>JAQMWT010000420.1:0-118462 GCA_029834535.1 Chrysophaeum taylorii
TGTTGATAGGTTCCCGACCTACCTCTGTGGCGACTACCAATCTAGAGAAAAGATGGATATGCATCGCACGCAGATATTCTACTGGACCAATTAAACTATCATCGTGGCCCATCCTCCATCCACGCCCCTTCCTAAAGATCGTGGATGATCTACAAGCTATTCCCAAGCGCCTTTGGCTACCTAACCACGTATCCAAAGACTGGATCCGGGTGTTCCCCGATCCTCCATATATCCCCGTTCCTAAAACGTTTGCACCTTACTCTCGCACAGGTTCTGCTCAGCTTACTATGGCTGACCTTGAATCCCTCAATATGTTACTGCTTCGCCTTCACTCACAACAGGCTCACGAGCAACGTACTCACTCTGTTCAATCCGAGTGTACTTACCATCAGTTGTGCTTTAAACGCTCCTCTATGGAGCCATTCCATTACCCAATGCAACCATCCTATACACGTCAAGGTTTTTACAATCCTCTATAACTTGTTTGCCAGCTTACACACTAACTCACCCACTCCTGTGTCCTATTACATAACCGTTTTCGAAACTAACCAACCGTCACACAGGTTATTACTTACAACCTCATCAACATCACACAACTCCTACTTCTTAACTGGTGGCCACCATTCCGACGGCAACCTCACCATAGAGAACGCCACCACCAAATATCAAACTTCCATCAACGCCTTTGGAAGCACGTATACGTTCACTGCTTCCGACATCCCCCGCGACCGGGACAGGTCCATATATTTGGAGCCGTTTATGGGTTACTTGTGGATAGTCCAAGCCCTTCCCCAAGTTGGCTCCGCTGCCACCTATGGCACCGCCATACAAAAACTCTTGTCCAGATGCTCTCTTGTGATGCCTGGCTGCCTTACCTACAAGGCCACCGACAACTCTTTCGATTACAAGGATTCTCATTTTGCTCTGGAAGATCACCACTTATCTCATAGTCGCTATATAGGGTACCTTCGTGGAAGTGACCGCAAACTCGGCTCTAAAATCCACTCCATGCTTGCTCCATTGCCAACCGTCCGAGGGTATGCCAATATTATTTTACTCGACCCTCGCAACGGGAAATTACGCTACCCCACTCGACCGGAGTTGATTCGTGCTAACAACCACACCAAACAACAGGAATCCTCCCTCTTGTCTCTACGCCATGACCTTTGCTGTGACATGCTCAGCAATGCTCTGCCTGCCGGTACGTACAGCACTCTGTACAAGCACCTTTCGCTCCTCGTCGCCGATATTAAATCCCTTATGTTGGACCCTACCTTCCAACATACTGCTGCCGTGACGAAGAAATCCTATGTATCCAATTTCATGACCGTCGTCCAAGCTTCCAGCACGTGCAGCACAGATACCTTGTCTTTGCCACAAGCTTTTATGATGTCTATTTCCAGCAACTGCTTGACCGAAATGTCGTTAAACTATATCTTCGTCCTACGAAGAAGATACTCTCGCTACTCGTGATGATGAGGATGCACCTCCAAGTGACCCTGCTGCGCACCAGGATGACGACGCACCGCCTTCCCCTGCCTTAGACACCGAACTCAAGTTCGATGTTCGGCGCAAACGGCACATTCCCGCTCATCCCATCCCTCGTAGTCCCTCGCACACGGATCCACCGAATATCTCAATGCCAAAGAACGTGCCAATCGCTTTCACCGGGTGCATCACTGCCCCGACAACGTCGCTGCCAAGGCCCCAACGTACTTGCTCGCCCTGGATTCTCTGCTTCTGACATACCATATCGCGACTTATGCACCGACTGCATCGCACACAACAAGCGCCACCCGCACAAGCATTTCAATGCGACCAAGCCTTCTTTTGAGCAAACTCACAAAGCCGGCGAAGTCTGGGCGTGCGACGGCGGCTATGTGACCATCCCATCCGAATGGGGAGGCTTCACACATATCATCGTCTTCAAAGGAACTCATTTCGAAATTTCTCTTGGTGTACTTTACACGCACCACCACGCCACGGAGTTCACTCAAGCTCTGTATTTTGTGTAGGACTTCTGTCGTACACAACTCAACGTGCACATGCGCACCCTCTACTCNGATGCNTTCAAGCCTACTTTAGCCAGAACATACCTCCCCGTACCGCGTCGATAAGGGCATTCAACTCATCGCCTTCCCGCCGTACATGCACCACTTTAACTTTGAAGTTGAGTCTGCCATCGGTTTCATCGCCTCCGCCTCCTCAACTCGCCTTCGTTCTCTCCTTAATGCTCACTATCGTGGCGCCAAGATCGTGGAACCAGCTATCATGTTCCCATGGGCGGTGATACACACCGTTCAAAGCTACAACCTTCTCCCGAACGCCACGCTCGAGCGCATTCATCATGCTATCCTGAGTCCGCAACAGCTACTCTACGACCAACTCAACACTCCCCAGCATGATATGCTCAAGATTTTTGGCGCTGAATGTTACCTCCTATTGGAGCCCCATGAAAACTACAAGTGGGAACCGTGCCGCCGCAAATATCTATATCTCTGTTGCGCCAACGCGCAAAACCCGCTCGTCTCCCCACGCGTCGACCATCTCGCTGACGTCGTCCTCAACCCTGAAAACGGACAATTTCGTGTTTCGTCCAAGCTGCAATTCCTCTACATGCTGCAGCATCCTACTCCTGATCCTGAACTTGCTTCTCCGCCTCACGCTCCTCCCGCGCCTTTCTCGCCTACACCCCACACCACTATACAAAACCATGTCATTCAGAGGGGGACAAGGACTCCTCAACCTCAGAGGGGGCACTCCCCACCTCCTTTAGCTCCTCCTTCTTCGTCCCCTGCTCCAGCTTCTTCTCCATCTTCTGACACTCTCGCCGACGATTCTGGCTCTATGTCACCGCCGCCCTTGCTTCCTTCTTACAAAGACCTTTTTGCACAAGATGACCTCATTCTTGTCCCAGGTTCCAAACAGCCCAACAGCCGCAAGGCCACTTCTATGAAAACTATCCAAGCCCGGCTGCAAGCGTCTACTATTGGTGCTTACAAAGCCGCTGGTGGCAAACTCGCCGATTTCCGCTGGGATCTTCGCCACCACTTTCTTACGTTCAAGTCTCCCGCCCTCTCCGCCCTTCATCTCCGTGGTGGTATCCTCTGGTCTGCTATCTGCTCAGAGGGGAGCATGCGTTGTTAGCTCGTCTTCTTCTCCCGTTGCGCACTGACTTACTTGCCCGCTACCCGCACGTCGATGGTTACTTCGCCCACGCCAAGTGCGCATCCAGCATCCCAGCTGCAACTTTTTACTGCTGATGGTTCACCTGCGTGCCCCTATCCTCAGCCCCTTTTATCTGCGTTCACTGAACACGCTGCTGCCTTTGGCACTTCTTCCTTACAATATGCGCTTACGTACCTGGCGCCGACCAGCTTTATTGATCACAACTCCTCCGAGTTTGGCGCTACTTTTGCATCTCTGGCTGACTTGGAGGAATACCTTCTGGTCTCTACAGAGTATATCACGCAGGTCTTGCATGCCGACCCTACTATCCATATTCAACTGGAATCTGCTTCCTCTACCCCTCCTACTGACGCTATTTCCGCTTATCCCGAAGTCGCGCACACTGCCTCGACCGCAACGTCGCTAAACTATAATTCACCAGCCACTGTTGGTCCTGACGAATATAAGGTCAAAGAAGCGGACGTTCCATCGACGAATATAAACTTAAGTGCCTCCACGGTTTGTCGCCTGAAAACAGGCACGCCTACCTCAAGGCCATCGCCAAGGAACTCCACGACATTATCCGCTTTGGCTGCTTCAAACTTTCCTTACCCGACGGTGTCTCTCGTCCTATTGACAGCAAGATGGTGCTGAAGATTAAAACAGACTCTGCAGGCAAATACGTTAAGCACAAGGCTCGCCTCGTACTACGTGGCTTCCTAGCATCTCTTGGCGCCGATTTCTTTGGCACCTTCAGCCCCATGGCCACCATGACCGCAATCCGGGTACTACTAGCTATTGCAGCATACAAGCAGTTGCCTGTCTACCATGCAGACGTCCCGAACGCCTTCGTTCAGTCTGACATTGATGCCAATGTCTATGTTCAGTTACCAGACGGCATCAAGCTTATCGACCCCGATGACGCTAAGTACAAGGGCCGACGTCTACCGAAACTGCTGAAGTCACTTTATGGACTTCGGCAATCACCATCTCTTTGGAACAAAGAGATAGACGGCTTCTTCCGTTGCCTTGGCTACAAACGCCTGCATTCGGACTCTTGCCTATATGCTCGAGTATCCGCACATGCTAAGTTCCTCGTATGCAGTCTGTCTGTAGACGACATTGTTATTGTGTCCAATGACGACCCTCTTCGTACTGATTACAGGATGCCCTCCACAAACGGTATGCTGTAGAGCAGTTTGAACCTGTCCATACCCTCCTAGGCATGCGTGTGTGTCGCACATCTGACGGTTCCATTTCTCTGGATGTGCAAGCCAAGCTGGATGAACTCTTCGCTGATCACCCAGTCTTGCAGCAACTGACCCCGTTTAAATATCCTATGTCATCGTCCTTCGAGTATAAAGATGGCACTCCCAGCTCTGAAACAGAGTTGTACATCAATTCGCACTTTGCCACCCTCCTTGGCAAGCTGGTGTTCATGCAAGTTGCCTGCAGACCTGACTTCTCGCAAGCCTTGGGCAGATGTTCGCGTGGTATGCATGTACCCACACCCTGATCGCCGACCGCGTGGTTGCGATGGAGGACGGTGCCTCATGAATCCTGAGCCTTGCGAGGGCATCCGCCCTCCCGGCGTAGGTTGGCACCTATTCGTCTCCCGGGCGGGCCGGTTGGCAGCCGGAACGTTCGCAGTGGGACGGGGTATGGCCCGGGGGCGCAGACGGAAGGTTATCGACGAGTTGGTTGTCAGTCACATCGCGGTCTCCTCGTCGCATGGCGACAAGCTTGATGATCACTCTCCGCCGACCCACCTTTCGGCGCCCATCGTCTACAGGCCCGTGATTCCGGACTGGCTCCTGTCGGTCCGGCCTGGCTCCCATGCTCGGGAGAGGTCTAAAGTTAGTTAGTTAGTTAGCATGCACCCACGTATGTTCACGTCCAAATGCTAGAGCATTTGCTTCGCTACCTCAAGAAGCCGGAAAACCGCTCACTTCGCCTCTGGTTCCATCCTAAAGGTAATGCCATTGAAGCTCACCTTCGCACTGTCTCCGCTAATCGAATTGATCTATCCACTGTGGTCGACTACCAACCGCAGGATGTATCTACTGGACAGTTTGACCCCTTAGTTGCCATGGTTGACGCTGACAACGCCCCTTCCTTAGCACAGGAAGATAGGAAATCTACCACCGGGTTTGTCTTCTATCTTTTCAGCTGCCTTATTGGTTGGAAAAGCAAACTTCAACCGATTGTCTCCTGCTCAACTCACGAAGCCGAGTTGATTGCCCTCAGTATTTGTGCTGATGAAGCTGTTTGGCTACGCAAGCTGCTGTTGGAACTCTCCTTCGTCGTCAACCCCACCTTCTACGTCAACAATGCTAATGGTGAGAACACCGCTGACCCTGTCGACTTCGATGACAATGACAACCCAATTGCTGAAGACATGCGCTTCATCAGAAGCCAACCTCTCTTGTCTGACAATGCTGCCGCTGTTCACACCTCTAATAACCCAGATGGGTCCTCTCGATCCAAGGCACTGTCGACCAGATGGTTTAAAATCCGTGAGTACATCTCGCTACAGAAAATATGAGTCCATCATGTTCCCGGCAAGCTAAACGTGGCGGATGGTTTTACAAAGCCACTTGCTGCTGAGTTCTCCACTTCTCGTTCTCTACTCGGTATGCATCATGCCTCTGACGACAAGCCTTTACAGGATTGAAGATGCCTAACTCTAGTGACCGCAACGTCGTTAAACTAGCCCTGGCCTTACCTTCTTTTGCCACAAATTTTGGTACGCGTGCGAGTGTTGCTCATGTCTTTTATTGACACTCCCGTGGCCGCGGCATCTCCCTAGTCGGTTGAATGACAGTCCTTTCTCGCTCTCCACGGCCGAACCTTCCCCCAGGTTGTCGCAAACGCAACGAACCATGACCACTACTACTGCTACCACACTGGCTGCTGCGTTTGCACCAACACTAGCCGTGCATATCTCACCTCAGTCGCTGACGACGTTCCAGGACGGCCTCAGTATTGACTATGCTGCTTACGAGCGAGGGATCTCTCTCCTTGAGAACTTCCGTGTCCCTGTCACCCCATTTCTCTCTTCTTTTATGCGAGTGGAACTCACACCGACCTATGAGTCTACTGACTTTTCATTGTTTGTAGACCTGACCACATTCATATCCATGCGCGCTTACCCATTACCATACTTTGGGAAGATGCTCCTGCTATTGCGTCTATTGGCTGCTACAGATGCCCCAAACGCGAACGTCTCATTTTGTCGCTTTCCTTTTTTTACGCAGTGCCTCAATGATCGTGGACAACCGACTTTCCTAGTCTCGACCACGTACAGTTCCAAGGCACAAACACCTCGTGAACTCCCCACTGAAGTGCTGAGTCACCTCAACATGGACGACCATAAGAAGAATGGTCACATCCCCATTATCACAACACCGATCAGTTACTTGTGACTCGTGTTCGAACACAGAGTCGCACAGCTCAGGCTATACAAGCCATCCATTCAGCATTTGATTACTGCTGTTGCTCGATCGCGTGTACAACATCTTGACGACTACGCATCATCCTCTGATGATACAGAACCGCTATCACTCCGGGATGTAATGTTCGGCCACACTTATGCTCAGGCAGATCATTAAGGCTTCCTGCACCCCCCTTTTTAACGTTGACCGAAACGTCGTTAAACTACTCACACTCCACGCTAGACGCTACTCTGGAAATATCTTCGCCATCGTTACCTACGCCTTCTGCTTCGCTTGCTGATTTCGACGTCTTGTGCCAACAAGTCGACCAACTCCAGGAAACTCTTCGAATCTATATTACCGAGGCTGCCATTGCTTCAATCACCTCCCTGGAGAACCGGCTCTTCCCTCCTACAGCCAACACCCACGTGTTACTTATACATTGGACAAGATCACAGAGCTGTTGTCTCGCTTAACACTCACCGCTCATGACCAACATGCTACCAACCACTCCTCCCCGGACGATCACCTCCTTCATATACGTGACAAGTTGCTCTCATGCTTCAGAGCATTCCGTCCGCTCTCATGTGAATCTGAAGACTCTTCTATCTTCGTTCGCCAAGTCCAACCTTTTTTGGAAAACCAACTGGACACCTGTCAACTAGATTCTCTGTCGCCATCCATACTGAATGCTCTACTTGCACTCACCCTTCTCTTGACACCACATCATTCAGCTATTGGTGTTCACCACCTTACAGCAGAAGCTGACAATCCTAAAACACTGTCTGTTGTATCTGTGCTTCTTAATGTTCTGTTCAAAAAAACTAACTAACTTCGGACCTCTCCCGGGCATGGGAGCCAGGCTGGGCCGGCAGTAGCCGGTCCAGGATCACAGAGCAAAAATCACACAGTTGGGGTAGAGGCGAGGGATGAAAGTGCGTGGATGGCGGACCGCCACTGCGCGCGGTCTTGTGCGAGGTCTTGCCACGAGTTGAAGGGGATGTCGCGTTTCCGGAGTGCCTTGGCGAGCGACCTCCCGTACGTCATCTGCGGAGCCCCCGGTGGGCGCTTGGAGCGGACCCAATACGAGAGCATCTTGCGAGGGAGTCGGGAGAAGGGCATGCGGGCGACGTGACCGGCCCAGCG
Organism: Chrysophaeum taylorii; assembly: GCA_029834535.1. NCBI lineage: Eukaryota > Pelagophyceae > Pelagomonadales > Pelagomonadaceae > Chrysophaeum > Chrysophaeum taylorii. The sequence goes on from JAQMWT010000420.1 coordinate 7,749, forward strand.
GAGCTGGCGGCGCGTGACGTAGACGTCGATGGACTCGAGGCCGAGGCGCCGCAGCAGGATCTCCGTCGAGATTTGGTGGAACCAGGTGTGTTTCCGGGTCACACGACACATGACGCGGGCGCACTGCGCGTGGAAACACCGCAGCCGGCGGAACAGGACCTCGGTGAGGCACCACGATTCCGCACCGTGAAGGAGGATGGCCAGGACGAGCGAGACATAGACGAGGCGCTTGGCGCGAGCAGAGACGGACTTTGAGGCGAATATGCAGTCCCGCAAGGCACCGAAGGCCTGAGACGCCCTCTTGATCCGCGCGTCGACGTCTGAGTCGTCGCGGCAGTCGCGCGAGAGGACCGAGCCGAGGTACTTAAACTGGTCGACGACCGGTATGAAGCGGCCGCGCCCGAGCTCGATGTCCGAGAGGTTCGTGTCGTCGAACGACTTTTGGTCGCCGTACAGGTGTGCCGGGCGAGCGACGAACAGCATCTCCGTTTTGGACGCCGCTTTCGTGTGTCGGTTGCCGCAATGCACCTCCATGCCCCAGGCGTCGCAGTGTTCGATGAGGCGCGGTGTCTCGCTGGCGGCGATGTGGCGGTCCCAGAAGATAAAGGCAACGTCGTCGGCGTACGCCGATTCATCGAAGGGAGACTCGTCGCCGTGAGTGGACCAACCCCGGTTCGTCATTTGAAAGTCTTTCCGCGTACGGTAGACACACGGGGCGCGGCCATGGCGTCGTCGAAACGACGTCGTCAGTGCCGCCATGAACAGCACGAACAGGACGGGGCCCAGGACGTCGCCCTGCTTGACGCCGATGATCGAGTCAACCGAGGCGACGACACCGCTGACCGAGAAGTGGACCTGGATTCGGTGGAGGCCCTTTATGACTTCGACGAGCTTCGGCGGGACGCCGAACTTCAGGAGCACCTCCCAGAGAAGCTCTCGCGGGACGCGGTCGAACGCCTTAACGAAATCGATGAACAGTACCCACGAGTCCTGACCGTGCTCACGCCGCTTCTTCAGCGCTAGCTTGAGCGAGAAGGTGGCGTCGGACGTACCGCGCTCGGGTCGGAAGCCACATTAGGACTCGTGATCGAGGGCCTCGCAGATGACGTTGAGTCGCGCACGGACGATGTTCGAAACGATCTTCTGCTCGACCTCGAGCATCATGATCCCGCGGTAGTTGCCCGGCAGGGAGAGGTCCCCCTTCTTGGGGAGAATCCCGAGGAGGCCTACGTCCCACTCGGCCGGCTGGACTTCGGACTCCCAGAACTCGAGGACTACACGCTCCAACAGCGGGAGCGTGCGAGCGTAGGTGGCGAGCGCCTTCAAGACCTCCGCGCGCAGGCCCGATTCGCCGGGCGCGGTGCAGTTCACCTGACCAACGGCCCGTTTTATCTCCTCCTGCATCGGCGGTTCCCCGAGTTCCGGACGGATCGGCAACTGGTCAACGTCGTTGATCACGGTGGGGTCGTAGCGAGCTTGTCGACTGTAGAGCTGCTTGAAGTGCGCCTTGAACACGTCGGCGTTCTCATGTGGCGACGAGCACCTGCAACCGTCGGGCTTCGTCGTTAAAAAACAAAAAAAAAAAAAAAAGGGCCAAATCGACTCTCAGCTCCACCAAGTCCAAGTCCAAGTCCTAAGACCCTTCTATACTCTTGATGCTTCGTATGTGACCTCTGTGACCATCAAGACTGTATTCCCTCCTTTTTCTTCATCATCACCTTTCTCAAGAGATGCTCTACAATCGCACCTTGCGCTTAAGACATCTCGAGGGGGTGCAGAGAAATCTGCTGCCTCTTACCCTTATCCGTCCGTCGAGAGCGTGATCTCTTCCTTACCCTTCTTCTTCCTTTCTACACAATCAAATAGTCCTCTGATTTGTACTTACGCTCATCATCATGGTCTAGCGCGTCCCGAGGTATGTAGCACTATACACTTTACATTTCTCGTGTAGTTCTAGATGCCGCCTGTCGTGTTCTGAGAATATAGGGAACATGCCTTTTCATTCCCCGAATTAAATACTTCCAGACGTTCATGATGTGACGGGATGGTTTCCCAGGTGACTTACCACTGCTTGCTAATGCTCTGCAGCTGCATCGTACATTGCGAGTATGTACGTGTACAGGTCAGCGCCTCGCAGAGGTCCAATCAAATCCATACCTAGGACATAGCAGTCTCCGACGCGATTCGGTTGACAGAGCAAGCCATGGCGCCTAGGCATGGTGGATCGAATCTTCTGGCAAATAATGCAGGCATTGACGAACTCGTTAACGGATGATGGGACGTTAGGCCACCAATGCCGCTCTAAGATTTGATTCGCAGTGGAGTCTCGTCCTACATGGCCTCCGAACAAGCCTCGGTGTTGCATGGCGATCACACGCTTTCGCATAGACCGAGGGACCACAATAAGACGTTGAGAATCTGAATCATCGACCTTATACAACACGTTGTCATCAACCTCATATGGCACGGATGACTGCTCGTCTTGATCTTTCTGTTCAGAGTCGAGCTTTCGTCTGATGCGCTTGCATGTTTCATCCTCAGCTTGTTCTTTTGCTATCTCATAGAAAGCAATCTCATCCTCCGCTTGATCCGCAAAAGGGAGACGTTCGACGGAGCCAACTGGCTCAGACTCGTACGAGAATTGAGGCGGCTGTACGTTCTGTCGCGTACTAACTGCTACCATAGCTGCGGTGGGTCCGCTGTCCGTCAGCATAGGCATCGTCACCGAAGAGAAGGTAAAACAAGCTGTGCCAGGTACATCGGTGGGGATTTATTGGAAAATCAAAAAAGCTTCATTGATCGGTTCCCCGTCTTCGTCTTTCTCGATCAATTTGTCGATAGGGTTGCGCGACAGACAACCCGGAATACGCATGCCAGGGGAGCTTCCAGGCTTGTATCCGACCTCTCGGTCGAACGCAGCAAGCCGCATAGCCCATCGTGCTAACTGTCCAGACGTATGATTCGAATCCCGAAGAAACGTTAAATTACGATGATCCGCCTCTAACTTCGTCTGATGACCTTCGATATAAAATCGGAAATTTTCGAGAGCAGAGAGTACTGCGAGGAGTTCCAAGCGCCGAGGATCATACTTCCCCATCGACTTAGGCACGGTTCGGCTCCAGTACTCGATAACTCTCTCTTCGATTCTTTCTCTTCCATCGTCGTCAACGACTGGTACCTTTTGAAATAGGTAAGCACCCAACCCATGCGCGGAAGCATCAGTTCGAATGTAAAAAGGCAACGAATAATCAGGATGGTAGGCGCCCTTCGAAGTGACAATAGCCTTGATGATGGCATCCCAATCTTCCTGACACTCTTTCGTCCACTTGAATTTCACGTCCGACAACGTCAGTTGTCTTAATGGCTCTGCAACTTTCGCAAAATTCCTTACATAACGCCGGCAAAAGCTCCCCATTCCAAGGAAAGATCGCACTTGCTTCGTAGGGTCAGCATCCGACAAAGTGCCAGGAATTGGCATGTGTCTGATAGCTTCTAAAGATCTTGGTGATGGAAGAATTCCGTTCGGGGTAGATAAATGACCCAAAAACTCAATGACTTCTTGCATAAAATGAATCTTCTTGATCTTGGCGCTGTACCCCTTCAAGGCGAGATGGGGAATAACTTGCACAAGGCACTGCAAGTGATTCTTTGCACAAGGCACTGCTAGTGATTCTTTGTATCTGCGTGACCGGCGAGAATATCGTCGATATATGCCACGAGATCACGATATAGCCATTTCGACAAGTCAGTGTTCAACTGCTTGCAGAACAAACTTCCGGCTGGTTTGACTCCCAAAGGTCGACGCATGTAGCTGTACGCTCCCAGAGGACTAGTGAAGGTGACCACATCTTGTGCATCTAGCGACAATCGTCTTCGATGTTGGCAGTAGGGTTGGCTTCCAGCATCTTGGAAATCTGGATGGTCAATTGAATGACATCGTTGAGGGTGAGAGTAGATGCTTTCATATGCGATGAGGCCTGAGCAAGTTCGACGCTCGTCCGCAAGCGCTCAGAATTGAGCCCAGCAATGAAGTGCGAACGGAACGCAGCAGGATCAGTATCGCGACCTGACATTGCTCGCCACTGGCCGAATTTCTGCACCCATCGCGCAATATACTTATTCAATGACAAATTCCCTTGCCGTAAATTGAACCATTCACGTTCAAGCTCCTCAACCGTAGCCCGAGGTGGACAAGGAAGCTTCGTCGCCTCTTGCATAGCATCCAGACAGTCCTCATCATGCTGGCGCAACTCTTTCAATGTGATGGCCCCGTCCTTATATTGTTTCCACATCTGCGGCCGTTGAGCTTCCCATTTGCGATAAGCTTCCATAGGGGCGAGTTGATGCTCGCCTCCAATCACGTTCATCGCTATTGAGGGTTTGTCAATCCTGCCTTCCATCATACGCCGCAATTGCATCCACCACGCGTCCACCTCATCACGGTCCTTAGTAATTTGCCCATTGAGAGGCGAAAATGTGATCCGAGTCATACCAGCAGCTCCTTTCTTGATATACAGTATCTCTTCTTCATTACGAGGACGTGCTGAACCGGGGTCCGTATCATGCTGCGGGGTAGGCTCCGGTCGACTTCGCAGTGGCTGATCGTCGGTCAAAGCCGATACAGCGTCATCTTCTTCGGGCGAAACACGAGTAGCATCCGGAGAGGTTGGCCGTGCCTCTCGAGCATACGTCCGCGTGGATTCCTCCACCATTCGTCGAAGTCGATCGTTGTCGATCCGCTGCCGCTCCACTTCTGAGCGTTGTTGTTGCGCGTCGCGGTGGGTGCTCTCAAGTTCACGTATGACTTACTCGATCTGCGACTGGTACATCTCGAATCGTTCGTTGGTGATTTGCAGAACCTCGGGGTCGGTACCCACGCGAAAATCTGTCGCTCTCGTATTCGCGGATGGTGGCCTAGGAGGTGCACTCTCCTCTGGTCCACGCATCGCCGTAAACGGTCCGGGTTCCGCTCGAGATGACTCCGTAGTATTCATCGCACGTTCGTAGGGTCGTGCGTACGGGACCGTCGCTCACCCGGTCTTGAAATTGGTCTGGCGCAACCGTAGCACCCCCTTCGCCGGCGCGTGGATCCGGAAGGATGACCACGCTTGGGGGGCTGTCGAGGCTATCAGATGATCTTGCCTCTCTTCCGATGCCGCTTTCCTCGGCTTCCGGCCGTTGAAAGGGCGTGCTGAATGGTGTTCTTCCAATAGGCGCAAATGGAGTCCCTGCACTGAATCGTTGCAGACGCTCCTGTGCTTCCCGAAACCACTGCGGTCGTTCTGTCATTGGCCTCTCTGCCATGACCGCGCTTTGCCCGGATAATAGGCTGAATCCGGACGCTAACAACTCGTTTGTTGCACTCTTTTTCGTCAGACGACAATTGCCGGCAGCCGTCTGACTGCGGGCTGTACCGGTGCGCTGGACTTACGGAAGTATTTGCCTTGCGCGTGAAGACTATGGACGGCCTTCCCGGTGCTGTCGCTCGCCGTCAGGGAGGTGGTCTGCCTCGCGCGAGCTTGGTTAGGGCTTACTCTGTCTTTGCCTCGTAGGTCTTACGATGTTTGCCTAAATGAGTCGTAGTGACTCCGCTCCCCGTTCGATCCGAATCACGTAAGATGAACCCCGCGGCGGTACCCGTGATCCTCTGGATCTTCATCCACAAATGCGTCGGCTTCGCACTCACTCGACCGTTACGAACCGACTCGCCGCCGAAAAACAGGAGATCGATAGTCCGGGAGTTGGACTATCGATTCCCGTTTCTGAGACCACTGTAGTGGTTTTCTCAGAAACCCGCCCCTCCTGGCCGGACCAGGGGCCTCCACATCCCTTTCTCCCAACCCGAACCGCGGGTGAAACCACCACACGCCCGATCTCAGCGTAATACCTCACGCCATCACGAAATCGGACAATCAAAATGAGGGTAATACAAGTGCAGGCCAGTAAGTTCACCTAGTCCCAACCTCTAACCCCAGCAAGTTCACCTGGTCCCAGTAAGTTTCTTGAAAATTTTTTGAATAAGCTCACCTGGTCAGTAAGTTCACCTAGTCCAAATCTCTAACCCCAGTAAGTTCGGCGCAAACCCACTCGTGCTCACTCCCACTCCTTCGAGCTCGTCGCGCTCGCCTCCGCCAATCTAAGCTGCCTTGATCCGCACACGCCGCTAACCTTCGAGTTTACTCTAAAACCCCCAGTAAGTTCATCTGGTCCCAGTAAGTTCACCTGGTCACTTTATTCACCTAATCCCAATCTCTAACCCCAGTAAATTCACCTGGTCCCAGTAAGTTCACCTATAGTGCGCGTGTAGAAGCCGGGAGGGGGCTTATCGGTATTGCGCAGCACGTGTGGGGTAGGGTGGAGTCGTCGACCCAGATGATTATATCCTCGGGGTTGCCGATCGACAGGGAGCCACGTAGAGCTGGACGTGGCAGAAGACGGGTTTGGGCAAGAGGACGCCGACCTCGCGGGGCGTCTGGCCCTGGCTCTTGTTGCCCTGGCTATTGTTGATCGTTTGGCGTCGGCGGGCCTTACGGGATACAGGTTGGAGGAGCCTCTGTGACACGACACGATCGATCATGTATCTGGTACCGTTGCAGTGGCCGTGCGACGGGTCGAGGTTGCGAAGACCTTAAGCTCGCGCTCAAAGTCAGCATGCCGTTGGTTGTCAGGGAGTCGAAAACTCGACTGTAAAGAGCGAGGCGCCGTCTTCCGACCCAACCTAGTCTGCCGAAAAGAACTCCGACGCATCGTCTCCGGGAAAAAAGGCCGCGGTCATGCGCGCGTTGTCAGCATCGACAACATATTTTCGACGGGGCGTGAGAATGGCGCGCTGAAAGAGCCGCCGCGGGTCGTGGAAATAGTCTGCGAGGTCGCCGTAGACGGCTTGGAGGATCAATGCCTGGCTCGCGGGCCTACCTGATCCTCACCCTAAATCGGGGGGCAAACAGACAAACAGACAGACAGACAAACATCTGTCGATTAGTAGTAAGGATCAAGAAGACAGCAAGAAAGCAATACAAATGTCCGGTACATTGGGTTCAGTGGAAGCGCAGGTGAGGGTGTCAAGATGACACCCCCCCATAAGTGCAAGGTCAATACCAGAGCAACAATCAGGGTAAGTCAGGCAGGCAAGTGGGGGGAATGGGCGTTACTGCCACAGCACCCGTAGGATCGCGAAGGTCGACGAGGTGTGGGAGGGCCTGGGCCGCCGTGCCATCAAAGGCGGCGGGGCTGAGGTCGGCGCAGGAGCGAATGCCGCCACCCCCACTTCGAGCAGGAAGGCGGAGGCGTTGGAGGACGATGCCGGTGGAGTCAAAAACCTGTCGCGGCTCTGCGCAAAGTGCTGTGGCGACGAAGCTGAGGACGGCAACGTCGAAGCGGCGGAGCGCGCTCAAGACATTGGCGGGGTAGCAGTGTTGCGCGAGGTAGTCCATGCGCGGGCCGATGCAGTAGCGGCCCAACGAGTACATTCAGTGGAGGGAGACGTTCTGGAGCTTGGTGCGAATACGGCTCACGTAGCTCACCGGAGCGTCAACCTCGCGTTGCAAGGTAGCTTCGAGATAGGCATCTCCGGCGTGTCCAGGGGAGCCGATGGGCACACCGTAGATTACGAGGCCGTCGGCGACAACGGGGATACCAGCAAGAGTGCGCGTGCCGTCCGGCGCAACTTGGACGTGGTCGTGAACATCGGGGTGATCGAGAAGACCCATGCCAAGTGCCGGACAGAACGCCACGCACTTGTCGAGGCGGAGCTCCTCGCCGCTAGCTTGGATGTCGCGGGCGTACTGCAGGAGGGCGTCGACAACCTCACGAGGGGAACCAGAGATGACGCCGTCGTCCACATGCCAAATCGTGCGTAGCCAGCACATGAACGTAAGCGGGTGTCAAGGGCCTGTGCGGCGTCATGCGTTGCCAGACAGTACGCCGGTGGATAGGTGGGGTCGCCTTGCTGGCCGCCTTCTTGAGAATCGAAGGGGGCGCGATCGAGGCCGGTGGGGCCATGGAGGGCCACCCAGGATGCCGGCCGTAATTGCTTTAACATAAAGTGGCCAAAGGCACGCAGCTTAGCGTTGGCGTGGTTGGCGAGTTTGTCCACGACGGTCCGGCGCTTGAGCTCGTTGAAGGCGTTGCGTTTGTCCAGCTTGATGATGACCTGGTCGGGGTGCTGCTCCGCGTGGGTGCGGACGCCAAAGACGAGGCGCGAGGGGCCGCCCTTGACCCCGACGGCAACGTTGATCGGGTACAGTGCCTCGAAGATCTCGGAGTGGAGGCTTCGCACAAGGCACCGTCCAGTGGCACGGCGGCGGACGGTGCCAATGCCGATAGGTCGAACGTCAGGTGCTTGGGTAGCGTCAGCGGCGCGTCCTCGATTCAGGGTAAGGATCAGGTAGGCACGCGAACCAGCCATTGATCCTCCAAGCCGTATACGGCGACCTCGCAGCCTATTTCCACGACCCGCGGCGGCTCTTTCAGCGCGCCATTCTCACGCCCCGTCGAAACGATGTTGTCGATGCTGACAACGCGCGCATGACCGCGGCCTTTCCCGGAGACGAGGCGTCGGAGTTCTTTTCGGCCGACTAGGTTGGGTCGGAAGACGACGCCTCGCTCTTTACAGTCGAGTTTTCGACTCCCTGACAACCAACGGCATGCTGACTTTGATCGCGAGCTTAAAGTCTTCGCAACCTCGGCCCGTCGCACGGCCACTGCAACGGTACCAGATACATGATTGATCGTGTCGTTGTCACCGAGGCTCCTCCAACCTGTATCCCTTAAGGCCCGCTTACGCCAAACGACCAACAAGAGCCAGGGCCAGACGCCCCGCGAGGTCCGCGTCCTCTTGCCCACAAGCCCGTCTTCTGTCACGTCCAGCTCTACGTGGGTCTCTGTCGATCGGCGACCCCGAGAATATGCTCTTCCGAGTCGACGACTCCACCCTACCCCACACGTGCTCCGCAATACCGATAAGCCCCCTCCCGGCGTCTACACGCGCACTGTAGGTGAACTTACTGGGACCAGGTGAACTTACTGGGGTTTGAGATTGAATTACTGGACCAGGTGAACTTACTGGGGGTTTCAGAGTAAACTCAAAGATTAGCGGCGTGTGCGGATCAAAGCAGCTTAGATTGGCGGAGGCGAGAGCGACGAGCTCGGAGCAGTGGTGTGAGCACGAGTGGTATAGCGGTATAAAAGTGTGTATGGGCGGCTTCTCCGGATTAGCCTGTTTGGACCATACACTTCTCGGTACATAAAGCTGTAGTAACCGCCACAGGCGCCCCCTTTTTAAGAAAGGACGCAAACCCCGGCGGCATTCTCAGATTCGATCGCTCACCACAGGTGCTACCATGACGCCGCCTCGGCGTAAATTTGGAGGCTATTTCGTCCCGGCCAGAAACGTATTCCTGCGGACGTGTTCGCCAACGCTTGACGGTCTGGACACGGGGGAAGAGTAAGAAGACATATAAGTCAGGGGTAGATTTGAACCAGGGACCATGAGTTCGGTCGCGAATCCCCCGCCATCTATCCTTACTATTAATCGACAGATGTTTGTCTGTCTGTCTGTCTGTCTGTCTGTCTGCCTGTCTGTCTGTCTGTCCCTCGATTTAGGGTAAGGATCAGGCAGGCCCTCGAGCCAGGCAGGCATTGATCTTCCAAGCCGTCTACGGCGATCTCGCAGACTGTTTCCACGACCCGCGGCGGCTCTTCCAGCGCGCAATTCTCACGCCCCGTCGAAACGATGTTGTCGATGCCGACAACGCGCGCATGACCGCGGCCTTTTTTTCCCGGAGACGAGGCGTCGGAGTTCTTTTCGGCCGACTAGGTTGGGTCGGAAGACGACGCCTCGCTCTCAAGAGTCGAGTTTTCAACTCCCTGACAACCAACGGCATGCTGACTTTGATCGCGAGCTTAAAGTCTTCGCAACCTCGACCCGTCGCACGGCCACTGCAACGGTACCAGATACATGATCGATCGTGTCGTTGTCACCGAGGCTCCTCCAACCTGTATCGCTTAAGGCCCGCCGACGCCAAACGATCACCAAGAGCCAGGCCCAGACGCCCCGCGAGGTCGGCGTCCTCTTGGCGAAGCCCGTCTTCTGCCACGTCCAGCTCTACGTGGCTTTCTGTCGATCGGCAACCCTGAGGATATCCTCTTCTGGGTCGACGACTCCACCCTACCCCACACGTGCTCTGCAATACCGATAAGCCCCCTCCCGGCGTCTACACGCGCACTATAGGTTAACTTACTGGGACCAGGTGAAACTTACTGGAACCAGGTGAACTTACTGGGGTTAGAGATTGGGACTAGGTGAACTTAGTGACCAGGTGAACTTACTGAGACCAAGTGTGAACTTACTGGGGCTTTTAGAGTAAACTCAAAGCTTAGCGGCGTGTGCGGATCAAAGCAGCTTAGATTGGCGGGGGTGAGAGCGACGAGCTCAAAGGAGAGTGGGTGTGGGTTTACGCCGAACTTACTGGGGTTAGAGATTGGGTTTACGCCGAATTTGCTGGGGTTAGAGATTGGGACTAGGTGAACTTAACAGAAACAGGTGAACTTGCTGGGGTTAGAGATTGGGACTAGGTGAACTTACTGGCCTGCACTTGTAGCGGTATAAAAGTGTGTATGGGCGGCTTCTCCGGATTAGCCTATTTGGACCATACACTTCTCGCTACATAAAGCTGTAGTAACCGCCACAAGTGGGTTTACGCCGAACTTACTGGGGTTAGAGATTTGGACTAGGTGAACTTACTGACCAGGTGAACTTACTGGGGTTAGAGATTGGGACTAGACGAACTTACTGCCATGCACTTGTAATAGTTTATATGACACATATAGCCATCGTGCCAATTTTTAAACCCGGTTCCTGCTATGCGACATATCACGCGTAAAGTCCTGGACGCGACTAACCAATCGCTGTTGAACGTTAGGCCTGCTGTGCTTCTTTCGCGCAGTATGGGAGCCTTGCGATGAAGACCTCTCAACTGACAAGTGCCTTCATAATGATGGTAGCCGTAGCTCTGATCTTGCCAACTATAGTCAAAGGATTAAGCAATGCAGAGGACGAGCTAGCGCGGCGTGTGCCTGCACTCGTAAATGATTACTTGTATTCGAAGTATGGTTGGAAAGTTTTCTCAAATTTAACCAGTGTAAATGCTTCGCTTTTTCGTGGTGCGGAGCTTTTCTTGCCACCACCAGTAGCACAACATCGGTTGCAGCTCCTTAAGCGCCGTCGGCTGGACGACTTATTGGCGTCTGAGCGCGGAGTATCACCGCTCTTCATGGGTATAGGAACACATTACGCGCATGTTTATGTCGGTGACCCACCACAGCGTGTAAGCGTAATCGTGGACACGGGATCACACCACACGGCCTTTCCTTGCTCTGGTTGCAAGAGCTGTGGCCACCACACAGATCCCTATTTTGACCCTTCGAAATCCAAAAGCCTGAAGTGGCTGGAATGCCATGAGTGTGTGGCATCAGCCCGGTGTGTCCAACACAAATGCCAAGTTTCTCAAAGTTACACGGAGGGAAGTTCATGGAAGGCCTATCAAATGCGTGATGCCTATTTTGTAGGAGGTGAAACGATCGCGTCGACACCAAGAAGTGCCATTACAGTGGATGAAGTAAACGAAGACGACTGGCTGACAACTATGTTTGTTTTTGGTTGCCAAACATACGAGACGGGCTTGTTTCGTACTCAGAAGGCAGACGGCATCATGGGTATGAGCATGCATTCGCAGACTTTAGTGCCCACGATGCGGGCTGCTGGGAAAATTGATCATAGTGCTTTTGCCCTGTGCTTTATGTATGGCGGCGGCACAATGTCGCTTGGTGGCGTTGACCGCCGATTGCACACGGACACTATGAGGTTTACACCACTTGCAAAGACCTCAGGCTGGTTTACGGTTCGACTGATTGATGTTCAGCTGAATGGACGCACGATTGATGTACCGGCGAGTGTGTTTTCCTCGGGAAAGGGGACAATTGTTGACTCTGGGACAACTGACACCTACTTGCCGCGCCGTGCTGCAGACAAATTCAAAAGCGTGTGGAGTGACCTGATGGGGCCCGCACCGAAATATGCAAATACGAAACTTAGTTATTCTCCAGAAGCGGTTGCCAAATTTCCAGTTCTTACCTTCGTTTTCGATAATAATGTTAAGGTTCATGTGAAACCTTCAGCCTACATCGAACAAGCCGGAGGGAAATATATTCCACGTGTGTATCTCTCCGAGGCCTCAGGAACTGTTCTAGGAGCTAATTTCATGCAGGATCATGACATTCTTTTTGATGCCGAGAACCGTCGCATTGGGTTTGCGGAGGCCAACTGCGCGTACACGCACCGTACGAACACAAAGCCACCTACACTTTCTCGAGGATCAAAGCATGGTCGTGCTGCTGAAACCCATGGCATTAATGTACCAAATTTTTCTGTCATGTAGGATTTTTTTTTCCTTCATGTAGAAGCGTTGGCTGACACATGAGGTCAAGCTAGCTAGCTAGCTACGTTTAAGGAATTGCCTGAAGCTGCTTCGTTGTATGATGCGTGATCTTCCCCTAACGCCACCTGAGCTGGTCCGTAGTAGATCTAGACTCATTTTGTTAGTTGAGCACCCTGAAATATTCTGCCTTAAGCACCAGCGACAACACCTCTGCAGTGACTTGCAAATGACTCAAGTGGAGCCTATGTCCGGCATTTCAAGTATAAAAGCACAACTTGCGCGAAGTTGGGTCACTTGGGCGCTAATGCCTCGTTATCTCCTTGTCACTCTCATCATAGCTGTCTTGAGTGTGTCGTTCTCCTAACCGTCGACAAATCTTAGTTATTTTCAATACTAGCACCAAGGCGCAGGAGGGTCTGTCTTGCCTATGTACATAGTGTCAGGCGCTGATTTCGTGCCGCGGTCTCTATAGTCAGCTAACTCGCGTTCTCAGCCACACGTTAGCTGACTATACGTGGCGCTTCAATTAAACGAGTGGCTGAGAGTGCGAGTTAGCTGACTATACGTCAGCAGCCATGCCTCTCTCCACTGTATTGACGGCAGTATGTCCCAGTTGTCGCGCATAGATGTATCTCCGTACAGCAACGTGTGCCTGAGAGCACGAGTTAGCTGACTGCCACTTGGCGCACCGCCAATGAGCGGTCGAGTTGGCTGACTGTCTGTCAGCCAAGTACATTCTTATGTGTACATCTTTGTGTAATGGATTGTATTGATTGTGTGTTGGTCTGTGTGCGGCAGCCGTCGTGGGAGGAGGACCACAGGAGCCGCGCACCGCCGAGACACGTGCGACCGCTCGTGCCGTGCGGGACCCGTTCGATCGATTTGAGTCGGGGGGGGGGGCGGCGGAATCGGCGACGACGCTATGGGAAAGGCAAAGGCTAAGAACCCACGAACGCGACGGACGAAGCAGCAAATGGAGGCTGATAGGTGGAGGGCGGCTGCGGATAATGAGCGACAGCGGAGGGCCCTTATCAGGATGACGCAAAAGGGGAGGGGGGGGATCCTCTGGGGAAGACGACGGGGGTGATGGCGCAGACCGCCAAGACGAGGATAAAGACGACGACGAGATGGATGTAGTCGACGACCGCGCCGACGCCGCAGACGCCGCCGCCGCCGCCGCCGTCGACGCTGTTGGAATCGTGGACCGCGGCGCGATGAGCACGCGTTTATTGCCTGCGTTTGATGCGATCGAGCCTCAGGACCGGCAGCACTCTATCGATTTATGTGATGAGGATGGGCTCACCTCGGCGTGCGGCTTGCACAACCTTGGTGAACTTGGCGTGTTCGCGCTAGTAGAGGGGTACCAGCCGATTCCGTCGTCAGCTCACCCCGGCGAGCAGTGTCGCGACTGGAGCATCATGTATCGTGACATCACCAACGGCACGTATCGTTGGCGTCTGGGAGTGGTCGTCGGCGCGCACCTGGATGATCAATGTCGCTGCGCTGTGGATTTCAACGGCAGTCGAGAGCACGTGGAACTAAAGTTCGAGCATTACTGTGATGGTGGGAACGTGCTTGCGATCGATGCGCACCCGTGGGTTCGCGTCGCGTCGAGCGACGAGGTTGCGCAGCCCAAGGCCGAATACTTCGCTGGCAAGGTTGGAGCCTTCATGGTGCGGTGCGATCGATCGTTCAATGACGAAGTTGGTGACGGACATTGTGGTTTCCGCGGGGTTGCAAGACAGTCGTTGCTGAATCGTGGCATTGTCGTGGACAGCGTCAGTGCAACGCAAATTCAACATGCACGGGACATCGTCGGGCAGGGATTAGAGGCGCATGTTGATTCTTTGGTTTGCAGCTGTGGGCCGAATCCCGCGTCGAATGCCGCAGCGCGCGTTACGTCCGGCGCACTCGCGGCGAGCGAATTTCGCGCCAAGATCTTGGTAAAGAAGCTCACGGATGCGGATCGTGTCCGCATCTGACCCGCGGATTTGGACCGTGACCGCAAGTGTCCGCGACCGCAATTAAGTTGGAAAACGCCTAGAGACTAAACCCGCCGTCCGATGTTAATAACGTCTGGGCTTCTGGCGCCTCGCGGCGGCTTGCTGGGCGTCGGACGGTCACCAAATTCCGCGGATATCCATCGAAAGCTGTTTGGCTCGCGTACGAGGTTTGTTCGACGGGTCCTGGCGAGGTTTGTTCGACTCTGCCTGGCGGTCAGGACGAGGACGAGGCTGCTTGTCGCGTAGTCGCAGCCTTCGTGATGTTCATCTTTGGCAATCCCGACCGTTTAGGTTATCGGACCTCCGGCCATTGGATCAGTTTGCGGCCACGCTCGACGATCGTGAGTTCGGGCGGCGGTTCCGCTTGAATAGGCAGTTGAGGACGAGGCCGCAGCCTTCTCGATGTTCATCTTTGGCAATCCCGAACGGCAAAGTAGCCGGTGCGCCGGCCATTCGATCAGTTCCCGGCCATTCGATCAGTTCGTGGCCATGCTCGACGATCGTGAGATCAGGCGGCGGTTCCGCTTGAATAGGCAGTTGTTCGACCATGTTCTCTTTCGCGTGAAAAGCGAACTCCGCAAGAACGAGAGTGCTGCCATTCGATCCAGTGGCATTCCGCAGATTCCACATACAAACGAAGACCTGATGCCCCCCCTCGCTCAATACCGTGACAAATGTCGACAGTTCGAAACAGACCATTGACTCGCCCTCAATTTCCCTTTTTACACCCCACGTCTGAATGCCCTGCGCTGCTGATCCCGCGCGCCACGGCGCTGGGACAAGCCTACGCCCCATGAATTGGGCTGGCCTCTGGTTAAGTAGTTAGTAAGTTCGTTTGTTCGTTTTCTCCTTCTCTCGTTCGTTCTCTCCCGCGTAAGCGAACTCCGCACGATAGAGAGTGCATCCATTTGATCCAGTGGATCAACCATTTCCCCGGAGCAGCACTCTTCGGTTGCTCGATGGTGGCGATCCATCCGGCGTCGTGGTCTTCCAACAGATTCTCCATCTCTTGCACATTATACTCGCCCGACTTCCCACTGTCATTCAATCCTTTCGCCGGCGCACCGCCTCTGCCTTGAACCACGCACTCGCATTCTTCCGCTCTTTCACCTCAGACTTGGGCTTCTTGGGCTGGGCGAGGGCATGGCTTGCGTAGCGACTGGGACCGACAGTCGCCTGCGAAATCGCAATGAGCGGTGGACGACCTGGGGATGAGCGCGAACAAATGCTGTAAAAATGCCGTTCGGTTGTTCGTTGGGCCACAAATTTGCCGTGGTGGTATATTTTGTCACCCTACCGTTGAGGTTTTGAGGCCTCAAAACTCGAACCGCAAGCCAAAATTTCGTGGTGAATTTAGGGCCTTGCAAGTAAACTAGACAAGTGCAGGCCAGTAAGTTCACCTAGTCCCAATCTCTAACCCCAGCATTTTCACCCCGTTAAGTTCACCTAGTCCCAATCTCTAACCCCAGTAAGTTCGGCGTAAACCCACTCGTGCTCACACCACTCCTTCGAGCTCGTCGCTCTCGCCTCCGCCAATCTAGGCTGCTTTGATCCGCACACGCCGCTAACCTTTGAGTTTACTCTAAACCCCCCAGTAAGTTCACCTGGTCCCAGTAAGTTCACCTGGTCACTATATTCACCTAGTCCCAATCTCAAACCCCAGTAAGTTCACCTGGTCCCAGTAAGTTCACCTACAGTGCGCGTGTAGACGCCGGGAGGGGGCTTATCGGTATTGCGGAGCACGTGTGGGGTAGGGTGGAGTCGTCGACTCAGAAGAGCATATTCTCGGGGTTGCCGATCGACAGAGAGCCACGTAGAGCTGGACGTGACAGAAGACGGGCTTGTGGGCAAGAGGACGCGGACCTCGTGGGGCGTCTGGCCCTGGCTCTTGTTGATCGTTTGGCGTAGGCGGGCCTTAAGGGATACAGGTTGGAGGAGCCTCGGTGACAACGACACGATCAATCATGTATCTGGTACCGTTGCAGTGGCCGTGACGGGTCGAGGTTGCGAAGACTTTAAGCTCGCGATCAAAGTCAGCATGCCGTTGGCTGTCAGGGAGTTGAAAACTCGACTGTAAAGAGCGAGGCGTCGTCTTCCGACCCAACCTAGTCGGCCGAAAAGACTCCGACGCCTCGTCTCCGGGAAAAAAAGGCCGCGGTCACGCGCGCGTTGTCAGCATCGACAACATCGTTTCGACGGGGCGTGAGAATGGCGCGCCGAAAGAGCCGCCGCGGGTCGTGGAAATAGTCTGCGAGGTCGCCGTAGACGGCTTGGAGGATCAATGCCTGGCTCGCAGGCCTACCTGATCCTTACCCTAAATCGAGGGACAGACAAACAGACAGACAGACAAACATCTGTCGATTAGTAGTTAGGATATGAGAACTCATCTAGTGTTTTCTTCCTGACATGGGAAATCCACCCTTTGCGTGCCGTAGGGTCAAGAGTCTGTTGCTTAATTAGCAGTGGCTCTGTGCCTCGTTGTCAGTGTGAAAGCTTCTCCGGGACTTAATGTCCCTGGGGAAGTGAGGAGCTAATTCCTGCCTTGTGTAGTAACACGTGACATGCGGAATGGTCTAGTCGCACCTAGGACCGCACGCGGTCTCTACCGTACACCCGGAGAGGGTCAAATCTCTCCAGGTTATATGCCCAGACGCGTAGGTGTGTTAGTCCAGTTGTATTGTGCGTTTAACGATGTGGTCAGTTCACGCCTGATTGCGAGTATGAGACGAAAATGTGTTTGGCGTTGGTCTACTGTCCATGTTTTTCTTGTGACGGTACGTGCCCAACCAGTTATATGGTTCGTGACCGAGTTGGGTCGGCCACTGGACACGTGCACTTGCTTGATTCAATAAAACTAAAATTTTCCGACGCATGCTGTGGTGGAAACTCAGCTCACCCGCCCCTCTTCGCCTAACCGTCGGTCACAACGTGACCGCTCAACTGTCCTGAACCACGGGTGGTTCCACCACACGTCCAACCAAGCGCTCACACTCCGCTCACGCCATGCTGTCGAACATTTAATTGAGGGTAATTTCAAGGAAACAACAAGAAAGCAATACAAATGCCCGGTACATTGGGTCCAGTGGAAGCGCAGGTGAAGGTGTCACGATGACACCCCCCCATAAATGCAAGGTCAATACCAGGGCAACAATCAGGGTAAGTCAGGTGGCAGGCAGGCAAGTGGGGGAAAATGGGCATCACTGCCACATAAGCCCCCTACTTGAGATGAAGTCGTCCTCGACTTCAAAGGGTGACGAAGGTCGCGCTCACGAATGAGACGATAAGCGCGTTCAGCGATGTCCGTAGGGACTTTGTTGCTGTGGAGGCTGAAGTTAGTGACAAGGGTATCGATCTCCTCAGGGCGGAAATCGTTGACACAAGACTCACAGCCATCCATGTTCGCTCGAAAACGAGTGAAACTGCATCCGCCACGATCTTTGTATTCTGGTCTGAGCTGTCGCTCAGTTAGAGGCTTAGTAGGGTCGAGAACACGGGGGTCATCGCGTGAACCTAGATCAGTATAATAGTGTAATGCCGCAGTATCATTGTCGTGATCATAGTCTTCATAGACCTCGGCAACATAGATACGTTTCTTCCACGCATTACCTCGTGCTTTGACCCGAAAAATGACAAATTTGCCGTGCTTAAAGCGGTCGCGGTCTGAAGGCGTGTGAAGGGGGGCCGAAGAGGTGTCGATTATCGGCACTTTCAAAGGCACAATCTGCTGCACGGATACCACAACGGGTTCGGCATTGTCGTCGTGCACGTCTTTAATTTCGTAAACGACTGGAGACTTCTTCTTGGTAACAATATATGGGCCACGCCAAATAGGCCGCAACTTGTGACGCGTCTTAGGCACAAAACGCAAGACATAATCGCCAGGAGAGAACTGGATGTCGATCTGATGGGCGTCGTAGTTGATCTTCTGAGTCTCCTGGGCCTTTTGATGTGCCCGAGCGACGAGTTGACTGTAAAATTCAAACTTGTGCTTAAAATCCGTCAGGATCTGTTGACGCGATTGAGGCAGACCACGCTGTTCGCCCAAGATGTTGTAATCAGGCGGTAACAGGGGTTGCTTGCCGGTACGCATCATAAACGGCGAGATCTTCGTTCCGGGGATATACATCCGGTTGTACATGAAAGCCACGTACTGGACAAAAATAGACCAGTCCGTTTGGCGCTGCTCATCCATCGCGGCCCGGAGGAAGGCCTTGATGAACCGATTGACTCGCTCAGTATGATTACTCTGTGGGTGATAAGGAATGGTCGTGCGGTATCGAACGTTGAATTGACGAACGAACGTCCGGAACAACTTGTTCGCGAACTCACTACCATTATCCGTAACTATACACCGCGGGAGACATCCCTCGAGGACAATCTTGTCAACAAATGCATTCAAGATCGCGTAGTCATGCTTGGTATTTATCAACGCCAGCTTGAGAAAATGCGACGCAGCATCGTACATCGCGAGGATATACGTGTGCAAGTCGGCTCCTCTCAGTGGTCCAAAGAGATCCATTCCTAGGACATAGCAATCACCAATGCGATTCGGTTGGCAAAGGAGGCCATAGCGCTTCGGCACAGTGGATCGAACTTTCTGACAGATGATGCAGGCCTTGATGAAGTCGGTGACCGACGATATGACGTTGGGCCACCAGTATCGCTCCAAAATCTGGCTCGCTGTCGAATCTCGTCCCACATGGCCTCCGAACAGCCCTCGATGGTGCATGGTGATCACACGCTCCTGCATCGACTGTGGGACCACAATCAGACGTCGAGATTCTGACTCGTCAACCTTGTACAAGACGTTGTCTTCGATCTCGTACGGCAGGGGTGGCTTATCGCGTGGATCCTTCTGCTCCGAATCGAGGCTCTGACGGATCTGCGTGCAAGTCTTGTCTTCAATCTGTTTTTAGCTATCTCCTCGAGAGTGATCTCATCCTCAGCTTGATCAGCAAAAGGAGCCGTTCAACGGAGTCTACCGGTTCGGCTTCGTACGCAAATTGAGGCGGCGGCGCGCTCCGACGCGTACTAACTGCTGCTAGAGCTGCAGTATACTCCCTGTCTGCCAACAGAGACATCGTCACTGATGAGAAGGTGAAGCACGCTGTGCCGGAACATCGGTGGGATCTCCTGGAAGATCAGATACGCTTCATTGATCGGTTCTCCGTCTTCGTCCTGCTCGATTAACTTGTCGATTGGATTGCGCGACAGGCAATCAGGGATGCGCATGCCCGGGGAGCTTCCAGGTTTGTATCCGAGCTCCCGGTCGAACGCAGCAAGCCGCATAGCCCATCGTGCTAACTGTCCAGACGTATTCGAATCCCGCAGAAACGTTAAGTTACGATGATCCGTCTCTAACTTTGTCTGATGACCTTCGATATAAAATCGGAAATTTTCGAGAGCAGAGAGTACTGCGAGGAGTTCCAAGCGCCGAGGATCATATTTCCTCATCGATTTGGGCACAGTTCGACTCCAGTACTCAATAACTCTCTCCTCCACCCGTTCTTTTCCATCGTCACCAACGACTGGCACTTTCTGAAACAAGTAAGCGCCTAATCCATGCGCAGATGCATCTGTCCGAATGTAGAACGGCAATGAGTAATCCGGATGGTAAATGCCCTTAGAAGTAACAATAGCTTCGATGATGGCATCCCAGGCCTCTTGACACTCTTTCGTCCACTCGAACTTAACATCTGGCAAAGTCAACTGTCTTAACGGCTCCGCGACTCGCGCGAAATTGCGCACATAACGACGACAAAAACTCCCCATCCCAAGGAAGGAGCGGACTTGCTTTTTGGGATCAGCATCTGACAAAGTACCAGGGATTGGCATATGCCGGATGGCCTCCGTCGATCTTGGTGACGGGAAGTCCATTCGGGGTAGACAAATGCCCCAAGAATTCAATGACCTCCTTCATGAAGTGGATCTTCTTAACCTTGCCGCTATACCCTTTCGACGCCAAATGGGGAATGACTTGAACAAGGCATTGCAAATGACTCTTAGTGTCTGCATGCCCAACCAAAATGTCGTCGATATAAGCCACTAGGTCACGGTACAACCACTTCGACAGATCGGTGTTGAGTTGCTTGCAGAACAGGCTGCCAGCAGGCTTGACTCCCAAAGGTAAACGCATATAGCTGAATGCTCCCAAAGGACTAGTGAAGGTCACTACATCCTGCGCGTCCGCTGACAATCGCAAATTGTGGTAACCCCATCGGATGTCCATGCTAGAACGACGAAACTTGTCGGTGAGAAACATCAACGCGTCGGTCATGCTCACGCTCGGCCAACTGTCATCCTTGAGCAATTTGTTGAGGCGCCGCAGGTCGACAGCTGCTCTGCGTTGGAAGTGCCTGGCTCAGCCCCTTTCTTAGGCAGCATCAGGATAGGAAAACCCAAGGAGAGTGCGCGGGACGGACAACCCGTCTCGACTCCATTCCTCGATTTGAAGTCTCAAGCACTCGATCTTCTCCTCTGACAACCGATACGGCGACAACTTAATCGGACTCGGATTGTCCTCTTTGAACCGGAGGGTGACCTCAGGCGAATCAACGGGTCTCATCACGTCATCAAAGAATGCCCAAGAGTAGGAAAGCAAATGTCGCATCATCCGTTTTTCATCCTCATTTAAAGCGGGATGGTCTGTAATGCCCAGCGCAGCCATCACCTCTTCGACCTGCGCGACGGTCGGAGATGACTTATGCTCTCTTGATCAGCTAAATGAGGAGGCACCACTGGTACAGGATAACCATGTTCGTCGTTAGGCGCGTCCGCCCACGGAACTGCGTACGTCTTGAAATACGCTGGTCGCTCCTTCAATGTGCCGTCCTCTTCAGCGGTCGTAGAGACTTGGTTGCTCTGCATCACAGCAGTGGCGACGGTGCCCCCTGATAAAGATTGAGCCGCCCCAGGCGATACAACGAACGGTGGTGGTGGGGTGGCGGTGGGAACAGCGTGACTTGAAGTTTGGCTGGAGTAGAAGTTGTCTTGATGGATCCATGACACACATCGGGTGTTAGGGTCGAGCGTGGGAATACGCGAGTCGATAGCAAAAGATGAAAACCGTAGAAGACGGTAATCGGGATTGGCCATCGTCGCGGTAGTGATATTCCGTAGTTGACCCTGATTGCGAATCACGGATTGAATGAATGCACTGCGAGTGCGATGCGCATCATAGTCGCAGGAGGTACCATGCTCCCCAGCATCTTCATAGCCGCTGATTGCGAAATGCTACCCCATTTCACGTCGGGGACGGTCATGATCTCCTGATGCATTTCCACGGACGTGGTCGCACATTGGAAAAGTGAGGGCCCATCTGCAACTTGTTGCGCGTCACCGTGAAAGTGGGGCCGATGGCTGGTCGCGTAGATGAAAACTGTTCACCACAATCAGAGGGTGACCATGGTAGATGGTCACCACTCGGGGTGCCTAACGCTGGCCCGAAACGGTCCTGCAAATTGGGTGGCACTCGCGTCAGTAGTGGCAATGACAAGCGCACATTGCTGCCTAGGCGCGTGCGCGAACACGCAATTCCGGGTGATACAAAAGTCAACCACACGCGGAATGTAGAACCTGTGATGGATAAAGGGAATCACGGATGGCTCCTGCTCCAACGTCCATCGTCCAATCACGTGAGGTGCATTGCGGAAATGACGCAGAACCACGAGGTGATGGCAGCACCTTGCGCGCGTCCCTGTAGTGCAGGTTCGCGGTGAGAATAAATACAAGGAGGACTGGCGTGGAAGTACGAATGTCTCCAATGATCCTTATAGGTATGACAAGACCCATCGTACGTACGACGATGAGATTTCCAAGGTCATGAAGCACGTACGGGATCTTAGGAAAGTTGAGCTGGAAAACAGCTCGCGCTTGTGGACGCGAGTCCAAAGCAACAATGCGAAAAAGGTTCCATAGATCTCATTGCATCGTTGGATCCCCAAACTCGATCCACCAGCGCCGGCGAAATAAACGACGACGCTGATATGTGATTGGAATCCAAACCAAAGAAGCATGCCTAGCAATCAGCTCCTGAGTCGTGGCTTCTTCCTTCGACATTTTTTTTGTTCTTCTGGAGGAGGTTCAGGAGGGGGTCTCAGCAGACTCCTCCTCGACTTCCGTCTCATCTTCGTCAGCTGAAGCAGTCGCAAAACAGACTCTTGTATCCTCTTCAGCGGCTTCCAGCTGTACTTTGACGCAACCTTCGTGGCGATCCTCCCTCGATCATGGGTACCTCAGGGTCGAGTCCTACGCGTCTGTGCCAACATGCTCCACAGCCACGTAAACTTCGTTCGGCTCGTGCCTGACGACAAAAGTTTGGTATCACACGCAAATCAGGGTAGAGCGAGCGATAAGGGCGGCGGCCTGACCTCTCATCAGTGGCGCGTCACAGCAAGCTCCAGCACATACGGATGGCCGGGTGCGAGATGCGGTCTTAGTCACAAACGCGAAGTGAGGGACGACGGATCCTCACGGGAAACCTGATTTTGTCCGCCCGTACCCGCAGAAATCTCACAACCATGCGCGTCTAGCGGAGGATGCTCTGGGTCAGTGCAATGGTGCTCGGCTCTAGCCTGATGGACCGAAGCGCTATCGTACCGCCAAGGAGCAAATGGCTGCCACTGCTGCTGGTTCCCGTCGCGTATGGCGAGCTTCGCCGTCGGGAACATAGGAACCACTGTTGGAGTCGCATCGAACGCTTCGTTGAAGAGGACAACGCCCTGGTGGTCCTGAAGCGCATCGGGATCTCTACTTTTCAGAACTCCAATGGTAACTTCAGAGCGACGGAAAATGGCCAACTCGGAAGCGTAACCATGATAGAACCCAGTCGTAATTCTCGCGCTCCTAGTAGTAGCTGCCCATTCGCCTGCCCCACGAAAACATCAGCAGAGTGGAAGTTCCAGGCGTCATAGAAACGCGCAAGATATCCATTCGCGAATAGCCGCTCCCGAACCACCTGATCCGCTAAGAGTGCGAGTAGAGGGCAGCGCCTGGCGATAAATGATCTTATTTTCACGTCTGAGCTTGTTGTAAAGCACGTGATCGATGTATGGCGAGTCAGCCATACCATCCAGCCCAGCTGCAAGGACCGAATAAGATGCACCATCCTGAGACACAACGGCGACAGGGATATACGCAAACATGTCAACTTCGTCCCGTCGTATGTCACTGCTTTGTTCTCACGATGATCGGATGACTAGCTGTACTCATCGCTGTCTGCGGGCAGAACTCATCGAAATCAGAGCTAATGCTCGGGCATGCAGCGGAGCCAGTGGCAAGTTCCTCTGATGACGGCTCCACGATGGCCATCGATTGGTCTCGACCAGTAAACCAGCTTGGGTCCTCGTCTTTCGACTCCCTTCCGTCCTGACTGGAGAGGATAGACGCGACTTTGCGCACCTCAGCACTCCGACTCTCTTCTGCCGTCCATGCGTCCTCGGTGATCACCAAAAGGAGGGCGGTTCCATGGTTCATCACAAAGGAGTGCTCTTCTGGTGTTACATCACCACGGCTCTCATCCTCGTCGTCTCCGCTGATCACATTGCCGTCAATCAGTGCCACATTCTGCACCGTGCATCCATTGAATCGCCTAGGGCCGCCCTGATCTTCATCAAGCACATCGGCCACTGGGAGGCGGCGCCGGCACTGCACTGGCTGGGGTTGGCCTGCTGCTGTGTCGACTGGGTAGCTTGTCGTAGCAACAGGGTGTTTAGTGCCTGCGCAACGTCCTCCGATCTCAGCGTGCGCGATGCACTCTGCTGCTGCACCACTGGTTGCTGAACCATCTGCTGCGGCTGCGATTACCTGTTGGGGACCGGCACCTGTGCCCTGCGCAGCAGTGTAGACGACCTGTGGGGGTGGCGTAAATGGTGCTTGAACGCGCCGCGTCACGGCAGCTTGATTAGCCGTGACCGTTTGTCGACATTGGGCCTGTCCTTCTGCCGTCGGTGGGAAGCTTGCAGCCTTCAACGTTCGGGCAGCGCGAGCTTTCCGATCAGAATTTCCAGACTTAGGACACACTCCACCATCGTGCCCGTAATAAATATGCTTCCCACATTTCAAGCACGTCATCAACGCATAGTGTAACTCAGAGTCGAGGTTCTCCGGCAGCCGACCTGACGCGTCAGAGCTGGTGACATAACCTGCTAGCTGCTGCTGCTGATACCATTCCTTATGCGCACGGTGGGGCTTGTCTTTTGGGACTTTGGTCTTTTGGATCTTCATGCTTGTCGCTGGACGTCCCCACCTCTGGCATCGCGTCCAATTGCAAGGCAAGTTGGAACGTCTGGTCTAGCGTTTGGTCCGGGGCCGAGATCCGCGCAAGGTGAATGTCGTGTCGGAGCTTTTCAGACGATAACCCTCGGAGAAAGTGCATCCGAAAAGCTTCGGGCTCCACCGGGTTCTTAGAAGCAGCTCGCCATAGTCCAAATTTTTGGACCCACTTGCTGACGTACTTGGAGAGCGGAAGGTTGCCTTGCGTCATCGTGTACCACTCGTACTCCAGTTGCTCTGTAGTATCTCGAGGAGGGCCGGGCAATAGGAGTGCTTCCTCGATTTTGGCCAAGTACTCCTCGTCGTGCTTGCGGATTTCCGCCTTCGAAACACGTCCGCGTAAATACCCTTTCCATAGTGGCTTGTGCTCGTCTTCCCACTTGTTATAAACAGTCATGGGAGCGAGTTGATATTCGCCACCGATCATGTTCATGGCGCATGAAGGACGGTCGAGCCTTAGCTCGATGATCCGCATCAGTTGGTTCCACCACGTCCGTACTTCGTCACGCGTCTTGACAATAGGGCCCTGGAGTGTCGGGAAGTTCAACCTGTGCATCCCCGTCGGACCTCTATCGATACTGATGGTATCATCGAACTCATCATCGTCGCCAGAAGGATCGAAGTCAGGTGCAGAGGGCTCCGCCGTATTGGTTCGGGATGCTCGAGGCGGGGGTCGTCTGCACGAGTCGCCGCGGCGTCGTCCGCTAGTTCCGGTCTGGCGCGATCAACGTCAGGTGATGGTGGTCGCTTGTTTCGGACTCGTGTGGCCTCTTTAAGCTCACGCCGCAGCTTCTCGGCCTCGTGCCGCTGAAACTCGGCCTCTCGGCGATGTTGTTCGACGAGGGTAGTATCGAGAGATGGTGGATATTCTTCTTCTCGTCTCGTGTCTTCGATCTCGTCGAAGCCGTTCATTCTCGGCTCGTTCATGCTGAACTGTCCGACGCTGAAGCTCAGCGTCTCGGTATTGGCGTTGAGACTCTTCTCGCTCGTATTCCATCGTCCCTTCGAGATAGTGGATCTTAGAGCGATATTCTTCAACTTTTTCGAGGAGGGTGCGCATAAGCGCGGGATCCCCCTCTATCTTTTCTTCTCCAGCAATCGCAGAGTAAGGTGGGGCCGGCGGTGCTCGAGTCACCGGCTCCCGGATTGCAGCTGGAGTTCTTGGGTCGGACCGTGTCGTTCCGTACGGATCGTCTCGTCTTCCCGTACGTGCACGGGCATGGCGTTGGCTCGCCCCCGACTACTGTTGCAGGAGGTTCTGGGGCTGTCATGGCCCCCACCTCTTCACTTTCTGGAGTGCGCACTTCTGGCCGGACAGCCGTATCCGCCGCACTCTCCACTGGTATCTCCACTCGTTCGCCACCCGTCCCGACATCTAGCCGTCTTCGGAGGGATGACTCCATCACTGGGGTGATGACTCGCCGCAGGCGTGCCTGGGCGTCCCGAAACCACGGAGCCGTCATCTAATTTTGTTTTTGTCGTCAAAGCAGCAATTTGCCAGCTACTGCTTGACTGCGCGCTTGAGCCGGTTGGCTAGAGGATATGGTCGTCCTCCCCGGCCTACCTGTTCTGGGAGATGGCTGTCTCCCCAGGCGAACTCTTTTTTTTTTCTCGGTTGTCTTGAGGATATGGTTGTCCTCCCCGGTCTGCCGTTCTGGGAGCGATGGCTTACTCCCCGCTCCCCAGGCGATTGTTTTTTTTTTTTCGAGACTCACGACAACGTCCGCTCACGTTCGAACACGCCGAACGCTTGTTCCACTTCGCGTATCGGAGTGACACCCTCGATTCGCCGGAACCGCACCCACAAACACGTCGGCTCTGCACTCGCTCAAAGCCTGAACACCGATTCGCCGCCGGGCGCGGGAGACTGACAGTCCGGGATTCGCGTAACAACAACCCCGGAAACTATCAGTTCCCGTTTCTGAGACCACCTGTGGTGGAAACTCAGCTCACCCGCCCCTCTTCGCCTAACCGTCGGTCACAACGTGACCGCTCAACTGTCCTGAACCACGGGTGGTTCCACCACACGTCCAACCAAGCGCTCACACTCCGCTCACGCCATGCTGTCGAACATTTAATTGAGGGTAATTTCAAGGAAACAACAAGAAAGCAATACAAATGCCCGGTACATTGGGTCCAGTGGAAGCGCAGGTGAAGGTGTCACGATGACACCCCCCATAAATGCAAGGTCAATACCAGGGCAACAATCAGGGTAAGTCAGGTGGCAGGCAGGCAAGTGGGGGGAAATGGGCATTACTGCCACAATGCTGCGGAAACATGCACGGGTTTTCCCCTACTAACTAACTAACTAACTAACTTAAGACCTCTCCCGAGCATGGGAGCCAGGCCGGACCGACAGGAGCAAGTCCGGAATCACGGGCCTGTAGACGAGGGGCGCCGAAAGGTGGGCCGGCGGAGAGTGATCATCAAGCTTGTCGCCATGCGACGAGGAGACCGCGATGTGACTGACAACCAACTCGTCAATAACCTTCCGTCTGCGCCCCCCGGCCATTCCCCGTCCCACTGCGAACGTTCCGGCTGCCAACCGGCCCGCCAGGGAGGCAAATAGGTGCCAACCTACGCCGTTTTCCCCTACATTCCCAACCAAGGACTATCTGACAAGGAATTAAGATATTTCTTATCAGTCTCAGGTCAACATGTTTAACTGGCATGTTGAACTGTTTGGTCTTGTACATAAGCCCACGCTTTAACGATAGTGTACTGTACATACTACACGCGCACATTAGAGCCCTTCTTTCATATGGTCGCATTTGTTTATCAATCCTCTAGCCTATCTCCACAGGTTACCCCTCGACACCTCTCAAACCAAGTCCATCACAAGCCTAAATTATGGCAAAGTCCAAGCCCGTCTCTACGACGGATATTTTCAAACTTGAACACCAATTAGTCGATAAAATGGCGGATGGTCTACGTTTTCAAGATAATTCTACTAAGGTGAGCCTACAACTGGAAATGCTCCGCAGGCACCTGACGTTTCCACACGCCGATGCTCTATTTGGTTTCGATAGTTAGGAGGCATTCACGAGGAATGCCCCAGACTATAACACATTACTTGATGAAGCTGTCGATGAGATATTCAGTGAATGGTAGAGCTAACAAACACAGGTTCTTAACGTGCTTGGTGCATCCACTCATCCTAACCATCTCCAAACGTGGCACGTCAACAACTCAGTTATTCTTTCGCGACACTTATAACTTGATCCGATCGGAAATTGACGCTGAAGTCAAACGCGTCATTAATCAATTAAACACCCAGTTGACCAATCTCTAACCAACACAACGTGCAGAGTATTCCGCTAGGCAGTGGTTAGATCACTGAGAGACCATCCCGTCTCACCGCTTGAGTCTGGCAAAAAGTAGGTTTAAGGGAACCCAGGCAGTGGTCCCCCTAGCCTCTTCACACGACAGACGATACATAGCAACACATCAGTGTAACATGCAATTACTACGTACCTGCGGGGCGCGCTAGACCATGATGTTGAGCGTGAGCACAGATCAGAGGACTATTTGACTGTATAGAAAGGAAGGGGTGGGGTAAGGAAGATATCGCGTTCTCAACGGACGGAATAAGGGTAGGAGTTAGCAGATTTTTCTGCACCCCCTCGAGATGTCTTGTGCTTGAGGAACATGACATCTCTAGAGGAATGTGATGGAGGACGAGATCAGGATAAACAAGAAGTGCACTTCAGAGGCCACATAAAGTGGCACAACAGCTTCATCAGCAGACAGATGTTAGGGCTTGGACTAGGTGATATCACTCTGAGTGCTTTTGGCAAGGGAAACCTTAAAAGAGGGAAGTGTACGTGATGAGGCAGATGTCAATGATAACGGTGAGGAGATTGCTTGGTCCTCTTGGACTTCACATATGGCGGGAACGTCATCATTTTCAGGTTCAGAAGGATGATTGATGCTCTTTGCAGAGCAATGTTGAGGTATGATCCTGTGGGTAAGAGCGAGCAGGTGATGCAAGATTTGAGGGATAAGGCTGCTCAATTGCAATTCATCGAGGTTATTCT
The DNA here is from genome assembly GCA_029834535.1 of Chrysophaeum taylorii. Taxonomy (NCBI): domain Eukaryota; class Pelagophyceae; order Pelagomonadales; family Pelagomonadaceae; genus Chrysophaeum; species Chrysophaeum taylorii. The sequence continues at coordinate 36,498 of JAQMWT010000420.1, forward strand.
TGAGGGACGGTGGGATGGTGAAAGGATCTTGGAGGGACTCAGTTTGTTGTATGGCAGGATGATGTGTCGTGCGGATTAACTCGTTTCGGAGTTGAAGGAGAGTATCATCAGGCAAGCCAAACACTAAGTCGTGTTGGTCATTCAAAGCAAGAGTGAGTCTGTTGAGTAACTCACACACCTTGAATAGGGTTACCAGCAGAATATTGGTATTGGTAGTGGCTGGGAATAGCCGATTTTCCATGTCACGGAGGTCTGTGACAGCAGTAGTTAAATCAGACCGCAAGGCAGCATTTTCAGTAGTTAAGGCGTGGAGACGTTGGTCCATTTGTCCATATGAAGTTTGGAGAATTGTAACCTGTTGGGTAAGTTGAGTCACCTGAGAGAGGATAATGCCGCAAGATCTGGAGAGGTAGTAGTAATAGGTTGTGTTGGTGCCGGGGCAGTAGGTGCCACTGGCGGGTAGTTCACTGACTTTTCGGTCGCAGCGGTAAGTTCGTTATAGGGATCGGGGTAACGTGATGATAAAAGCTTAGCAAAATCTTTGCGATCGGTGTCGCAAAATGTAGTTGGTGAAGATATTTCGTAAAAGATAGATGGTGGTCGTTCATCATCTGCCAGTGTGTTGTACTCAGTAATGTGATGTACGAGAGAGCGGCAGAGAGCTTGAACCAAAGGCGAGATGCGTAGATGGAATCAAGTGCCTTGAGTATGTCAGTATGTAGAAAGGACGATAAGAGACCGGTGAAAGGGGTTTTGAGTTTTTGGTCTGACGTGATAGATGATCCATGTTCCTGCTGAGAGACATTTAAAATGACAGCATCGGCAAATGTTGCTAGGGAGTTGGAGCCAGGCCGGATCGCAGCAGCAGAGGATGAGAGCAGACGAGTAATGTCGTCGCGATTCGGTTTCCTACGGTTCGGAGGAGTGTTGGTAGACGATTCAGCGGGCGTAAGTGTGCGAGGTAGCTCGCGTCGGGCGGGCGTGACTCCACGTGGGTGGTTGCTGCGCCAGTGATGCATTGGCGACGACGTACACAAAACAAAAAATAGTGGCAAAAGATGAGGGCTAGTTTAATGACATTGCGGTCAGGGCTAGAGATTAGGTATCTTCTTGGTCTGAGTCAGTAGCATGGTGCATACCTAGAAGAGAACGGAGCGTGGTAAAGTCGGCTGCAAGAGGCTTTGTGAAGCCATCAGCTACGTTTAACTTGCCAGGGACATGGTGACCACGAATTTTCTGTGGTGCGATATTCGCGAATTTTGAACCATCGAGTGGAAAGGGCTTTGCTACGAGAAGAACCGTCAGGATTGTAGGAAGTGTGCACAGCTGCAGCATCATCAGACAAAAGGGGTAGGCTTATGATGAAGCGCATATCCTCGGCAATAGGATTGTCATCAGCGTCAAAATCGGAAGGAGGGTCAGTTTGCGTATTCATATAGAATGTCGGGTTAACAACAAACGAGAGCTCAAGAAGTAAGTACGGAGCCAGACTGCTTCGTCAGCGCAGATGCTGAGAGCGATAAGCTCAGCTTCGTGGGTAGAACACGAAACTATGGGTTGTAGTTTGCTTTTCCAGGCGATGAGGCAGTTGAACAGGTAGAAAACAAAGCCAGTAGTGGACTTTCTGTCTTCCTGTTCCAGTGAAGGAGCATTGTCGGCATCCACCATAGCAACTAGAGGGTCGAACTTGCCAGCAGCGATGTCTTTGTCCCGGTAGTCGATTATTGTTGACAGGTCAACTCTATTAGATGAAATAACGCGTAGATGATTTTCGATAGCATTCCCTTTGGGGTGAAACCAGAGACGAAGAGCTCGATTGGCAGGTTTGCTGAGGTACCTTAGGAGGTGACAGAGCATTTGGACATGTACATAGGTGGGAGAGTGCATACCTCGGGAACAGCGCCCGAGAGCCTGGGGGAAATCGGGGCGACAAGCAACTTGCATGAAGACCAATTTGCCGAGTAGTGTAGCGAAGTGATCGTGGATGTAAATTTCCACGTCGGTAGAAGGGGAGCCTTCTTTATAAGTAAAAGTGGATGACATAGGATACCTTAGTGGAGTGAGTTTTTTTAGTATAGGGTGATCGTTAAATAATGCTTCTAGTTTGGCTTCGACATCTAACGATATGGATCCATCCGACGTTCGGCAGACACGCATTCCCAGAAGAGTATGGACTGGCTCGAATTGTTCCACAGAGAAGCGCTCATGTAACGCTTCTTGTAACTCTGTGCGGAGAGTGTCATCATTTGACACTATAACAATGTCGTCCACTGATAAACTGCAAATGACAAAGCGAGTGTGGGATGTGCGAACATATAAGCAAGTATCCGCATGGAGTCGCTTGTATCCAAGACTCCGAAAGAAGCCGTCGATCTCTTTGTTCCAGAGAGAAGGAGATTTTCTGAGTCCATAGAGGGATTTTAGCAACTAGGGTAAGCGGCGGCCACGGTATTTATCGTCGTGAGGATCAAGTAGTTTGATGCCATCCGGGAGTTGGACGTAGACGTGTGCGTCGATGTCGGACTGAACGAACGCGCTGGGCACGTCACTATGGTAGACCGCTAGTTTTTTTTTTTTGTACGCCGCAATTGCTAAGATGACACGTATGGCGGTCATAGTTGCCATAGGGCTGAACGTCCCAAAGAAATCAGCGCCAAGTGAGGCTATAAATCCACGCAAGACTAATCTGGCCTTGTGCTTGATGTAATCGCCAGACGCGTTCGTCTTGATCTTGAGGACGAGCCGGCTGTCAATTGGACGAGTATAGGCATCAGGTAGAGATAGCTTAAAGCAGCCGAAGCGCACTATATCATGTAGTTCCTTTGCGATGGCCTTGACATAGGCTTGTCTGTCTTCAGGGGAAAGGCCTTGAAGACACTTGAGCTTGTACTCGTCGATACGTCGGCCTCTTGGACTTGTATTCGTCCGGACCTAAGGTGGCTGGAGAGCCATAGTTTAACGACGTTTCGGTCGACGCAGTGTAGTGGACTTCAGGATACGTGTGAGTGGCACAAGTGGAAGGGGCAGAGTGGCCAGGTTCCAAAGCAACAACCAGGGGTTCCTCATGGAGTACCTGGGTGATGTACTCGGTCGTGCATAGGCGGCATTCCTCCAGGTCAGACAGTTGGGCGGATGTAGCGCCAAGCTCAGATGGCGAGTGATCGATGAGACTGGTGGGTGCCAGGTAACAGTAAGCGTATTGCAATGGAGAGACACCAAACGCTGAAGCATGTTCCACGAACATAGCGACAAGTGAAGGCGGGAGGTGGTCACGAGGAGTGGCATCGGTGAGGAGGTGTGTAGCTACTGGGATGCAGGATGCGCATTTGGTTTGCGAGAAAGCACCATCGAGTAAGGGTGTAGCGAGATAGAAGATCGGTACGCAATGGAAGGAGGTGTTTGGCCAGCAGAGCCTGTTCCCCCTCTGGGCAGAGAGCGTCCAGTGGATGCCACCAGAGGTGTTTAGGGAGGAGAGGGTGGGTGAGTTAAAATCGAGATAGCGATGTTGAAGGTCCCAGCGGAAATCAGCGAGTTTGCAGCCAGCGGCTTTATAAGCACCAACCGTAGAAGCTTGGAGCCGAGCATTGACATAAGTCATGAAGGAGGCTTTACGCTGGTTGGGGCGCTTAGCCCCCGGGACAAGTTGAAGGTGGTCTTGAGAGAACAAGTCCTTGTAAGAAGGGAGAATTGGCGGTGGCGAAATGGTATTGTCGTCAGGAGAAGTAGTAGAGAACAGTAATTTCAACTGTGTTACCCTTCAGCAGAGCGTGAGAACAGTGGTAGTCTGTCCTCGAATCTGTCTCCTAAAACGAGGACAGCCGGTGTGAATAACACAGCGTTTTCTTAAATCAAAAGGTGCTAAAGTTAAGGGAACTAACCCTAGAATAGGGGGTACTAACCCTAATTCAGATTTTCTATCTCTACGCCCTCACAGATTGAACTCGGTGAGCGAAATCTGGATCAAACTAAGCAGGAAGCGTCTTACCATCGACAAGAACATAGAGAGTGTTCTGGACAGAGTCGTACGGTGGAAGAGTAGCAGAAAGAGTAACTTGATGAGATGGCGGTGAAGAAGAGGTTGAGTGAACACCGTAGGCGTTTTTGAACTTGTGGAATAAATTGCGTGGAAGGAGCTTCGAAAAATGATCAGCGACCTGGTAGTGAGTAGGACACCAGAGAGGACGAATGACCGAGTTGGCTTGGTAGTCACGAATGCGAAATTCTCGTAAATTGATATGACGAGAAGGAGCACTGACTTTAGGGTGATTAGCGACATGTAGTGCGCTAGCGTTATCAATAAGCAGGGGAATAGCGTGAGCTTGATCACACGAAAACAAATAAGGGTGGGAGGAGAATAGCTGGTGAAACCAGTGACATTCATCGGCGGCTGCGCTGGCGGCGATGAGTTCAGCTTCCATGGTGCTTTTGGCAGTAAGAGTTTGGCGTTTGCTAGACCAGAATACGAGATTGCCAAAGACGAAGATACATGCACCAGAATTGGATCGCAAGCGAGGGTCAGAACGGTCAGCGAAACTTGCATCCGTAAAACAAATAATGGGTGAACGAAGGTGATGCAGTTCAGAATAGCGGCTGATCAGATGCTGAATAGAGGGCGTAATAGGGGGGCTGTCGGATGAATGGTCAAGTGAATCATTCGGAGTGCCCTTTAAGTAGCGAAGTAAAACATATAAGTGCAGAAGGTGGGTCTGATCAAGGTTGTGCATACCCTTGCAGCATTTGTTGCGCAAAGTGGTGATATCAGGCCGACATGTGACAGACAAGTAAATGCGAGTGCCATAGTAGCGAGGAAAATTTTGGCGTAATACGTCTAAGATAGGAGCCAAGTCCGGGAGAAGCTTAGCAGGAGCTTTTTGAGTGAGGATGTCCGAATAGGGGACGTCCATATTATGTAGGTTGAGCTTATGCTCGGCAAGCATCTTGGTGATCTTCGCTGCTACATTCATAGTGAGATGACCAGCGGAGACATTGTAGTGGACATCGATACCAAGGAAGGATCTGATGTTGTCATGCCACGTACCTTTGCCATATCCCTTCTCCAGAGCAGTGCGAAGAGATGTAATTTTGGCAGTGTTGGTACCAGTGATCAATAGGTCATCGACTGAAACGGATAGTAGAACCCATTTGTTGATAGATCGATCCCAATTGATATAGAGGCAAGTGTCGACTTGTGAGCGTTCGAACTCATGTTGTCGAAGAAACGAGTCGAGCTTGATGTTCCACAACAAAGCTGACTGTTTGAGGCCATAGAGAGCCTTGACGAGTCGGAGAGCGAGCTTCGACTCTGGGTGGTTCTTCTGTATCTGCTGGATAAGATTTTGCGAGACACGTATTCCTCGAGGTAAGTCAATCCATACCGGGCGATCGAGTGCCGATTGGATGAATGCCTGCGGAATGTCCGCGTGCGCGACCGGGAGTTTGTGCTTCGCGGCGATGGCGAGCAATAACCGGTTGGTGGCGAGCATTGCGGTTGGTGAGGATGTGGCATAAAAGTCAATGCCTACACGTGCCAAGAAACCTCGGGCAACTAGACGAGCTTTATAGCGGTCTGGGGTGCCATCAGCCAAATATTTGATCTTCAGCACGAGTTTCGTCGAGATAGACGAACGGTCTGGCAGCAAAGGCTCAAGCTTAGAGACACCGTTGGAGCACAATCCTTCAATTTCTTTGCGAATCGAAGCGATATGCTTTAACTTATCTTCTTCGTTGAGTCCTTTGAGTTCGACGATCTTCTCAGGCACATAGACAATATCTTCCGCAGTCACGAGTTGTAACACGACGTGGTCGATGTGCTGCAAGTCATAGCCCATGACTTTCTGGAGAAAATCTTGGTTTGGATCACTTTGACTTAGGAAGAGGTGTCCGAGTTCGCCAGAATCATGCGCGAAGGCATGCCGGTGACGAGAAGCTAAGTGGTAGTGCTGATGCGCTGAGATGTCCCACAAAAGGGAGGAGCTCATACAACAGAGTTATTGGTTCCATTGACGTGCATAGTACTCTGCCGGTGACTGTTCGTCATCGCACACATAGTTCTCGAGAACAGAATTGTCGTTGTCCAGGTGGTCGACCAATACAGATGAGTGGTGCGGCTTCCTTGGGAAGTCGACACACAAGAGTTCTGCGTCGGTTTCTCTCTGCAGTTCCAGTGCAGTGCCGCCCATGATACCATAGTCTTGTGTGGTATTTGCTAGGTGACATCCTTTCGGGACATCATTCGGCGGCTTACCATCCCTTCTAATGTTGAGATCAGATGCGATGCTGACAGCATGGCCCTGGTGCAGAGCGCTGACACGGACGAGGAACATCAATGTGCTGGACATGTTGGCTGTGGCGCGAGCCGTGGATTGCTCCTGCTGGTATTTCCAGTTGCGACCATACTCTGAAGCGATAATGCGTCTGGTGAAGAGTTTTCCATCGTCAACACGTTTCACGATATAGAGTTGATCCTTAGGGATGCTAAATCCACGTTCGTCCTTGAGATCTGCCGTGAGCTTATCGCACTGGTTGCGATGCACGAGAACAGGGGTAAAACCTGAATCGTCGAGAACAACCACTAGGCGATCCTTTCGTTTGGGCATCGGAATGCTACCATCCGGCGGAGATGGCCGGTTGAGGAACGAAAAATCCTGTTCAGGTGTCTTGTCGCTGACGGGACTTGGATCAGCAGCGGAGGTTGGATCCGGTTCTTCGTGCTCGTCGTCATCGTCGGGTTTGTCATTCTGGTCGTCATAATGAGTCTCGCCCTCATTTTGCGATTCCTGTCTAGCTTTCGGCGCTTGCTGTTCGCTTATAGCTGGGAGCGGGTCCTCTTGCCGTGCCTCTGTTGGGATCTGCGTGAGTGCGTTGATCTGTTCGATCTCCTTGTTGCGGTTGACTGGCATGTCTGCATCAACGTGGAAGTCGTTCGAGGTGACGATTTTTCCATATCGCCCCTGATGTACAAGCAGGATAGAGTATGAACATCACGGATAAATCGGTCCGTGCCGGGGAGGTTTGGGACGTGATTGTTGGTGTTAAGATAGGAGGCGGAGACGCTGGAGGGTTCCTGCTTGTGACTTCGAGGATAGACAAAGGTGACAGGTTCGCCAAAGTGAAGGAGCTTCAAGAGCGGTGCCATAGGTGACATGATGCGCCGGGGGACGGTGCAGGACATGTTTGTGCGCGAGGGCAGTCCATGAGAGCGCTGATTGTCGGCTTGGATCTTATGCAGCCGAGCAAACGGGTGATAATACTCGGCGGCAATGGGCTTTCCTTCGATGCGGACACTGCGCAGGTAGAGGAGGCGAAGTACAGTGCCTTGGGTGTTATCCTTAATGATGTTTTCGGCGAAGTTCCGCTGGTGTAGGTGGCGACCAATGATTTGAATTGGATACCGACCTGCACCTTGAGCGGGTGGAATGCTTCGGAGCGGAACGTGGAAAACGCATCGGACGAGATGATTTTCACATTTACATCGAATTCGACCTTAATCACATTGGCCACGTAGAGGATGCCAGCCAGAACCTCCTACGCGTCTAGTTTCCTCACGAAGTATACCCATTTGCGTGCTGAGATAATACACATGAAATGCATGATGTAACGAAAGCCACCATAGCATTTGGTAATGCTCGGGTATGATACATCCATATGGAGATGTTGGCCAGGAGCATAGGCTAGTTCATCCTGTGACCATGAAGTGTTCTTGTGACTAAAGCTGAAATGCGATTGACAGCGCTTGCATTCGCTGCAGTCTTGCAGATACCGATCATCACGTGGGCGGAGATTCGTTACATTGGCGGCAATCGTGCGGCGAAGAACCTCTGGTTGCTGGTAATGTATGCGGTGCCAGCGAGTGACCAAAAGCACTCTTTTGGCGTGCTGAATGGTACCGGGCTTGTGCAAGGGGGGCAGAGCGGCAGTCGAAGCGCCGGGGGGACTGGGTCGCTTGTCAACTCGGACTTTAGCAACGGTTACCTCGGCAAGAAGCGTCTCGAGGTTTTTCGATTTGCTTGGTTTGCGGATCGCATCGTAGTGAGCATCTGCTACGGCATTGAAGAGGGAGGTGAGGTTGAGATCCTCCTCTGCTAAGAGACGGCTGGAGATTCTCAGGAAGAATTCAGCAACCTGGTTGATGTCTCCGGGGCTGGGGGTGCCATTGCGTATTGTTGCCCATTCGATGTGAAAGTTCACGTGGTGGTGCGATTCGTGGAGTGCGAGGACAGCGCTGTACTTTGCCTGCAGCATGTGGTGCGGGACGGCGCTGGCCAGTGCCTTAAACGCGAAGTACGGCGGGTGCTGTTGGAACAGACGGAGCAGTTCCGGGTCCGAGTGGTGTCCAAACTTTGCGATTTCGTTGAGGATCGCATAGCGGCTGTGGTCTGGAGAGATCAGCAGCACGGCGTTGGAGTAGCTCGTGTTGGTTGGGTACGAGCCAGTGACCGAGTAGGACTTGGTGCTTTCTGAAGCGTGTCTCCGATGTGGCCGACATAGTCCGCGTAAGTGGGACGTGCTTTGGACATTTTGAGTCCCTTGGGGTCATCGAGCGTAATTCGCCCTCGTGAGTCGATCGCGGCAAAGCCAGGATGCGAGCGATTCATGTAGTGGACCCGAGTGGACGGGCGCGAGCAGCTGTGAGCGGCGGCCAAGGAGGTGGTGTAGGCGACGACCATAAAGGCGGTGCCCTTCGGAACATCCAGGGAAAAGGCGTGCGTTGGGGAGAAGACTGCGGGTTGGTGGGAACAGTCCAATATCTGAGGGGGGCTGGAGTGTAGGGTGAGGGAAGCGCGGGGGAAATAGCCACAGGCGACGGCAGTAGCGACGGTGCCGGTGATGGCTCCATCCAAATGGTAAGCACATTGGGACTCCGAGGCATGAAAACAGCGGAGGGTGTTCCAAGCGGCGAGAGTTGGATGTTGCGACAAGTGATTGTGCAGCAATGTGAAAACCAGGAGATGGGAGATGTACGTCATGGTAGCGTAGGGGGTGCCGTCGGCATCTAGACCGAGATCCGTGAAGGGCTTGGTGAAGCGTGCAAGCATTTGACAGATTCGGGCATTTTCGGGAATCGAGAGTTTCGAGGCGTTGGCGGGCGTGTAGGAAAAAGTGGCCTTGTGCTGGTAGTAGGTCAAGGTGGAGCGGGGCACGGTGCCACGAAGGGTGGGTTGGCGATCCAGCGATCGTCGGGGATAGTGTTGCTGGGGTCCAGAAGTGGAACCATGCTCGGAGGAGATGTTAACCAAGGAGAAGCGTTTTTCTCGAGGTTGTACTCGGTGAGCGGGTGTCGGGCATAGACAGCGAGATATCGGGTCTTGCTGATGACGTCGCCAAAAGCGGAGGCGTTGTAGACACCGGAGTGTCGGAAGTAGCCTAAGCGCTGATAGCATTTGGCGAGTTGGGTGTACTCGTGATGTGTTCGGGGCTTGGAAGGAACGTTCTCGACAATGGCGTAGGTCGGGAGCGTGCAGCGAACAAAGCGGATTTGTTCTGTGACGAAAAGGTCGGCGGTCACCGGAGGGGCGTAGCCGTCGTATTCTTTCATTACACTCAAATGTTGACATGGCAGTGTGAAAACTGCTAGGTCGAAATGAGGTAGTCGACTTTTGCCGGTTTGCAGAGCGGCATTGAGCTTTCTTAGATCCGCATAATGCTGAGCGTGCGGGAAGCGTTGTTGCGCGCGTGCGCGCATAATAGGGTGAATTTCAAATGTGACCACGACAGTAATACGGTTGTCGAAGCGTTTGCGAAAAGAGGTAAGGCCTTCTTGGTGAAGTCCACCTGCAATAATAGCTGTTTTTAGCGGAGGGGGTTGTGCTTGCACAGTGAGGTCCGCTGAGCCAGTGAATGCATATTGGACGACAGTACGCGGAAGGCTAATGAGTTCCGATAGGAATATGGAATGATGCTGTAGCTTAGCAAAATCCAACATGTGGGATTGCGAGCGTGTCTTTGCGACATGCTGTGTGATGTGCGCAAGTTCATCCTTGAGTGACATTCGTGTTCCGGTGTGAAAGCTAAGCACAGCGCGGAATGTTTGCTTGGGATGGGATGGCAGGGACAACAGACCATTAGTTTGGCGATTGGCGAGAACTACTGCGGTTTTTGCCTAGAAGCGTCTTATAATCGTGGGGATCTGCGGTTGACGTGTTCATAAGCTCGTATATGTATGGTTCGTGTGGCAGTGGCGGGTCGGTCGCTTGGACGTTCAGAGCTTTGAGCTGAGATGTCGCGATAACCTGTAGACCTTTACGGAATTGTGGGACGACCAGAAATACAATACATAGGGCGTAAACTGTGGATTCTTTTCTGTCCTTTGAGGAGAGACCTGCGGCCTGCAAGTACAACGGTTTGACACCGATGAAATGGCTGGTCAAGGTGCCTCGTCCCATACGTATGGTGTGTTCGGGAATCCGGCGTGTGGACTCCGGAACAAAATGTTGAATTGTGCGAGTGAAGCAAAAGGATGCGCCACCGTCAATTAATGAAGTTTCAGTGCCGGGTCCGTTGCATCCGTGCAGCGAGTTAGTATTCTTTGAGGTCTTTCCTGGAGTGTACGTGGCACAAAGAAAATCTGCGACTCTGGAAGATATTGTTGGTGAGGTCGGGAAATTCGTCATTGTTAGGCTTGGTGCCTGATTGAGTAAGATGTGGTTGGCGGCACAGGCGTCGTCGGCAACCATCCGCGAAAAAGCAGACTCTGGTGGAGAGCACGCATGTAGTCACTGTGACGTTGTGCGTAGTCTTCGGCGGAATCATCTTCATCGTTGATTTCGGGGATGGTGCCGTCGTAGAGGCCTAGATGTCCGTGATCATCATAGAAACCGAGATGGCCTTGGTCATCTTTTTCGTCAGTTTCGCCCTCGTCAGGTGGATTCGAACAAGATGGAGTGTCCTCGTGAATGTGGGGTGTGCCAGGTTGTGGAGTAACCTTGGCTATGCCAGGGTCCGGAGGGAAGGCAGTGGGGGCCGAGACTTTGCCGTGGGGTGTTTGACATCCGGTGGGGTGGACGGCAGAAGGTGGGTGTTGTCCATGTTCGAGAACGTGTTGAACAGCTTGAGGGGGACCATCGAGATGATCGGGTCTTGGGTCGCAACTTCGTGAGAAGTTGGCTTGAGGGGGGTCTCCTCGTGAACGGCTGGTGGGGAAGCCTGTTCAAGTTGCTCGTCCTGGTCGAGTTGCTCGTCTTGATCGAGTTGCTCGTTCCGAGCTTCGATTCTTGCGGCCAAATAAGCATTTTCCGCAGCAAGTTTTGCGGCGAGCGCATCGTTTTTGGCACAGAACTCAGCTTTTTTATCTTTGATCTCTTGCAAGAGCCAGAGAGTCTGTTCTTGGGATGGGCTGAATTGCATCAAATAATCCAGACTCCGATTTGTGATGTTGGGGTCTTGAGTCGCCATGTTGTTGGAGTCGCGTTTTGCGCGTTGTTGGTTGCTTTGCTTTCACACTTTTTCACACCTTTTCACCAGTAGCAAGCGATTAGACTTGACTACGGTCTTATAAACTTCAGGAACTTAAGGAGATTGCTCTTGCCTGGAAATCCGGGTTCTTTGTCAGAGACGTCGATCGAGCTCGATGTCTTTCGGAGGGACCTTTCTCTACCAGTACCTGACTGGGTCCAAACCTGTAGACACGTAAAAATCACTGTGCCCCTGGTAGAGAATGATGGCAGTGGTAGTGCTGCCCTGACGCCCTGTCCCTAACGACACAAAGAGCAGCACGGTGTTCGACACAGCGATTTTATTGGTGATTGGGTGTGAGAGTGATAGGGGGGGGGGGTACTAACTCTAAATCAAATATTGCATCTCTATATCATTGGGTGAAAATGGCTGACTAGCATCTTTTGAGGGGGGGGGGGAGTACCAACTATAAATCAAATTTTGTATCTCTATATCATTGGGTGAAAATGGCGGACTAGCATCTTTTGAGTTACGGAAACGTCGTGCGTTACAGGCGGTGTGGCGTACGAAAAACGTTCCCGACCCGGGGTGACAAAGGGGGTGCTCACCGACACGCCGGAGACCTCACTGCTCGAGGTCAATACGGACTTTGGGTCGGCTACGCTCGCCACAACACTTGCTCACGCTCACCAAACCTCTCAACTTGAGGATGGAGAGTTGATTTATGATAGCAAGATACTCTCTTCTCGAGAGAACAATGTGACGTCACTAGGATGAAATCCCGTGACATCGTAAGGAAAGTAAGGAAAAGCGTCCGGTTGAACGGGTATAATCATTGTGGAGCGGGGTAAGCCTCCGCGGTCGGGAGTTGCCGCCACAGGACTCCCCTAATGAAAATGCGAGCTGCCCTCAGCGAGTGGCCCGACGTGAACCACGAGCCTTGGCTGAGTGAGCATCTCGGGAACGGATTTTCTTGTAGACGCGCTCGATGACAGGTTCCCGAGACGCGTCCACTACGCAAAGTAAACTTGGGGATCAACACATCGATCTCGTGCGGAGCGAAGTCGGTGACACAGGGGGCGGTACTGCTGGTGACCTTAGACTTGTCGATGAAACTGCGACCGTCCACGTCCTTGTACTCCGGCTTGAGCTTGCGAGTAGAGAGATGTGAGGTTGGCTTGTAGTAAAAGACCTTGTCGTGCGGACCGAGATCAGAGTAGAAATGTAGGGCTACTCGATCTTTCGCGCAATCATATGGCTCATAAACTTCTGCAACGTAAATCTTCTTGCGTCAATCGGACCGTTTTCTTTCGCGTAATCATAAGGCTCATAAACTTCTGCCACGCAAATCTTCTTACGTCAATCGGACCGTTTGCGATCGGGGATCCGAAAGACAACGAATTTACCGTGCTTGAAATCGCCGCGGAAGGTTTCCTTTGGCTTGGGCACGGCTCGATCGACCACTGGAGAAACCACCACAGGGGTGATCTGACTAACATGAACACAACGGCGTTCCGGCGGAGAGTCGAGAGACTCAATCCTGTGAGTGACCGGAGACAGGCGTTCCACGATAATAAACGGGCCGCGCCATTCCGGTCGAAGCTTGTTCTGAAGAAAAGGGATGTAGAGCAAAACATGCGACCCTTCCTCGCACTCGACATCGACATGGTCCGCATTGTAAGCGAGCCTTTGTTTCCGAAGAGCTTTCTCGCGAGCTCCATTCACCGTGGCGGTGTGGAATTTTGACTTTCCGCGAGTCTCGGCCTCAACATCGGAATGAGTTTTCGGCAAACGTCGGACATCGAGATCCATGATCGCACAATCCGTCGGCAACAGAGGCTGACCATTGAGACGGCGCATGAAAGGTGAGATCGGCGTCCCCGGAATGAACTTGCGATTGTAGCGAAACGCGATGTACTCCTCGAAATCGGGCCAGTCCGTGATTTTGCGGTCCTGAAGACACGCACGGAGAAAAGCCTTGATAACACGGCTGGCCGGTTCAGCCGGATTGGCTTGAGCACGATACGGAATCGTAGTACTATACCGAAGATCGAAGAGGTGACAGAAACCCTCCATCAATTTGTTGACGAACTCCATACCGTTGTCGGTACGAATCATCTGAGGTAAATACCCCTTGAGTAATATATTCGCGACGAAAGACTAGAGGATCGCCTTAGCAGTCTTGTGGTGCAGTGCGTCGAGAATCAAGAAATGAGAGAATGGATCAAAAAATACGACAAGATACGTCTCGGGACCAGCACTGGGCAAGGGTTCAAACAAGTCCATGCAAATAACAGCGCAATTGCCATCGTACACAGGCTGTTGAAGGAGACACGCTCACTTGGGTTCGGGCGTGCGAGCTTTCTGACACACCAAACAACCAGCAATGTAGGCGCCCACTTCATTGTACATGTGGGGCCACCAAAAACGTTCAAGTGTCGATGGCTCCGTACTGTGACGACCCATGTGACCACCATTGAGAGGGGTGTCGTGGTAAAGTCGGATGATGCGCGACCGTAAAGTCTGGGGGGCGAATATCATCGGGCGCAAGTCGGGGGCGGCACGGTATAGGACTCCCTTCACAACTTGATGCGAGTGTTAGCTCCGTACCGACGAAGAGAATGGCCCTGAGCCATGCGATAACGAATGTCTTCGCAAGTAGCATCAGTGATCTGTTCTTTGGCTATCTCTTCTAAAGTCAAATTGTCCGGGATCTTGTCGATGTACTCGTGGTAATCATCCGCATGTCGGAAAATACTAGGGCGAGTTCGCAGACGATTCTTCTGACGTTGTCTCGTAGCGTGAGACGTGGCCAATTGCATCGGATCGTCGCGACAATCTCTTCTTCTTCCTCCTCGTGCAGCTCAGTCGTGATAAACGATCAAATGACTTGACATCCAGCTAGTGGTGCTCCTTTGTCATCAACGGGCCGAAGAAGTTCTTGGCACACCAAATAGGCGTGATTCTAGGGTTCACCAAACTCATCCGCCTCGATGACGTGATCAATAGGATTGCGAGAGAGGCAGTCAGGGATACTCATTCCCGGTGACTTCCCTGGTTTGTAGCCCAGTTCGGGATCAAACTTAGCAAGCCGCATCGCCCATCGAGCCAGTTGCCCAGCGGAATGCGTGGCCTTTCGCAGAAACGTCAAGTTGCGGTGATCCGTCTCGAGGATCGTCTTATGCCCTTCAATATAAGAGCGAAAATGTTCGAGAGAAAGAATAACTGCCAGTCGCTCTAGCCGGCGGGGTTCATAGTTCCGCATCTCCGTCGGCACAGCTCGGCTCCAATACTCGATCATTCGTTCCTCTCGTGTCACCTTGCCGGTGTCGTCTTTGACTTCCACGAGTTGGAAAGGATACGCGCCCAGGCCGCCCTTGGACGCTTCCGAGCGGATCTGAAAGGGAAGATCATAGTCAGGGTGATATACTCCGCGAGAGTCCACCAATGCTTCGATGATCGTGTCCCACGCCTTTTGGCACTCGGGCGTCCACTTGAACGGAACGCCTTCAAGGCACAATCGCCTCGACGGCTTCACAATCTTCGAATAATTCTTCAAATATCGGCGGCAATAGTTGCTCATACCGATGAAGGATCGAATATGGGTCTTCGGTGACGTGTTCGGCAGCGTCCCGGGGATCGGCATCTGCTGCAACGCTTCTAACGTATTGGGATTCGGCTTCAAGCCTTCCGGAGTCTAAATGTGTCCCAGAAACTCGACATCATCTTTGAGGAGGTGAAATTTGGCTGTTCGTCCACTATATCCTCATTGTGCTAGGTGGCACAATACTTCAATCAGACTTGTAAGTGACGGTGGAGGTCGTCTGATCCCATCATAACATCGTCGACAAAGGCGACCAAGTCCTTGTACATCCATTCTGATAAATCGCTCGCCATCTGCTTGCAGAAGAGGGCTCCTGCTGTTTTCACTCCCAG
Organism: Chrysophaeum taylorii; assembly: GCA_029834535.1. Lineage (NCBI taxonomy): Eukaryota > Pelagophyceae > Pelagomonadales > Pelagomonadaceae > Chrysophaeum > Chrysophaeum taylorii. The sequence continues at coordinate 51,825 of JAQMWT010000420.1, forward strand.
TGGCAAGCGCAAGAAGCTGTGTGCTCCGAGTGGGCAAACCATCGTGACGGCGCCCTGAGCGGCGGCGTCCAAACGCAGGTTGTGGTGTCCCTGTCGAATATCAATGCACGTTCGTCAACGGCGCATGGCAAGAAAGGCCAACGCGTCATCTTGGCGAATATTCGGCCAGCTATCATTGACCAGCTGATCTTTGAGCTGACGTAAGTCGACTGCAGCACGAAAAGCGTTCGACGCCCCGATCCCTGCTCCCTTCTTAGGCAGCATCAGCACAGAAATCCCCACGGAGAGTTCGCCGGTCGGATGACTCCATCGCGGCACCACTCGGTGATCTGCTTTCTGAGACAATCGAGCTTCGCTGGCGTCAACCTGTAAGGCGTCATCTTGATCGGTCGTGGGTTTGCGTCCTTAAATCGTAGAGAACCCGGCGGCGAGTCCACAGGTCTCATGATCGGATCAAAAAAGGCCGACGCGTATTGCACGCAGCGGCTTAACATCATCTTCGCATCCTCATCCAGATGCGGATTGTCTGGAATTCCCAGTTCTCGAACAACCTTCTCGACGTCTGCTTTCGTCGGAGTTTCGACTTTCATCGCTTCGTTGCCCTTGACGTCTTCCGGGGTCTGCGGCAGCGGCGCACCATCTGCATCGCGCGGCGCATCCTTCCACGGCACATTGAACTTTTCTTCGTATTTGAACCTCACTTCGGGATGGCTCTTGTTGATCTTTTCACCTTTGACGCGCACACTCGGTTCGCTCCTCACTTTCGGCTCCCGATCAGGTACAGGATCCGGCGGAACGTCCAATTTTTGTTGTCGGGGGGGGGCAGCAGAAGAAGCATGAGCCGTCCCCGGCGTATCTGTTTGAAGCGGAAGCAAAGGTACTTCTGGCGGTTTCCATTTGGTGCGATCCTGGAGATCGTCTTTTGACACCCACTTGACGACACGGGTACGCGTATTCAGCCGCGGAGCCTGTACGCGACGAAGGGTGGTGTCGATAATTCGTAGATAGTGCTCCGAGGGTCGATCTGTAGGGCTCAGCGCGGTCGGCAGGACTTCGCCACATTGGCGGAAACCTCGGGTCACGGAGTTATGCAGATCGAGGGCTAAAATTGGCATAGTGTCTGGGGGCACGACAGACGCCAAGTGTTTGAACAAACCTGTCTTAGACAGGCCAGCCCAATCATGGTCCAGCGGCATCGTGAGCAACTCTGCGGTCATCTTGAGAGTCAAAGGCTGAGTGTCCGAGCGGTGCGGTCCTAAGCGAAGAGGAACTCGCGTAACGGTGTAAGCCGTATCCGTCGCGTCTCGGGACGAGCCTAGATTGTTCAGCTGGAGCAGGTGACGTTCATCCGCGTAACCTAATGCTGCAGCGAATTCTTGTTGCATATTCGTACACGTTTTCGGGGCCACTTGCAGGTGCAGCGGGTGACTGGAGACCAACAACCGCACGCGACAGCTCATCAAATTGGGCGTAATGTCGTGAAAATTGACGACGTACACGTAGGGGTGTAAACGCGCAATATAAGAGATGATCGATGCTTCTTGTTCAATCAGCCACATCATGAAGCCCGCCATTTTGCACAGCTTCATCGTCCAATGAGTGGCCGTCACTCCCTTGCCGACATCTCTGGACGTCAAACTGCAGAGTGCGGAATGAACACAGGGCGGGGACGCGATGCACATCGACGACGATCATTCTACTTCAGGCAAATAGCATTTTATCAATCGGAGGGTCGTTTCATAGCGTCCGCAGAGCGCATGCTGAACCACATGCACCTTAGGAAAATTATTCTGATGAATCTTGTTGGCAGCTGCTGAAGAGTCAAGAGCAAGGATGAATCGAAACGACGTCCCGCACAACTCGCTCGCTCGTTGCAACCCTAAAGTGCTGCCTCCGGCGCCGCTGAATAGCATCACTACTTTGCGATGCGGGTTGGCAGCCGGAACGTTCGCAGTGGGACGGGGTATGGCCGGGGGGCGAAGACGGAAGGTTATCGACGAGTTGGTTGCCAGTCACATCGCGGTCTCCTCGTCGCATGGCGACAAGCTTGATGGTCACTCTCCGCCGACCGACCTTTCGGCGCTCCTCGTCTACAGGCCCGTGATTCCGGACTGGCACCTGTCGGTCCGGCCTGGCTCCCATGCCCGGGAGAGGTCTGAAGTTAGTTAGTTAGTTTGCGATACGTGATCGGCAGCCATTGGACCTTTTCAAATCTTTAGCCACAGAGTGGATGTCATCTGCTATGTCCAGGAAATGCTTAGGGTGTTGGTTAGGCCAAGAAAGCATATCAATGGGTCCAGTGTTGTACCTGCGGGCAATGCAGATCCAACGTTCCCGGAATTGATAATCGCCACAGAGGCAAGTAGGGAGGCGGTCGACCACATCAACGGTATACTCGAGTGTGGCGTGGATGAGATTAGCCATTGAGATTTGATCCCTGTGGACCTGCTTGTGCGGAGGCGTCATCTCCGCTAACAGAACCAGAGGTTTCAGTAATTGATGACAGAGAGCAGACTGTCAAAGAGAGCGTCGTCGAGCAAACTGACCATGTCGATGTTTTGGTGCTCTTTCGGAGATTCCGATTTGTGCACGGTGGGGTGGTTTCTATCACGCCACAATGGAAATCCTGCCTTTCTTCTTCCGATATGGCACGGAGATGGTTGAGGAACGAAGGAAGGGATTGGAAGGTGATAACGTTGGGGAATTGTTTGCGCAACATGCGCACAAGATTGTCATCGGACTCAACAACACTTTCGACATCGATGTTCAAGACCAAGTCATTGGTTGCTTGTGACAGAAACGCAGGTGTGGATAACCCAGAACATAATAGCATGACCGTTGGTTTGCGAGAGTTGTTATGTGTGGTTGATAGGAATGCTGGTCGAGTTCGCAGTCAGGCAAGAGGAGAGGTATTTTTCCTAACGTACTCGTTTTGTTACCGAAGATTGAGAAGGAGGGTACGGAGCCAAGGGCGTGCTGAGAGCTTCGTAACCAAATAAGTGCAATAGTGCAGTAAGTCACGATTTTCATTATACCTCTTCAGAGGGAATGCCAACGAGCGTAATTCAAGGTTCCTATCACGCGCCAGGGCGTAAGGTAGACAGGGTAGTGCTGGTAGGTCGTGATCCACAAAGTGAATAGGCACATTCACGTCTTTGTCAATCAGACTAGTTAAGTGGGACATACCTGGTTTTTCACTGTCGTTAAGGGTGACGGTCAACTGAGCCTTGTTCCACTCAGGTGCACTAAGAATAAATAAGTGACGACCTTGCCCTGGCTTGAGAAACAAAGCACAATCCGATTTCACGTGGCCGATGCTAGGGTGATCAGGCAGTGGAGACTCAATGTTTTTCGTTAAAATAATGTGCGAGACTTGTTGTTGTCCTGTGGCAGTTTGAACAACAGGGGCACATTTTGGATCGATTGGCGCAATGTGATTAGGTAGAGCGAAATCAAATGTGGTAATCAGTGAGATGGAGGCACCGCTGTCCAGATATAGAAATTGGAAATGAAGGGGGAGATTGTGATCTCTCCTATACTTGGTAAGGAACGCATTCTCGCGAGGGACACTGGTAGAGCTGGTAGAGGGAATGCCTGCAGCAAAAAATTAGGTTGGCCAAGAAGCTTGGAAGTGACGATCACTTGGGAGAATTTAATGGGGGCGACGGGTGCAGTTGGTTCACCGTTGTCAGCTCTTAAACAATTATTAATGTCGAATGGCGAGAGATTCTCTTGCGTGGTAGTCTGTGATGTGGCAGACTGAGATGTCGATTGAGCAGAACTCTTGAGACACATGGCTGCAGTAACATGAGAAGAGAGCTCATTCCGCCGCTCCGGTGATAATTGCGCAATAGCATCCGCGGTTAGATTGACAGATTCAGTAGGAGGAATGGCGGGTGGATCACTATTGCCATTTGCGTTCGGTGGAGTTGTAGAGGAATTGGGTGCAGACACAGATGATTGGTCTGCCCCATAGTTTAACGACGTTGAGGTCGAAAGCATATGTATATCAACATCCCTTGCGATATCTTCGGCATAGGAAAGTTGATCATTAAGGCGGAGAATGTCGGAGATGTCATCTGAAGTTGTAGTAGCAATGATATCGGCCGATTGTAGTAAGCTCTCAAACAGCTTGTTGATATTTTCTTGCAATTGAGACGTAGTCGCACTTTGGGCAGTATGCTTAGATAGCTCGCGAAATTGATATTTAAGTGCGCGCATCGTGTGCTTTGTGCGATCCAAGAACTTCATGTCAGATCGAGCGGGTCGGTCAGACGTGCGCGCATAAATAGGTCGGTCGTTAGATTGACCAGGACTGCGAGCTCTGGTGACATCGGAGTCTCGAGGGCCGTAGTATATCATTAGGTGAGAAAGGCTGACGAGCGTCTTTTGAGTTGCGGAGGCGTCGTGCGTTAAAAGCGGGTTTTGACTGTTGTCCCTGTGCTGGAGTGGTAAGCGATGCGAAAACATGCGCTGTGTGTTCCAGTTCAGAGTGCGTGTTGTCCAACAGCTGAGTCGAGAGTAATTTGGGTTTCTGGTGGGTGGATAACCCTTCAACATAAGGTATCCAGGAGACTGGGGGTTCGAGACGCCTTCTCTCGCTTGCGTTGGAAACGGAATTATAGAGATCCAAAGCAAACTCAAGAATAGCTGCTGAATCAGACGGATGACATTGCCTGTCGGCTTCAGGACGTGCTCTGACAGAAGATCTTGTCTCATAAATAATGCACCAGTCAACCCAGCCTCTATCATAGCGGTTGTTGCTGGTATTATCAGAGAAATGCTTATATAGTTCTTCATATTTTTTGCGACTAAGTGTAGATTCGTCGAACTGTAGATTTGTCTCATCCTGGTTAAGCTGAAAAGAGAGATGTATGAAGGACTGCACACATTCAACGAAGACATGTACATACCAGTTAGGATTGTACACAACAGCGTTAAATTGCTGTTTCTAATACGAAACATCGTTACTGGAAACAGTTTCATAACAGTTAAAGGCAATGAGCATTTTGGCTCGGGTATTGTTAGGGTGGTAGTGCCGATTGTATACCTCCGTAATGGCTGGCGATGCCGCAAGAGCGGGTTTCCCCACACTTTCGTGGTTAAAGAAGGTATACGAAAAGGTGGCATATGTAAATTGGTAAGTTTGCCAATCGGCATGTGAAAAGGCAAAGGTGGACACTGGAGCGTTGAATCTCTCATCAAAGGCGAGCTCACGGGGGTAGTTACCGTTGAGCTCCCGTTCGGCGTCTTTAAGGGGTTATTTATTTCGGGGCGAAGAGCCCGGACCTCATTACCGTAGCAGACAGTGGCCAACTGTCCAACTTCGGGGTCTGGTAAGTTTGGGAGCGCCTCAGATGTGAAGTGCCAGCTCTGATATTCAGGAAGCAAGTCTTCAGCATCTTGGAGGTTGAGTTCTAACATTATGGCACGTTGCCAGTCCAGGAAAACCTGGTCTAAGATCCCATTGCGCTTGACTTCGTAGTCAGGGCAGGACCTCGTGTAAGCCTCATACGAATCGAATTCGAAGAGGGCTCCTGCGTGGTGGAAGCGCAGTAATTGCCTAATCTGTCTCACTTGGAGCGAGACCTTCCGGCTTTGAAGCTGAAACCGATTTCCATCGTTGAGAAACTCAACAACAGGGCCCTCTAACTTGAGAGTATCCGCGCCAGTGACTGCCTTGGGTGCGGCTCTTGCTGCTCGTTCCGCCATGAGAACGGTGACGTGAACCTATGGTTCGGTCAGAGCAGTTGACAACAGTGAGACATTCTAAGGGGGTCTGTCTAGCGGCGTCCACGCACACTCATCAGGTAGACAATGGAAAGCGCTTATATGGCAACTGTACAAACGGTGCTTCCTGCCAGTGTGAAAGGGCATGCACGGACAGGCAGTTGTAGAGATAGAAAATTCCATTTAGAGTTAGGACCCCCCCCCCTTATCTCACACTCACACCTAAACACCAACAAATCGCTGTGTCGATTACCGTGCAGCTCTTTGTGTCGTTAGAGGACAGGACGAAAGGCAGCACTACCACTGCCACCATTCTGTACCAAGGGCACAGTGATTTTTAGTGTTCTCTAGGTTTGGACCCAGTCCGGTACTGGTAGAGAAACGTCATCCGAAAGACACCGATCTCGATCGACGTCTCGGACAAAGACCCAGGATTTCCAGGTAAGAGCAATCTCCTTAAGTTCCTGAAAGTTCTAAGACCGTAGTCAAGTCTCATCGCTTGCTACTGGTGAAAAGTGCGAAAAGTGTGAAAGGCAACCAACAACGCGCAGAACGGTCATCCGCAATGCCCCCGCTATGTCGCACCCACAGGGACAAGACACGCTGTCAACGGTCCCACGATCACCATACTCGCAGGAACTCACCGCAACTTTAGGTATCACTCAGATTCACCAGGTACTCCCGCCTTGTTCGATATCTCTCGATCAGTCGCTCCCGATCACTTCAAAGCTGGTTCCACCTCGCTGTCTTCTCTCTCCGAAGACAGGCACGCACTGCCGCTCACCGGCGCTCACTGCTGCACCCACCATCCACCTTCCCGGCCGGATGCACTGGATGACACTGCCCAGCAGGTTGCATGGACCCAATTGGGATCACCATGTTACGATTCGATGGATGTCACCGCACGTGCATCAGTCGCAGCACATGCTCATCGGCTCTTCAACTCTCAATCAGAGGACGCACTCCTTTCTACTGCCAACCCTTATGTCTCACCGCGACGAAGTTTTTGGCAAGCCTCCACCATGGCCGCAGTCACAGACTCAGATTTCGAGAATTATGAACGCGCCGATCAGCCGCAAACTGTGCACGCTCATATTGCGACCACCCCGGTCCTTTATGTCCGCTTGCGTCGCTCTCTTCTGGACGCCACACGCCTACGCTGCCTCGTCGATGTTGCGCTCTCAGGAGACATTCTCCACGCGCACTGCACAGACACGCTCCATCTGAGCCGCTTCTGTCAGCATTTTCACATAATAGGAATGTACGACGAATGTCCCATGCCAGCTGCCGGCTCCACCGAAGACATGCACAATCGCCACACACGATGCCTCCCTCGACAGCGGTTTATCGCTCGGCACGTCACTCCTCATTCGAGGACGCAAGTCATAAGCCCGCACCATCACATGCTATGCACGCCTATGGGCAACCCTGGTCACTATGGCACTCGCCGCTCTGGTCCCCGCACCTCCGTCATTGAGGATGCAACCAGCATGACTGACCCTTCCATCGCCCTTGGCTCTACTCCACTCACGCACTATGACCCCAGCGAACTCGCACTCTCCTTCGGCGATCCCCCTCTACGATTTCCCGCACTGGACCCCACGCATCCCAGGCCGGATATTCTACCCCACGGGATCTCAGCTCACGCACCCATCTGCACTACCTTGCGGACAGGTCGGCGGCGGGCCACTTCTCTTTTGGCACCGATTTCGGACCACTCGCACTACCCGATCTTGCTCTTTGAGCATGACCCGCTTCTCGATGCTCCCCGCGTCACCGCCTATGACACCAAGACACTTGCCTTTTCCACTGACGCTCCGCGCCGCCATATGTCTCACGACCTTCCGATCACCAACATAACTCGCCCGCGCCCACCTCTGGTCGCGCACGCCTTACGAGGGCGTATTTTAATTGGTGACCTCACAGGTCTTTCGACGCACTTCCCGACATTCGACTTTGAACTTACGAGTCACTTTATGGAAATCCCCAAAGCAAAGACGTCTGACGCTACACAACCATGTCTCTGGAACTCCCCAGCCACAGAAACTGCCAGCCAAACAAGCACTCAGCTCCCCACAGCTGCTAAACAGCTACCTCTCGTCTCGCACATAGCAACGACGACTGTCTCGCAGTCTCTCTTTGACGAAAAGACGAAAGATAAGACCTCAACTGCTAGGTACACCAGTCAGCCCGTCGATGAAGCAGACGAGACAATGCAAACCAGCTGCACAGCACGGTTCCGGACTAAGCCGACAATGCCCAGGTCCGACGTTCAAGCGCTCGACCAAGCACACGTTCAGTCACTCGACCCTGCCCTGCTACAGGCTCCTGTCTCACTCATAGCTGATGCACCCCATCCGATTGATCAGTCCTTCAGACATGTCCCGCTCGCAGAAGCACAACTGCAGGAAGCACAGGCACATCACGAAGACACAGGTAAGCGCACCGCGACTACGCGCACTAGCGTATTGCGCCTATCCGATCACGATGAACTGAAGCTACAGCAACGCTCGCTCCCTTCGCAACTGGAAGACAAAGGCCGCCTTCCAGCCACCCAGACACCTGACCCGCCCCTGCCGCTGCAACCCGCGACAGCATGGACGATCTCGCCCCCCTGCATGACTACAGATCAGGCACTAGCCAATGTCAGCACTCGCCAGAGTAATGCGCACCCGCTGGTATCTCATCAGCACGCCTACTTCAGCCAGGCAGGTCACTGCACCACCTCGGTCTCCTCTGATACCAGGTCGATGCATCGCTCCTTCGCAACCACTTCACGTCATCTATTGGACGACTATGATTTTGAGCACGAACTCATCGCACCGATTGAGTCATATCCAAGCAGGAACCCTATTTCGAATCCAACTCAATCTATCCCACATGAACCTTGGCCACCAGACGCTACCCATATGCTCATGGTTTCTCCATTGGTCTCCTCCATAGCTCTTGACTGCAGCAGAGACAAGATGCAACCATCCCATGCGACTATACTCGCATTCTCGTTTGGGACACATGCATTTCCTTCATGTCATATGTTTACGCTCATGGTACCGCCATATACGGCAACAAAGATCGACGAGGACTGCATTCCACCCTCCTCTTCGAACGTTACCCACGACATGCTGCTCCCCGCATTGTTAGCCAGCTCTATCACGCCAGATTCAGCTCCCATCGCCTTGTATGACGTCATACGCCATATTCCGATTACAGCCCAGACACCGCACAGGCTCCTGCGCACTCGCGACGGCACGCTCGCCGTCCCTCTCGGTTATAGACTACCCACATAGCGCCATCGTCTTGGTACGCTCACGGTGAACTGAGATGCACGATCGCTTGTTGCATAGTACGATACCCGAACATCCATTGTTTCAGGTTCAACACTAACTAACTAACTTCAGACCTCTCCCGAGCATGGGAGCCAGGCCGGACAGGCAGGAGCCGATCCGGAATCACAGAGGAAAATCACGCAGTTGGGGCTGAGGCGAGGGACGATGACTCGTTGATGACGGACCGCCGCTGCGCGCGGTCTTGTGCGAAGTCGTGCAAAAGCGTCGCAGGCCGAAAACGTGTTGGTCCACGAACAATCGACCTGTCCGTCGCGTTCTGCCCAACCGAGCGAACCCCATCCCAGCGCGGACTTTCCGGGTGCTAACCGGCCAGCCCGGGAGGCGAGCAGGCACCGTCTCACTCCGGGACGGCCGGGGCCGCCGCAGGGAGCAAGCATGTTAGGCGCCGTCCTCCATCGCAACCAACGGTTAGCGATCGCAGGGTTAGGGGTTCAACACAACTATACTTTTCCAGTCACCGCCTACGCTCCCCCTCCGACCGCCGCCCGGCTCTGCGCTCGTTCCGCAACCACGGTCTCTCCGCCTCACCGGCAATTCGGAGATTTTACCAAGTTCAAATTACGAGGGCGCATTCGTCTTCCACCGCGGACAAGACCTGTTACGACTCATATTAGTCACGCATCCTAGGACTACTCTGACTACATCGGAACCCACTTTAAGGCACATACTGAAGTCCCTCTCCCTAGGAATCTCCGTCACATGACAAGACCTGATGAGCTCTCGTCGTTACTCCCCGCCTCGACGCGACTCCCGACGATTCGCTTCCCGACGATTTGTGATGATACTAAGCTTCGTCATCAAAGCAATGCCGAGCCTCCCACGCTCACCTGTCAGCCTCTTACAGTTCACACCTCTCAAGTTTCAGCTCACCTGGTTCCACCCTGTGTGCTGCCATATGCAAATGAAGTTTTGTCGTGCCAACGCCACATGTCGCAGTTATCGCCAGTCTCGCGCAACAAATGCCCGCCACTGAATGATAGCCGCACGCAGAGTCCTTTGCTCACCTCATTTAACGTCCCTCCCAGCACTATGCTCGACGTTGAAGCTCTGCACCTTGATGATTCGGTTACAACACGACTGCACGCGACATTATCCTCGCCCAGTTTTGTTCACGTTTCGCATCAGTCAACATTACCAGTGTTGGGAATTCACTGGGCTCACTTCACTAGGTTCACTGAATTTGGTTCACTTCACTTCAATTCACTTCACTACACCGAAGTTTTTCGTCCGTAGTCCAATGTTCACTTCACGTTCATTCACTTCGGCTGACGGCCTGACCCTGACCCCGTCGGATGAGCGAAGTCGAGCCGCTACCTGGAGGTGGAAGATAATGTTGATGATGAGGAGGAATACGCGGAACATAAGGAGGAGCACAAGAACGAGCCGATTGCGACGTCGATGCTGACGTGGAACACATCCGGCAAAAGTGGACGATCAACCAGGTCCAAGGTGTAGGACTGCGTGCGTCGACTGAAGGAAGATCATGCTGACCGCGTCAGTGGGAAGGCGACGCACGTGTATATCCGGTGCTGGGAGCGCCTGAAGGTGACGAGAGACTTCAAGAAAGGCACATGGCAGACGACCAATCCTCTTGCCCACTTCAAGGCTACGCATCCGGAGGACGAGATGGGACGTCAACAGCTCACCAAGAAACAGAATACAGACAAAGAATAGGAGGGCGTCATGACGGTCGTGGGCGTTGTTGCAGCCTCGAAGGGTAAATCGGATATTACGAGCTACTTCATGGCCATGCCCAGCTAGGCAAAGCACTCTCCCCTGATGGCGTTCTCGGCTCGGCACTACGTGGACACGTCGCAGCGGATCTCCAAGCGCACCTTTGACGACGAAGATCATCGCAACCTAATTGAGGCGTATTACCGCGGCGGTGGCGGGAAAGGCAAGTGCCCGTTCATGACTCGAAAGGCGCTGTTTGAATGGGTGGACGCTGAATATCGTTGCTTTGTTCGAATCTCGAAGCACGTCGTTACGGAGTGTTATGAAGCGGGTTTCGGCAATCCATTCGCCCAGGTGCTGCATGACGGCGGGACACTCAAGGATAAGTTCAAGCGACAGGCCATTGGCCTATCCTTCATCTGGCCCGATTGGAGTGGCGTTGAGACGGTGTGCGTGGGCCTCGTTCCAGCTGACGACGGAACCGATTCCGGCACGGCTTCTCTGCTCCGTTCTGTGGTCGCGGAGCGTGCGATAATCGATATCGATTTGGCGGCCGCAACCATTGTTCAAGACCGGGCTGCATTTGGCGTCGCCGAATAATTTTGTGTTGAGGTCGAAGCGTGTGACGTGCATGATATCTCAAAAATCTCGGCAGCGGCATGTGGCGACTTGACACGACCCAGAGGCAAGCAGGTGATCAATCCATTCCCAGCTGGCCAGGAGCTGCCGAACAGTGCCCACGATGGAGCCAAGTTCTTTTCGTACGGCACACGTCGGAAGAATCTGCATGCGCTTTAGCCATTATAGCCGGGTAAATCGCCGAAGCTCAAGCTCAAGCTCGACCTCAATAAGACGAGGTTCCGGGCGCGATGCCAGCTTGTTCGTTCCTTGCTGCGTATGCACCACGTGCTCAAACTGTACGCGGCTACCAACACTGGACTCCCCTGGACAATCAGTGATGAGCAATGGGTGGCGTTGGCTGAATTCGAGGCGATTTTTGCTTTAACGGATGCGGCCGTTGTTTTCGTGCAATATGAACACTTACACCTGGGGGCGTGCGCCGCATTGATCAAGCGCAACATGATCGAGTCTCTGCGAGCTGGGACACTAGAAGTCTTTGATATCCTGAACATAACTGCGAAATCCATGCCACGTAAGACTGTCGATGTTGACGACCTCAGCGAGACCGGCAAAATCAGTCTTGAGCGGGCTATTCTCGAATGTGAGCGTCGGTTTTGCGGGAATAATGAAAACTACGTGCGTCACTTCGACTACGAATTCAACGATCGCGAGCTGATTGCATTCCTTCTTGACTTTCGGACTGTCAACTGCCGGCACCTCTCGTCCCCAATCACAGAGCTCGGGCCAGGAAGTTGCTAAAGGAAGAATATGTGATTTACGCACGGACTGCATTCCACCACGAAAAGGCAAAGACTTCCTCCGAGTCTGCGCCGCCCTCCGAGCCTGCGCCTGCCTGCTGTCTCTTGGCGGCACTCGACGCACCCGACGCTTGGGACGACATTAGTGGCGACGTGCCTTCTTTTGCTATGCCTGAGAACCAGACGCCCGATTTCAATGTGGAGTTTGAACAGGACTTCACTCAATGGATCCGGCTGTCGAGATCGCTCAACTGGAAAGAGTATCATCCCGAACTTGAGAAGAAGGATGAAGTCGGCTTCCCAGATCTGGCTGTGCTCGACGTTGGAAAGCTGTATCGACCGCTCACCAAGGAGCAGTATGGGTTCCTTCCGGACATGGCGAGAGCCTATAAGGGTTCAATTGGTACACATGGCGCGCAGAGCTACTGTGAGCGCTGCCTGAGCACTGGAAATCTTGTCCTGACTGAGGGATACACGTTGCACAGCGCGGACGAGACGGACAAAGTTGCCCTACTGCGCATGAACACGAATTTCATTGCGGCGGCCCGGATTAAGTACTGGGACCTCGCCGAGACCGAGTTCAAAAACGCCGAGAGCACCATCCCCGAAGACTCTTCGGAGATGGAGGTTGATGAGGAAGAACCAGACGAAGATACCGAGGTCGTTCACATCGCCTAAAGCAAGAAACACTGAACCCCATCAATGGTAACTCCTCCTTCGCCCCGAAACGCGAAAGAATCTAAGAGCACCAGACCTGGGCAATAGCGCGCGGGGGGCACGGAACTGACGGAGCGCGACAGGGACCGGCGATGGCGTTAAAACAAACAAAAAATGTGGCGTTCACTTCACAAAGGTTCACGATGGCCACGTAGGGTGACGTGTTGACTTGAAATCACTTCACCAATATTGCGTGGCTGGTGAAGTGGTTCACGTTCACTTGCTGAAGTGAATTCCCAACGCTGAACATTACTGTCAGAATTCTGCTTCGGACACAGCTTAGACTGCACTCGCATATTATGCTCGTATGACGCACCCGGTTCGCTCGTCTCCGTTCACACTGCAGGTTCCATCTTGCTGAACTCTGAGCTCACCGGCTGCTATTGCGATTCGCACCCAGTCGACATTCTCCGCAGCATCCGCGAGGATAACCTCCAATCTCCCCTTACCCTGATCGCCGACTGCGGTTGCGATGGAGGACGGTGCCTCATGAATCCTGAGCCTTGCGAGGGCATCCGCCCTCCCGGCGTAGGTTGGCACCTATTCGCCTCCCGGGCGGGCCGGTTGGCAGCCGGAACGTTCGCAGTGGGACGGGGTATGGCCGGGGGGCAAAGACGGAAGGTTATCGACGAGTTGGTTGTCAGTCACATCGCGGTCTCCTCGTCGCATGGCGACAAGCTTGATGGTCACTCTCCGCCGACCGACCTTTCGGCGCTCCTCGTCTACAGGCCCGTGATTCCGGACTGGCACCTGTCGGTCCGGCCTGGCTCCCATGCTCGGGAGAGGTCTGAAGTTAGTTTAAGTTAGTTAGCTCCACAGGTTGGACACGCGCTCTGCTATCAGCATTCTACCGACTGTCACTGTCGCACATCGCATCCCCCACCCAGTTGTGATATGAATCAAGGGAAGTCAATTGCCATGCCTATCTCTTCCTTTATTCCCGCACACTCGCTGCTAGCCACAGTCTGGCACGACTCGTTCTTATCGGACAGTCTTCGCACTATGCCAATTTTCTCACATCACATTCACTCTTCGGACATCCCCCGTCCACAGATTCATCCTCTCTTGCAACATACGCTCCCTCCGCGTTGTATACTGTACAGTTCTCGCATATCGATATTACCCTTCTGTCGAATGTCTCAACTTTCAGTCACTGCACAATTCACCAGGGATGCACCGCGCTCACTCGCGCTTGTACATCAAGGGAAGTTCGATTCTGGTGAAAACGACACCGGTCATGAAATATAACACGACCCTCCAGTCAACTGTCACGACTCAGGCCCACCTTGCCGAATAGAACACAAGTGCAGGCCAGTAAGCTCACCTATTCCCAATCTCCAACCCCAGTAAGTTCACCTGTTCCCGTTAAGTTTCAATAAGTTCACCTGGTCAGTAACTTCACCTAGTCCCAATCTCCAACCCCAGTAAGTCCGGGCGCCGCCAGGGGCCCGGCGGCCGATAGACGTAGGGGTCGTTGGCGTTTCTGTAAGCGTCTTGGCGCTCCCTGAAGTGCGCCTGTGCGTAATGTCGTTGCCGGAGGTGGGCGGTGGCTGCACCGCTTTCGACATACGGGTGGCCTGCCAGAAGGAGACGAGCACGCTCACCATGCACCGTGAGAAAGACGCCGGTAGAGGCGCGTTGTCTGAGCCGCCGTGGCTGCCGCGAGGGAAGGAGCACCCTCCTTGAGGCCGGTGTTGATGCCAATTCGACGGGCAACACGGTGGATGAGACCATGTAGATTGTCACTACCCTCCGCGAAATTACCAACTACAAACCCCAGCACGGGCCCGAACTCCGCAAGGCGGTCCCGAAACGGATCCCGCGAGGCTGCCGGGTCGACCCCGCAGAATTTCCAGTCGGCGTACGCAGCGTGCGCGACGTATTCGCGTTGGATGTCGTTGGCCCGCTTGTCAACTGGGATCGGGGTGCCATCGCGGCGGCGATCGACGTTAGTGGTCGGATATCGCGACGGGCAGAATACGATCGTCTTGACATCGCCGAGGCGGAGACCGCCCGGAGTAGGCGTTCCCGGTGGCTCCGCGATTGAAAAGTCAGGAACGAGCCTCGACGTGGACTCGGACGAACGGAAAGCACGCCGGGTGAGGGGTGGGACGCAATTCCAGAACAAGCCCAAGGGCTCGACCGTGTGCCGGACGCCCCCTTCGTGCACGAGGCCACTCAACACGTAAAGCACCGAGTCGTGCATGCAGGACCGAGCTCCGTTGCGGTTGACCAAGCGATTGTCCGTGAGCAAGACGTTGCCGTACGGGTCGAGAACCCGCTGGGTGTCGCCAAGAATGCCACGTCCGGACAGCGGTACGCAGGCCGGCGACGGCAGCCCGATGTAGTTGGCAGCGACGTCCGGGAAGTCGCTGTTCGAGAATGCCAGAGATCGCGAGGGCCATGAAGCCACCCAGGCGGCGGAGAGCTTGTCGGTGCACAGGTAGGACGCCTTGCGGACGTCAAGCGCAGGGAGAGCACGAAGGCTCGCCTCAAGGCGCTCGGCGCGAAGAGCCTCGCGTTGTCTCGTCACGGCCCGCAGTACCTTCCCGTACGGGGCTCCGGCCGATGAATCAATGCCCGCGCATTGTACTACCGGAGCCAATGGGCCCTCGTCAGGCCTCCCGGCGTCCGCCTGCAAACGGCCCCAAGCGAAACAGAAAGCGCGGGCCAGCACGGACGTTGGTTGGGACGCTGCAAGGGTCGCGAAGCGCGAGCTCATGTTGGCCTCGTCGAAAGATTTACGCCCCAGCAAGGGCGCGAGCGGCTCCCAGAAACCGCGCACTGTGCCGCCCATGGCCGGAGAGCGGCTGAGCATGCGGGGGAGGACCGCACAGGCGGTCCCAGCGAAAGCCGCATCAGCGACATCGGCACGCGAGCGCAATCCAAGGCCACGCAACCGACTGGGTAAACGCAAGCGGCGTGTCGCAAACGGGGTCAGCAGCCACAATATCGCCGGTAGGGCCCAGCGCCGTGTAGTAGGAGTCAAGGGCCGCGGCGTCGAAACGGGTGAAGGCTGCATGCGAGTCGGCCGGGTAGGCATTCTGGGTAACGTGGTCAGCAAGAGAAGCAGCACAGTAGTACATGACAGCATCGGCGGCATGGCGCGAGTGTGACGTGAGTGCACGTTGAATAGTTTCAATCTTAGGGCACATTTTGCCCGGACGGTCAGGCTAACGCCTGGCCGCCCTTACTTACACCTTACACCCCGTACACCCTCCCACCCCACTCTCATTTCAGCTCGACGCTCTCACCCCCGCCAATATAAGCTGCTTTGATCAGCGCACGTTCGCTAACCTTAGAGTTTACTCCCGAACCCCACTAAGTTCGGCGTAAACCCACACCCACTCACCCCACTCTCCTTTGAGCTCGTCGCTCTCGCCCCCGCCAATCTAAGCTGCGTTGATCCGCCGCTAACCTTTGAGTTTACTCTAAAACCCCCAGTAAGTTCACCTTGCCCCAGTAAGTCCACCTGGTCACTAAGTTCACCTAGTCCCAATCTCTAACTCCCGTAAGTTCACCTGGTCCAAGTGAGTTCACCTGGTCCCAGTAAGTTCACCTACAGTGCGCGTGTAGACGCCGGGAGGGTGCTTATCGGCATTGCGCAGCACGTGTGAGGTAGGGTTAGAGAACAGTAATTTCAACTGTGTTACCCTTCAGCAGAGCGAGAGCAGTGGTAGTCTGCCCTCGTATCTGTCTCCTACAACGAGGACAGCCGGTGTGAATAACACAGCGTTTTCTTAAATCGAAAGGTGCTAAAAGGTAAGAGAGCCGGTGTGAATAACACAGCGTTTTCTTAAATCGAATGGTGCTAAAAGGTAAGAGAGCTAACCCTAGGATAGGGGGGTACTAACCCTAATTCGAATTTTCTATCTCTACGCCCTCCCAGATTGAACTCGGTGAGCGAAATCTGGATAAAACTAAGCAGGAAGCGACTTGCCATCGACAAGAACATAGAGAGTGTTCTGGACGGAGTCGTACGGTTGAGGGGTAGCAGAAAGAGCAACTTGATGAGATGGTGGTGAATAAGATGTAGAGTGAACACCGTAGGCGTTTTCGAACTTGTGGAATAAATTGCGGGGAAGAGGCTTTGAAAAGTGATCGGTTACCTGGTAGTGAGTCGGACACCAGAATGGACGAATGACCGAGTTGGCCTGGGAGTCACGAATGCGAAATTCTCGTAAATTGATATGACGAGAAGGAGCACTGACTCTAGGGTGATTAGCGACATGTAATGCGCTAGCGTTATCAATAAGCAGGGGAATAGCGTGAGCTTGATCACGTGAAACAGATAAGGGTGAGAGGAGAAGATCTTGAGGAGCCATTGACATTCATCCGCGGCTGCGCTAGCGGCGATGAGTTCGGCTTCCATGGTGCTTTTGGCAGTAAGAGTTTGGCGTTTGCTAGACCAGAATACGAGACTGCCAAATACGAAAATACATGCAGAATAAGATCTTAAGCGAGGATCAGAACGGTCAGCGAAACTGGCATCAGTAAAACAAATAATGGGCGAACGAAGGTGATCCAATTCTGGGTAGTTTCCGATCAGATACTGAAGAATGGGCGTAACATAGGGGCTGTCGGATGAATAGTCGAGAGAATCATTCGGAGCACCCTTCAAATAACGAAGTAAAACATACAAGTGTAGAAGACAGGTCTGCTCAGGATTGTGCATACCATTGCAGCATTTGTTGCACAGAGTGGTGATATCTGGGCGACATGTGACAGGCAAGTAAATACTAGTGCCACAGTAGTGAGGAAAATGCCTGCGTAATATTTCTAAAGTGGGAGCCAAGTCGGAGAGAAGCTTAGCAGAAGGTTTTTGAGTGAGAATGTCCGAGTAGGGGACGTCAGTGGTATGGAGGTTGAGTTTATGCTCGGCGAGCATCTTGTTTATCTTCGCGGCTACATTCATAGTGAGGTGACCAGCGGTGACGTTGTAGTGTACATCGATACCAAGGAAGGATCGATGTTATCATGCCATGTACCTTTGCCATATTCCTTCACCAGAGCGGTGCGAAGAGACGTGATTTTGGCAGCATTGGACCAGTGATCAATAGGTCATCGACAGAGGTGGATAGAAGAACCCATCTGTTGATATATCGATCCCGACTGATATAGAGGCAAGTATCGACTTGTGAGCGTTCGAACTCATGTTGTCGAAGAAACGAGTCGAGCTTAATGTTCCACAACAAAGCTGACTGTTTGAGACCATAGAGAGCCTTTACGAGCCGGAGAGCTAACTTGGACTCTGGGTGGTTTTTCTGTATCTGCTTGCAGAGCATTTAGCCAGCAGTGGTAAGTCACCTGGGAAACCATCCCGTCTCATCATGAACGTCTGAAAGTATTTGATTCGGGGAATGAAGGGTATGTTCCCTATATCCTCATAACACGACAGGCGGCATCTAGAACTACACGAGAAATGTAAAGTGTATAGTGCTACATACCTCGGGACGCGCTAGACCATGATGATGAGCTTAAGCACAAATCAGAGGACCATTTGACTGTGTAGCAAGGAAGAATAAGGGTAAGGAAGAGATCACGCTCTCAACGGACGGATAAGGGTAAGAGGCAGCAGATTTCTCTGCACCCCCTCGAGATGTCTTAAGCGCAAGGTACGACTATAGAACATCACTTGAGAAAGATGATGATGAAGGAAAGAAAAAAAGGAGAATACAGTCTTGATGGTCGCAGAGGTCACATACGAAGCATCAAGAGTATAGAAGGGTCTTAGGACTTGGTGGAGCTGAGAGTCGATTTGACCATTTTGAAGAGAACATTAAGAAAGACAGATACAACAGACAGTGTGTTAGGATTATCGGAGGAGAGGTGGTAGATGTCGTTAATTGTTGCCGGTTCGAGAGTGTTGGAATCATCGTCAGCTTCTACTGTAAGGTGGTGAACACCAATAGCCGAATGATGTGGTGCCAAGTGAAGGGTGAGTGCAAGTAGAGCATTCAGTATGGATGGCGAAAGATAATATAGTTGAAAGGTGTCCAGTTGGTTTTTCGAAAAAGTTGGACTTGGCGAACGAAGATAGAAGAGTCTTCAGATTCACATGAGAGCGGACGGAATGCTCTGAAGCATGAGAGCAACTTGCCACGTATATGAAGGAGGTTATCGTCCGGGGAGGAGTGGCTGGCAGCATGTTGGTCATGAGCGGTGAGTGTTAAGCGAGACAACAGCTCTGTGATCTTGTACAGTGTTATAAGTAACACGTGGGTGTTGGCTGTAGGAGGGAAGAGCCTCTCCAGGGAGGTGATTGAAGCAATGGCAGCCTCGGTAATATAGATTCGAAGAGTTTCCTGGAGTTGGTCGACTTGTTGACACAAGACGTCGAAATCAGCAAGCGAAGCAGAAGACGTAGGTAACGATGGCGAAGACATCTCCAGAGTAGAGTCTGGCGTGGAGTGTAAGTAGTTTAACGACGTTTCGGTCGACGATTAAAAAAAAAAAGGCGCAGGAAGTCTTAATGTTCTGCCCGAGTATAAGAGGGGCCGAACCTTACTTCCCGGAGTGATGGCGGTTCTGTATCATCAGAGGATGATGCGTAGTCGTCAAGATGTTGTACACACGATCGAGCAACAGTACTAATCAAATGCTGAATGGATGGCTTACATAGCCTGAGCTTTGCGACTCTGTGTTCGAACAAGAGTCACAAGTAACTACGATGCTCAAGGTGCATATGTGTTATAAGCCGAAGATCCAGTGCGAATGGCCATTGTATGTATGGTAGAATCTGTTGTGGCCAGGGCGGATACGGATAAGATCATGTTAAGAAGTGATGATGGGTGTTGTGCTAGCATGCTTGTTAAAAGAGTATATAATTCCCTTGGCAAATGATAGATGCGTATGAGGGTAGCGCGTATATGAACAGCTGAGCGCGCATCACAAGGGAATTGGAAGGAAGTATCATTGCGAGCACATACGGTAGGTTGTAAAGGCACCTGATCAGTATTGTGACAAGCAAGGCAAATTCCTATAGTAGTAGCAGAGATGGGGATGTGGCCATTCTTCTTATGGTCGTCCGTGTCGAGGTGACTCCGCATTTCAGTGGGGAGTTCACGAGATGTTTGTGCCTTGGAACTGTACGTGGTCGAGACTAGGAAAGTCGGTTGTCCACGATCATCGAGGCACTGCGTACAAAAAAGCCGACAAAATGAAACGTTCGCGTTTGGGGGCCTCTATAGCAGCCAATAGAAGCAATAGCAGGAGCAGCTTCCCAAGGTATGGTAATGGGTAAGCGCATGGATATGAATGTGGTCAGGTCCACAAACAATGAAAAGTCAGTAGACTCATAGGGCAGTGTGAGTTCCACTCGCATAAACGAAGAGAGAAATGGGGTGACAGGGACACGGAAGTTCTCAAGGAGAGAGATTCCTCGTTCGGAAGCAGCATAGTCAATACTGAGGCCGTCCTGGAACGTCAGCGACTGAGGTGAGATATGCACGGCTGGTGTCGGTGCAACCGCAGCAGCCTGTGTGGTAGCAGTAGTAGCAGTCGTGGTTCGTTGCTTTTGCGACAACCTGGGGGAAGGTTCGGCCGTGGAGAGCGAGAAAGGACTGTCCTTCAACCGACTAGGGAGATGCCGCGGCCACGGGAGTGCCGAAAAAAGGACGTAGGCGACACTCACACGCGCACAAAAATTTGTGGCAAAAGAAGGTAGGGCCAGGGCTAGTGGCTAGTTTAACGACGTTGCGGTCACTAGAGTTAGGCATCTTCAATCCTGTAAAGGCTTGTCATCAGAGGCATGATGCATACCGAGTAGAGAACGAAAAGTGGAGAACTCAGCAGCAAGTGGCTTTGTAAAAACCATCAGCTACGTTTAGCTTGCCGGGAACATGATGGACTCGAATTTCCAGTAGCGAGATGTACTCACGGATCTTAAACCATCTGGTCGACAGTGCCTTGGATCGAGAAGACCCATCTGGGTTATTAGAGGTGTGAACGGCGGCGACATTGTCAGACAAGAGAGGTAGGCTTCTAATGAAGCGCATATCTTCAGCAATTGGGTTGTCATTGTCATCGAAATCAACGGGATCAGCGGTGTTCTCACCACCATTAACATTGTTGACGTAGAAGGTGGGGTTGACGACAAAGGAGAGTTCCAACAGCAGCTTGCGTAGCCAAACCGCTTCATCAGCACAAATACTGAGGGCTATCAACTCAGCTTCGTGAGTTGAGCAGGAGACAATCGGTTGAAGCTCGCTTTTCAAACCAGTAAGCCAATTGAAAAGATAGAGGACAAACCCGGTGGAAGATTTCCTATCTTCCGGTGCGAAGGAAGGGGCGTTGTCAGCGTCAACCATGGCGACTAAGGGATCGAACTGTCCAGTGGATACATCCTGCGGTTGGTAGTCGTCGACCACAGTGGAGAGATCAATTCGATTAGCGGAGACAGTGTGAAGGTGAGCTTCAATAGCATTACCTTTAGGATGGAACCAGAGGCGAAGTGAGCGGTTTTCCGGCTTCTTGAGGTAGCGAAGCAAATGCTCTAGCATTTGGACGTGAACATACGTAGGTGCATGCATATCGCGCGAACATCTACCCAAGGCTTGCGAGAAGTCAGGTCTGCAGGCCACTTGCATGAACACCAGCTCGCCAAGGAGGGTGGCAAAGTGCGAATTGATGTACAACTCTGTTTCAGAGCTGGGAGTGTCATCTTTGTACTTGAAGGACGATGATATAGGATATTTAAGCGGGGTCAGTTGCTGCAAGACAGGGTGATCGGCGAAGAGTTCATCCAGCTTGGCTTGCACATCCAGAGAAATGGATCCATCAGATGTACGACACACACGCATACCTAGGAGGGTATGGACAGGTTCAAAGTGCTATACAGCACACCGTCTGTGAAGGGCATCCTGCAACTCAGTACGAAGAGTGTCATCATTGGACACAATAACAATGTCGTCTACAGACAGACTGCATACGACGAACTTAGCATGTGCGGATACTCAAACATATAGGCAAGAGTCCGAATGCAGGCGTTTGTAGCCAAGGCTACGGAAGGAGCCGTCTATCTCTTTGTTCCAAAGAGATGGTGATTGCCGAAGTCCATAAAGTGACTTCAGCAGTTTCGGTAGGCGTCGATCCTTGTACTTAGCGTCATCGGGGTCGATAAGCTTGATGCCGTCTGGTAACTGAACATAGACGTTGGCATCAATGTCAGACTGAACGAAGGCGTTCGGGACGTCTGCATGGTAGACAGGCAATGGCTTGTATGCTGCAATAGCCAGTAGTACCCGGATTGCGGTCGTTGTGGCCATTGGGCTGAAGGTGCCAAAGAAATCGGCGCAAAGAGATGCTATGAAGCCACGTAGCACGAGGCGAGCCTTGTGCTTAACGTATTGGCCTGCAGAGTCAGTTTTAATCTTCAGCACCATCCTGCTGTCAATAGGGCGAGAGACACCGTCGGGTAAGGCAAGTTTGAAGCAGCCAAAGCGGATAATGTCGTGGAGTTCCTTGGCGATGGCCTTGAGGTAGGCGTGCCTGTTTCCCGGCGACATACCGTGGAGGCACTTGAGTTTATATTCGTCAATGGGAACGTCCGCTTCTTGGACCTTATATTCGTCAGGACCAACAGTGGCTGGTGAATGATAGTTTAGCGACGTTGCGGTCGAGGCAGTGTGCGCAACTTCGGGATACGCGGGAACAGCGTCCGTAGGAGGAGTAGGAGAAGCAGATTCCAGTTGAATATGGATAGTAGGGTAGTAGGCATGTAAGACCTGGGTGATAAACTCGGTAGAGACCAGAAGGTATTCCCCAAGTCAGCCAGAGATGCAGAATTAGCGGCAAACTCGGAGGAGTTGTGATCAATAAGGCTGGTCGGCGCCAGGTACGTAAGTGCATATTGGAAGGAAGAAGTGCCAAAGGCAGCAGCGTGTTCAGTGAACGCAGCTAAAAGGGGCTAAGGAATGGGGCACGCAAGTGAACCATCAGCAGTTAGAAAGGTTGCAGCTGGGATGCTGGATGCGCACTTGGCGTGGGCGAAGTAACCATCGACGTGCGGGTAGCGGGCAAGTAAGTCAGTGCGCAACGGGAGAAGAAGACGAGCTAACAACGCATGTTCCCCCTCTGAGCAGATAGCAGACCAGAGGATACCACCATTGATATGAAGGGCGGAGAGGGCGGGAGACTTTGCAGAGACTTGAACGTAAGAAAGTGGTGGCGAAGATCCCAGCGGAAATCGGCGAGTTTGCCACCCGCGGCTTTGTAAGCACCAATAGTAGACGCCTGCAGCCGGGCTTTGATATTTTTCATGGAGGTTGCCTTGCGGGTGTTATGTTGTTTGGAACCTGGGACAAAGGATGAGGTCATCTTGTGCAAAAAGGTATTTGTAAGAAGGAAGCAAGGGCGGCGGTGACATAGAGCCAGAATCGTCGGCGAGAGCGTCAGAAGAGGGAGAAGAGGGAGAAGGGGCAGGAGCAGGGAACGAAGAAGGAGCTGAAGGAGGTGGAGAGTGCCCCCTCTGAGGATGAGGAGTCCGTTTCCCCCTCTGAATGACATGGTCTTGGATAGCGGCGTGGGGGGTGAGCGAGAAAGGCGCGGGAGGAGCGTGAGGCGGCGGAGCAAGTTCAGGATCAGGAGTAGGATGCTCGAGCATGTAGAGGAATTGCAGCTTGGACGAAACACGAATTTGTCCGTTTTCAGGGTCGAGGACGACGTCAGCGACATGGTCGACGCGTGGGGAGACGAGCGGGTTTTGCGCGTTGGCGCAACAGAGATATAAGTATTTGCGGCGGCACGGTTCCCACTTGTGGTGTTCGTGGGGCTCCAATAGAAGGTAGCATTCAGCGCCGAAGATCTTGAGCATGTCATGTTGGGGAGTGTTGAGTTGGTTGTAGAGTAGCTGTTGCGGAATCAGGATAGCATGGTGAATGCGCTCGAGCGTGGCGTTCGGGAGAAGGTTGTAGCTTTGGACGGTGTGTATCACCGCCCAGGGAAACATGATGGCTGGTTCCACGATCTTGGAGCCACGATAGTGAGCATCAAGGGAGAGCGAAGGCGAGTTGAGGAGGCTGAGGCGATGAAACCGATGGCGGACTCAACTTCAAAGTTAAAGTAGTGCATGTACGGCGGGAAAGCGATGAGCTGAATGCCCTTATCGACGCGGTACGGGGAGGTAATGTGCTGGCTAAAGTAGGGCTTGAAGGCATCGGAGTAGAGGGTGCGCATGTGCACGTTGAGTTGTGTACGACAAAAGTCATACACAAAATCCAGAGCTTGAGTGAACTCCGTGGCGTTGGTGCGCGCAAAGTACAACAAGAGAAATTCCGAAATGAGTTCCTGGAAGACGATGATGTGTGTGAAGCCTCCCCATTCGGATGGGATGGTTACATAGCCGCCGTCGCACGCCCAGACTTCGCCGGCTCTGTGAGTTTGCTTAAAAGAGGGCTTGGTGGCATTGAAGTGCTTGTGCGGGTGGCGCTTGTTGGAAGCGATTGGCACGTTCTTTGGCGTTGAGATATTCGGTAGATCCATGTGCGAGGGACTTGCGAGGAATGGGATGAGCGGGAATATGACGTTTGCGCCCAACATCGAACTCGAGTTCGGTGTCCAAGGCAGGGGAAGGCTGTGCGTCGTTATCCTGGTGCGCAGCTGGGTCACTTGGAGGTGCATCCTCATCATCACGAGTAGCGAGGGTGTCTTCGTATGACGAAGGTATATAGTTTAACGACATTTCGGTCAAGCAGTTGCTGGAAATAGACGCCATAAAAGATTTTGCCAAAGATAAGGTATCTGTGCTGCACGTGGTGGAGGCCTGGTCAACGGTCATAAAATTGGATACATAGGATTGCTTCGTCACGGCAGCAGTATGTTGGAAGGTAGGGTCCAACATGAGGGATTTAATATCGGCAACGAGGAGCGAAAGGTGCTTGTACAGTGTGCTGTACGTACCGGTAGGCAGAGCATTGCTGAGCATGTCACAGCAAAGGTCGTGGCGAAGAGACCAGAGGAAAGACTCCTGTTGCTTGGTGTGGTTGTTAGCACGAATCAACTCCGATCGAGTGGGGTAGCGTAATTTCCCGTTGCGAGGGTCGAGTAAAATAATGTTGGCATACCCTCGGACAGTGGGCAATGGAGCAAGCATGGAGTGGATTTTAGAACCGAGTTTGCGGTCACTTCCACGAAGGTACCCTATATAGCGACTATGAGATAAGTGGTGATCTTACAGAGCAAAATGAGGATCCTTGTAGTCGAAAGAGTTGTCGATGGCCTTGTAGGTAAAGCAGCCAGGCATCACAAGAGAGCATATGGACAAGAGCTTTTGTATGGCGGTGCCATAGGTGGCAGCGGAGCCAACTTGAGGAAGGGCTTGGACTATCCGCAAGTAACCCATAAACGGCTCCAAATATATGGACCTGTCCCGGTCGGGGGGGGGTGTCAGAAGCAGTGAACGTATACGTGCCTCCAAACGCGTCAATGGAAGCATGATACTTGGTGGCGGCGTTCTCTATGGTGAGGTTGCCGTCAGAGTGGTGGCCACCAGTTAAGAAGTAGGGGTTGTGTGATGTTGCAGAGCATTTAGCAAGCAGTGGTAAGTCACCTGGGAAACCATCCCGTCTCATCGCGAACGTCTGGAAGTATTTCATTCGGGGAATGAAAAGGTATGTTCCCTATATCCTCAGAACACGACAGGCGGCATCTAGAACTACACGAGAAGGTAAAGTGTATAGTGCTACATACCTCGGGGCGCCCTAGACCATGATGATGAGCTTAAGCACAAATCAGAGGACTATTTGATTGTGTACAAAGGGAGAAGCAGGTTAAGGGATAGATGACGTTCTCAACGGACGGATAAGGGTAAGAGGCAGCAGATTTCCCTGCACCCCCTCGAGATGTCTTGAACGCAAGGTGCGACTATAGAGCATCTCTTGAGAAAGATGATGATGAGGGAAGGAGAAGAAAAAAAAGAAAAAAACAGAAAAAAAAGAAAAAAAAGGGACTACAGTCTTGATGGTCACAGAGGTCACATACGATGCATCAAGAGTGTAAGACTTAGGACTTGGATTTGGTGGAGCTGAGAGTCGACGGGACGCTTTTGAACAGAGCATTACGAAACACTGGTACAACAGAAAGTGTGTTAGGATTATCTGAGGTGGTAGACATCGTTACTGGTTCGAGAGTATCGGTATCGTCGTCGTCAGCTTCTGTTGTAAGGTGGTGAACACCAATAGCAGAATGGTGTGGTACCATGCGAAATGTAAGTGCAAGTAAAGCATTCAGTATGGATGGCACCAATGAGTCAAGTTGTAGGGTGTCCAGTTGTGTTTCCAAGAAGTTGGACTCAGCGAACGGATCTGAGAAGATAGAAGGGTCTTCCGATTCACATGCTAAGGGAATGCTTTGAAGACACGAGAGCAGATTGTCACGCAGATGATGGAGGTGATCGTCCGGGGAGGCGTGATTGGCAGCATGTTGGTCATAAGCTGTAAGAGTTAAGCGAGACAGCAGCTCTGTGATCTTGTACAGTGTTATGAGTAACACGTGTGCATTGGCAGTAGGAGGAAAGAGCCGGTTCTCCAGGGAGGTGATTGAAGCAATGGCAGCCTGTAGATCAGTGCGCAGAGATAGATTTTCAGCGCTGAGGGTGTTAACCTTGCGGATATATAGGCGCAGGGTTTCCTGGAGTTGCTCGACTTGCTGATGTAAGGCATCGACATCAGCCGAGGCAGAAGAAGCAGGGTGTGTCGATGGCGAAGTCCTTTCCAGAGTAGGTTCTGATGTGGAGAGTGAGTAGTTTAACGACGTCTCGGTCAACACATGCTGTGCAAGTAGGGGGTATTTCGCGTTTAGAAAGCGCAGAAAGTCTTGATGTTCTGCCTGAGTATAAGTGGGGCCGAACATTACATCCAGGAGTGACGGCGGTTTTGTATCATCTGAGGATGATACGTAGTCGTCAAGATGTTGTACCCACGATTGGGCAACAGTATTAATCACATGGTGGGATTTGGAGGGCTTGAACATAGCCTGAGCTTTGCGACTCTGTGTTCGAACAAGAGTTACAAGAAAGTTAAGATGCTCAAGGTGCATCTGTGTAATAAGCCGAAGATCCAGTGCGAATGGCAGTTGAGTGGTGGAATCTGTGGCTGCATCGGATACAGATAGGATTAAATGAGCAAGTGACGGGTATTGCGTTAGATTGCTAGTCAAAAGAGTATATAACTCCTTTGGCAAATGATAGGTGCGTATGATGGTCGCGCGTATATGACCAGCTGAGCACGCATCACAGGGGGATTGGAAGGAAGTAGCATTGCGGGCACATACAGTAGGTTGTATAGGCACCTGATCGGTGTTGTGACAAGCACAGCAAATGTTCATGGTAATAGCAGAAATGGGGATGTGACCATTCTTCTTATGGTCGTCCGTGTTGAGGTGACTCAGCACTTCAGTGGGGAGTTCACGAGGTGTTTGTGCCTTGGAACTGTATGTGGTAGAGACAAGGAAGGTTGGTTGTCCCAAATTGTTGAGGCATTGCGTACAGAAGGATGACAAAATGAAACGTTCGCGTTTGGGGCCTCTGTAGCAGCCAATAGAAGCAATAGCAGGAGCAGCTTCCCAAGGTATAGTAATGGGTAGGCGCATGGATATGAATGTTGTTAGTTCCACGAACAGTGAAAGGTCAGTAGACTCATAGATCGAGTTGAGTGCCGTAGCGATTTCCGCTCGCATAAAAGAAGAGAGAAATGGGGTGGCAGGGACACGGAAGTTCTCAAAGAGAGAGATTCCCCGTTCAAACAGGGGAAAATCCATGTTGAGGCCATCCTGGAGTGTTAGGGATTGATGTAAGGTATGTTCAGCTGGTGTCGGTGCGACAGCAGCAGCCTGGGAGGTAGCAGGAGTAACAGTGGTCATGGGTTGTCGCTTTTGCGATAACTTGGGAGAAGGTTCGGCCGTGGAGAGCGAGCGATGAATTGTCCTTCGAACGACTGGAGAGATGCCGCGGCCACGGGAGTGCCAAGAAAAAGACATGAGCGACACTCACACGCGCACACAAAAATTGTGGCAAAAGAAGGTAGGGCCAGGGCTAGTTTGCTAGTTTAACGACGTTGCGGTCACTAGGGTTAGGCATCTTCAATCCTGTAAAGGATTGTCGTCAGAGGCATGATGCATACCGAGTAGAGAGCGAAAGGCGGAGAACTCAGCAGCAAGTGGCTTTGTAAAACCATCCGCCACGTCTAGCTTGCCGGGTACATGAAGGACTCGTATTTTATATAGCGAGATGTACTCACGGATCTTAAACCATCTGGTCGACAGTGCCTTGGATCGAGAAGACCCATCTGGGTTATTAGAGGTGTGAACAGCGGCAGCATTGTCAGACAAGAGAGGTAGGCTTCTGATGAAGCGCATATCTTCAGCAATTGGGTTGTCATTGTCATCGAAGTCAACAGGATCAGCGGTGTTCTCACCATTAGCATTGTTGACGTAGAAGGTGGGGTTGACGACAAAGGAGAGTTCCAACAGCAGCTTGCGTAGCCAAACAGCTTCATCAGCACAAATACTGAGGGCAATCAACTCAGCTTCGTGAGTTGAGCAGGAGACAATCGGTTGAAGTTTGCTTTTCCAACCAATAAGGCAGTTGAAAAGATAGAAGACAAACCCGGTGGTAGATTTCCTATCTTCCTGTGCTAAGGAAGGGGCGTTGTCAGCGTCAACCATGGCAACTAAGGGATCAAACTGTCCAGTAGATACATCCTGCGGTTGGTAGTCGACCACAGTGGATAGATCAATTCGATTAGCGGAGACAGTGCGAAGGTGAGCTTCAATGGCATTACCTTTAGGATGGAACCAGAGGCGAAGTGAGCGGTTTTCCGGCTTCTTGAGGTAGCGAAGCAAATGCTCTAGCATTTGGACGTGAACATACGTGG
This sequence comes from Chrysophaeum taylorii, assembly GCA_029834535.1. Lineage (NCBI taxonomy): Eukaryota > Pelagophyceae > Pelagomonadales > Pelagomonadaceae > Chrysophaeum > Chrysophaeum taylorii. Next base: position 80,541 of record JAQMWT010000420.1, read on the forward strand.
GTGCATGCATACCACGCGAACATCTGCCCAAGGCTTGCGAGAAGTCAGGTCTGCAGGCCACTTGCATGAACACCAGCTTGCCAAGGAGGGTGGCAAAGTGCGAATTGATGTACAACTCTGTTTCAGAGCTGGGAGTGCCATCTTTATACTTGAAGGACGATGACATAGGATATTTAAGCGGGGTCAGTTGCTGCAAGACAGGGTGATCAGCGAAGAGTTCATCCAGCTTGGCTTGCACATCCAGAGAAATGGAACCGTCAGATGTGCGACACACACGCATGCCTAGGAGGGTATGGACAGGTTCAAACTGCTCTACAGCATACCGTTTGTGGAGGGCAACCTGTAACTCTGTACGAAGAGTGTCGTAATGGACATAATAACAATGTCGTCTACAGACAGACTGCATACGACGAACTTAGCATGTGCGGATACTCGAGCATATAGGCAAGAGTCCGAATGCAGGCGTTTGTAGCCAAGGCTACGGAAGAAGCCGTCTATCTCTTTGTTCCAAAGAGATGGTGATTGCCGAAGTCCATAAAGTGACTTCAGCAGTTTCGGTAGACGTCGGCCCTTGTACTTAGCGTCATCGGGGTCGATAAGCTTGATGCCGTCTGGTAACTGAACATAGACGTTGGCATCAATGTCAGACTGAACGAAGGCGTTCGGGACGTCTGCATGGTAGACGGGCAATTGCTTGTATGCTGTAATAGCTAGTAGTACCCGGATTGCGGTCATTGTGGCCATGGGGCTGAAGGTGCCAAAGAAATCGGCGCCAAGAGATGCTAGGAAGCCACGTAGCACGAGGCGAGCCTTGTGCTTAACGTATTTGCCTGCAGAGTCTGTTTTAATCTTCAGCACCATCCTGCTGTCAATAGGGCGAGAGACACCGTCGGGTAAGGAAAGTTTGAAGCAGCCAAAGCGGATAATGTCGTGGAGTTCCTTGGCGATGGCCTTGAGGTAGGCGTGCCTGTTTTCAGGCGACATACCGTGGAGGCACTTGAGTTTATATTCGTCAATGGAAACGTCCGCTTCTTGGACCTTATATTCGTCAGGACCAACAGTGGCTGGTGAATTATAGTTTAGCGACGTTGCGGTCGAGGCAGTGTGCGCAACTTCGGGATAAGCGGAAACAGCGTCAGTAGGAGTAGGAGAAGCAGATTCCAGTTGAATATGGATAGTAGGGTCGGTGTGTAAGACCTGGGTGATAAACTCTGTAGAGACCAGAAGGTATTCCTCCAAGTCAGCCAGAGATGCAGAAGTAGCGCCAAACTCGGAGGAGTTGTGATCAATAAAGCTGGTCGGCGCCAGGTACGTAAGTGCATATTGTAAGGAAGAAGTGCCAAAGGCAGCAGCGTGTTCAGTGAACGCAGATAAAAGGGGCTGAGGAATGGGGCACGTAGGTGAACCATCAGCAGTTAAAAAGGTTGCAGCTGGGATGCTGGATGCGCACTTGGCGTGGGCGAAGTAACCATCGACGTGCGGGTAGCGGGCAAGTAAGTCAGTGCGCAACGGGAGAAGAAGACGAGCTAACAACGCATGTTCCCCTCTGAGCAGATAGCAGACCAGAGGATACCACCATTGAGATGAAGGGCGGAGAGGGCGGGAGACTTGAACGTAAGAAAGTGGTGGCGAAGATCCCAGCGGAAATCGGCGAGTTTGCCACCAGCGGCTTTGTAAGCACCAATAGTAGACGCTTGCAGCCGGGCTTGGATATTTTTCATAGAAGTGCCTTGCGGGTGTTAGGTTGTTTGGAACCTGGGACAAGAATGAGGTCATCTTGTGCAAAAAGGTCTTTGTAAGAAGGAAGCAAGGGCGGCGGTGACATAGAGCCAGAATCGTCGGCGAGAGCGTCAGAAGAGGGAGAAGAGGCAGGAGCAGGGGACGAAGAAGGAGCTGAAGGAGGTGGGGAGTGCCCCCTCTGAGGATGAGGAGTCCGTGTCCCCCTCTGAATGACATGGTCTTGGATAGCGGCGTGGGGTGTGAGCGAGAAAGGCGCGGGAGGAGCGTGAGGCGGAGGAGCAAGTTCAGGATCAGGAGTAGGATGCTGAAGCATGTAGAGGAATTGCAGCTTGGACGAAACACGAATTTGTCCGTTTTCAGGGTTGAGGACGACGTCAGCGAGATGGTCGACGCGTGGGGAGACGAGCGGGTTTTGCGCGTTGGCGCAACAGAGATATAAGTATTTGCGGCGGCACGGTTCCCACTTGTGGTGTTCGTGGGGCTCCAATAAAAGGTAACATTCAGCGCCAAAAATCTTGAGCATGTCATGTTGGGGAGTGTTGAGTTGGTTGTAGAGTAGCTGTTGCGGACTCAGGATAGCATGATGAATGCGCTCGAGCGTGGCGTTCGGGAGAAGGTTGTAGCTTTGGACGGTGTGTATCACCGCCCACGGAAACATGATGGCTGGTTCCACGATCTTGGCGCCACGATAGTGAGCATTAAGGAGAGAACGAAGGCGAGTTGAGGAGGCGGAGGCGATGAAACCGATGGCGGACTCAACTTCAAAGTTAAAGTGGTGCATGTACGGCGGGAAAGCGATGAGTTGAATGCCCTTATCGACGCGGTACGGGGAGGTAATGTGCTGGCTAAAGTAGGGCTTGAAGGCATCGGAGTAGAGGGTGCGCATGTGCACGTTGAGTTGTGTACGACAGAAGTCATACACAAAATCCAGAGCTTGAGTGAACTCCGTGGCGTTGGTGGTGCGTGTAAAGTACACCAAGAGAAATTTCGAAATGAGTTCCTTGAAGACGATGATATGTGTGAAGCCTCCCCATTCGGATGGGATGGTCACATAGCCGCCGTCGCACGCCCAGACTTCGCCGGCTTTGTGAGTTTGCTCAAAAGAAGGCTTGGTCGCATTGAAATGCTTGTGCGGGTGGCGCTTGTTGTGTGCGATGCAGTCGGTGCATAAGTCGCGATATGGTATGTCAGAAGCAGAGAATCCAGGGCGAGCAAGTACGTTGGGGGCCTTGGCAGCGACGTTGTCGGGGCAGTGGTGCACCCGGTGGAAGCGATCGGCACGTTCTTTGGCATTGAGATGTTCGGTAGATCCGTGTGCGAAGGACTTACGATAAATGGGATGAGCGCGAATATGACGTTTGCGCCGAACATCGAACTTGAGTTCGGTGTGCAAGGCAGGGGGGGGCGGTGCGTCGTCATCCTGGTGCGCAGCAGGGTCACTTGGAGGTGCATCCTCATCATCACGAGTAGCGAGAGTATCTTCGTAGGACGAAGATATATAGTTTAACGACATTTCGGTCAAGCAGTTGCTGGAAATAGACATCATAAAAGATTGTGCCAAAGACAAGGTATCTGTGCTGCACGTGGTGGAGGCCTGGTCAACGGTCAAAAAATTGGATACGTAGGATTTCTTCGTCACGGCAGCAGTATGTTGGAAGGTAGGGTCCAACATAAGGGATTTAATATCGGCAACGAGGAGCGAAAGGTGCTTGTACAGAGTGCTGTACGTACCGGCAGGCAGAGCATTGCTGAGCATGTCACAGCAAAGGTCATGGCGTAGAGACAAGAGGAAAGATTCCTGTTGTTTGGTGTGGTTGTTAGCACGAATCAACTCCGGTCGAGTGGGGTAGCGTAATTTCCCGTTGCGAGGGTCAAGTAAAATAATATTGGCGTACCCTCGGACGGTGGGCAATGGAGCAAGCATAGAGTGGATTTTAGAGCCGAGTTTGCGGTCACTTCCACGAAGGTACCCTATATAGCGACTATGAGATAAGTGGTGATCTTCCAGAGCAAAATGAGAATCCTTGTAGTCGAAAGAGTTGTCGGTGGCCTTGTAGGTAAGGCAGCCAGGCATCACAAGAGAGCATCTGGACAAGAGCTTTTGTATGGCGGTGCCATAGGTGGCAGCGGAGCCAACTTGAGGGAGGGCTTGGACTATCCACAAGTAACCCATAAACGGCTCCAAATATATGGACCTATCCCGGTCGCGGGGAATGTCGGAAGCAGTGAACGTATACGTGCTTCCAAACGCGTCAATAGAAGCATGATATTTGGTGGTGGCGTTCTCTATGGTGAGGTTGCCGTCAGAGTGGTGGCCACCAGTTAAGAAGTGGGAGTTGTGTGATGTTGATGAGGTTGTAAGTAGTAACCTGTGTGACGGTTGGTTAGTTTCGAAAACGGTTATGTAATAGGACACAGGAGTGGGTGAGTTAGTGTGTAATCTGGCAAACAAGTTATAGAGGATTGTAAAAACCTTGACGTGTATAGGGTAGGTTGCATTGGGTAGCGGCTCCATAGAGGAGCGTTTAAAGCACAGCTGATGATAAGTACACTCGGATTGAACAGAGTGAGTACGTTGCTCGTGAGCCTGTTGTGAGTGAAGGCGAAGCAGTAACATATTGAGGGATTCAAGGTCAGCCATAGTAAGCTGAACAGAACCTGTGCGAGAGTAAGGTGCAAACGTTTTAGGAACGGGGATATATGGAGGATCGGGGAACACCCGGATCCAGTCTTTGGATACGTGTTTAGGTAGCCAAAGGCGCTTGGGAATAGCTTGTAGATCATCCACGATCTTTAGGAAGGGGCGTGGATGGAGGATAGGCCACGACAATAATTTAATTGGTCCAGTAGAATACCTGCGTGCGATGCATATCCATCTTTCTCTAGATTGGTAGTCGCCACAGAGGTAGGTCGGGAACCTATCAACAACATCGACACAGTAATCAATTATAGCATGTATGAGGTTGGCCACTGTGATGTGGTCTTGATGACAGTACTTATGCGGAGGCGTCATCTCAGCCAGTAGTACCAAGGGCTGGAGTAGCTTGATGACAGACAGCATGCTGTCGAAAAGAGAATCGTCCAGCAGGCTGTGTAAGTCTTTGGTCTTATGCTGCTTTAGTAGATTCCTGTTCGTGCAGGGAGGAGCAATCTCAATTATATCACTACAGAATTTGCGCCTTTCCTCTGGTGAAATTAGGTGAATATGGTTAATAAAGGCGGGGAGAGATTCAAATAATAATACAGTAGGGAAACGGTGGCGTAACATACGAACAAGCGTATCATCAGACTCAACAACAACTTTTACATTGATATTTAAGCCTAAGTCATTAGTGGCTTGAGACAGGAACGCCGGAGTTGACAAACCAGAACAAAGTAACATGACAGAGGGTTTGCGGAGATTGGACTATTGTGAGAGAAACACTGGGCGTGAGAGTATTCAGGTTAATGGCTGTGTGTTTTGCTGAACAAACTTGTTCTGTTTCCGAAGATTGAGAACCAAAGGGCGAATCCACGGGCGATCTGGTAAAACTCTTTGGAGTAGGTAGTTGTAGTATGCCAGTAGATCCCTGTTTTCATGGTATCGCTTGAGCGGAAATGCGAGGGAGCGAAGTTCGAGTTGTTTGTCGCGAGCGATGTTGTAGGTGAGACAAGGGAGAGCAGGTAAATTAGCTGCTATGTAGTGTATGGGAATACGTACATCTTTGTCTATGCGGCTCGTGACAGCGCTGAGCTTTGGCTCAGCTCGATCATTGAACACAGTGGTCAGGTTCGTCTGGTTCCACTCGAGCATGCTCAGGATAGCGAGATGTCGGTCGTGCACTGGCTGAAGACATAAAGCGAAGTCGATCTTAACATAGCCAACTTGTGGATGATCTGGTAGGGGAACAACGATGTTACGTGTTAACATCATGTGTGAGGCACGTTGTTGTCCAGTGGCAGTTTGAATAACAATCGGCGCGTATTTGGAGTCCAGTGGAATAATATGATTTGGTATTGCAAAATCGTAAGTGGACATCAATGAGATGGTAGCACAAGAGTCAAAATATAGAAAGGAACAATGTGGAGGGACACTGTTTACCTTCATGTAGTTGGTGAGGAAGGCGTTTTCCGAATGTGGGCAAGTAGTGGAGAGGCTGGCTGTGAAGAAGTTCTCCAGCAATAACAGATGCGTTGGAATAATAATCGGTTGAACAGGTGGTGATGGTTCGTCAGCCTCATCAGCCATGCCGTGCTTTTCATCAAATGACGATAGCGAAGTATGATCGGCATCCCTTTTGGTTTCGGCTTGTGGTGGTTGGTTGAGGGCAGATTGGACCTGTGAAGATAGCGAGGACAGTAACGCTGGTGGTAAAGCCGAGATGGCGGAAGCAGTAAAGAAGTTAGGCACAATATTGGAGGGATTACCCTGTGTGTTGGGGGCATTCTTCGTGTCTGTAGTAGGAGGAGTTGCCTTTGGGGTGGGAGCAGTAACAACAGTATGATGTTGTGGCTCCACGTAGTTTAACGACTTTTCGGTCGAGGATAGATGACCGTCTACATCATAAGTGATGTCTTCTGCAAACATGAGTTGTTCGTTTAGACGAAGTCAGTTACTGTTGTCCTCAGTAGATGTCGTTGACAGAATGTCAGCTGACTGTAATAGAGTCTCAAATAACTTGTTGATATTCTGTTGTAGCTGAGCCGTGGTATCATTATCTGTCACATGCTTCGTAAGTTCGCTACACTGCTCTCGCAGGGTGTTTAAGGTGTGATTTGTTCGATCTAATAATTTCATGTTAGACCGAGAGGACCTGTCAAAAGTGCGGGGGTAAATTGGACGGTCATGGGACTGTCCAGCAGTTTTCTTGGTGACGTAAGAATCACCAGAACGATAATACGATAAATCGCTGCGAGAGAAAGGCTGGCGAGCATCATTAGAGTTACGCAAGCGTCTAGCATTAAACGTGGAAGATGTACCAGGTTGAGACGAAGTGATGAAGGCGAGTGTGTTAGCAGTTTGAGTCAGACTTTTGTCTGCTAAATCCAGCGTGTTTGTAAGTAGTAACTTTGGCTTTGGTTGAGATGATAAACCTTCGACATAGGGTTGCCAAGAAACGGGGCGTTCTAAGCGTCTTTGTTCGACCCATTTGATACTACGTTATATAAGTCTAATGCGTATTCTAAAATGTAGCTAGGGTTGGTAGGGTGACACAATCGTTCAGCTTCTGGCACAGGCCGAGATGAAGATCGGGTTTCATACATATAACACCAATCTACCCAACCACGATCGTAACGATTGTTGCTGGTATTATCGGCATAATGCCGATGTATCTCTTCATAAATTTTTATACAAAGAGTACCAAAGTCGAATTGAAGGTCAGTCTCTTCCTGGTTAAGTTGGTAAGAGATTTGCCTAAATGCTAGGACAGCTTCGATAAATACATGGACATACCAGTTAGGATTATAAACAACAGAGTTAAATTGCTGTTTCAAATAGGACACATCAGTAGTCGTAACAGACTCGTAGTGACTAAAGGCGATGAGCATAATGGCTCGAGCCTTGTTGGGTAAATAACTTTTGTTATATACCTCATTGATGGCGGGCCAGGCCGCAAGTGCTGGTTTTCCAACACTTTCAAGATTGAAGTAAGTATGCAAGAATGTAGCATACGTGTTCTGATAAGTGTGCCAGTCAGCAGCAGTTAACGAAAACATGGTAACAGGGGCACGAACACGGGTGTCGAAAGCTAATGCCTTCGGGTGCGCGCGATTTAAGATTCGTTCCTCTTCTAAGAAACGGGCATTGATTTCAGGACGTAATGCCTTGACTTCATAGTCGTAACAGACAGTAGCTAGCTGAGCTACTTCTGCATCAGGTAAGTGGGGAAAGCTTCGTTGGTGAAATGCCATTCCTGATACTCAGGGGGCAATTCATCAACAGCTAAACGGAGATCAGCAGCCCTATCGGTCTTCCATTCCAGGAAAACGCGATCGAGAATTTGATTCCGGAGGATCTCGTAGTCCTTGCATGACCGAGTATATGCTTCGTACGAGTCGTACTCGAGGAAGGCATCGGCATGACTGGACCGTAACAATTGCTTAATATGCTTGATTTGCAAGGATACCTTGCGAGTCTGAAGCTGAAATCGATTTCCATCGTTAAGAAACTCAACTACAGGAGCTTCGAGCTTCAATATATCCGCACCTGTGATCGCCTTGGGTGCGGCTCGTGCTGCGTGTTCTGCCATAGCAGTTGACGGGGAACCTGTGGGTTCAGTCACGCAGTTGACACTGTCTAGACATTCTAAGGGGGTCTGTCTATCGGTGTCTATGTACACTCATCGTTTTCGATGGAAAATGTCTATTTGACGACTGTGCAAGCTGTGAGTCCAGAGTAGTGTCGCTAAGCGTAGTCACTCAGGCAGCTGGTTAGTTTTGGTGCTCTCAAGGAGCTTGTTAAGTGCATTGCCATGGAATGTACGAGTGGACGTACCCAAAATATTCCATAACATGTGTGCAAGAGTACAGGTTAGCCAATTACACACACATCAACATTGACATGACAATACGATACTATGAACAGGTGCACACAAGGTTGCACGATCACGTGTGCAAAATAGGTTATATACAGCCCAATGGTAATGGCGTTATATCGACAAGCGTGTTTACGTGGCGAGGCTGAACCGGCGCGGTAACAGTCCAAAACCCATACGTTACGTGCGCGTTTTAACACATGGTTTCTCAGGGACCCGCCTGGGCCCATAACCTGCAGAGCATTTAGCAAGCAGTGGTAAGTCACCTGGGAAACCATCCCGTCTCATCATGAACGTCTGGAAGTATTTAATTCGGGGAATGAAAAGGTATGTTCCCTATATCATCAGAACACGACAGGCGGCATCTAGAACTACACGATAAAGGTAAAGTGTATAGTGCTACATACCTCGGGACGCGCGAGACCATGATAATGAGCTTGAGTACAAATCAGAGGACTATTTGATTGTGCATAAATGAAGAATAAGGGTAAGGAAGAGATCACGTTCTCAACGGGCGGATAAGGGTAAGAGGCAGCAGATTTCTCTGCACTGCTGGATAAGGTTGTGCGAGACACGTATCCCTCGAGGCAAGTCAATCCATACCGGGCGATCGAGTGCCGATTGGATGAATGCCTGGGGAATGTCCGCGTGCGCTACCGGGAGCTTGTGCTTCACAGCGATGGCGAGCAATAACCGGCTGGTGGCGAGCATTGCGGTTGGTGAGGATGTGGCATAAAAGTCAATGCCTACACGTGCCAAGAAACCTCGGGCAACTAGACGAGCTTTATAGCGGTCTGGGGTGCCGTCAGCAAAATACTTGATCTTCAGCACGAGTTTCGTCGAGATAGACGAACGGTCGGGCGGTAAAGGTTCCAGCTTGAAGACACCGTTGGAGCACAATCCTTCAATTTCTTTGCGGATCGAAGCAATATGCTTTAACTTATCTTTTTCACGGAGTCCTTTGAGTTCGACAATCTTCTCAGGCTCATAGACAATATCTTCAGCAGTCACGAGTTGTAACACGACATGGTCGATGTGCTGCAAGTCATAGTCCATGACTTCTTGGATAATGTCTTGATTCGGATCACTTTGACTTCGAAAGAGGTGTCCGAGTTCGCCATAATCATGCATGAAGGCGTGTCTGTGACGAGAAGCTATGTGGTAGTGCTGATGCGCTGATATGTCCCATAAGAGAGAGGAACTCATACAAAAGAATGCTTGGTTCCATTGACGCAAATAGTACTCTGGCGGTGACAGTTCGTCGTGGCACATATAGTTCGCGAGAACACAATTTTCGTTATCCAGGTGGTCGACCAATACAGACGAGTGGTACGGCTTCCTTGGGAAGTCAACGTACAAGAGTTCTGCGTCGGTTTCTCTCTGCAGATCCAGTGCAGTGCCGCCCATGATACCCTAGTCTTGGGTGGTATTTGCTAGGAGACATCCTTTCGGGACATCGTATGGCGGCTTAGCATCCCTTCTAATGTTGTGATCAGATGCGATGCTGACGGCATGGCCATGGTGCAGAGCGCTGACACTGATGAGGGACATCAATGTGCTGGACATGTTGGCTGGCGCGAGCCGTGGATTGCTCCTGCTGGTATTTCCAGTTGCGACCATACTCTGAAGCGATAATGCGTCTGGTGGAAAGTTTTTCATCGTCGACACGCTTCACGATATATAGTTGGTCCTTTGGAATGCGGAATCCGCGATCGTTCTTGAGATCTGCCTTGAGTTTATCACTCTGGTTGCGATGTACGAGGACTGGAGTAAAACATGAATCATCGAGAACAACCTATAGGCGATCCTTTCGTTTGGGCATCGGAATGCTACCGTCCGGCGGAGATGGCCGGTTGAGGAACGAAAAATCCTGTTCAGGTGTCTCGTCGCTGACGGGACTTGGATCAGCAGCAGAGGTTGGATCCGGTTCTTTGTGCTCGTCGTCATCGTCGGGTTTATCATCCTCTTCGTCATCATGAGTCCCGCCCTCATTTTTCGATTCCTGTCCAATTTCCGGCATTTGCTGTTCGCTTGTAGCTGGGAGCGGGTCCTCTTGCCGTGCCTCTGTTGGGATCTGCGTGAGTGCTTTGATCCGTTCGATATCCTTGTTGCGGTTGACTGGCATGTCTGCATCAACGTGGAAGTCGTTAGAGGTGACGATTTTCTCATATCGCCCCTGATGTACAAGCAGGATAGAGCTATGAACATCAGGGATAAATCGGTCTGTGCCGGGGAGGTTCGGGAGGTAATTGTTGCTATGAAAATAAGAGGCGGAGACGCTGGAGGGCTCCAGTTTGTGACTTTGCGGATAGACAAAGGTGACAGGTTCGCCAAAGGGAAGGAGCTTCAGGAGCGGTGCCATGGGTGACATGATGCGCCGGGGAACGGTGCAGGTCATGTTAGTGCGCGAGGCCAGTCCATAAGAGCGCGGATTGTCGGCTTGGATCTTATGCAGCAGAGCAAACGGGTGATAATACTCGGCGGCAATAGGCTTTCCTTCGATGCGGACACTGCGAAGGTCCAGGAGGCGGACTACAGTGCCTCGTGTGCTTTCCTTAATGATGTTTTCCGCGAAGTTCCCCTGGTGTAGGTGGCGTCCAATGATTTGAAACTGGATGCCGAGTTGCACCTTGAGCGGGTGGAAAGCTTCGGAGCGGAAAGTGGAAAAGGCACCAGATGAGATGATTTTCACATTTACATCGAATTCGACATTAATCACATTGACCATGTAGAGGATGCCAGCCAGAACGTCCTGCGCGTCTAGTTTCCTCATAAAGTATACACATTTGTGTGCCGAAATAACACACACAAGATGCATGATGCAACGAAAGCCACCATAGCATTTGCTGATTCTCGGGTATGAGACATCCACGTGGAGATGTTGGCCAGGAGCATAGACTAGTTCATCCTGTCACCAGGAAGTGTTCTTGTGACGGAAGGTGACTTGCGATTGACAGCGCTTGCATTCGCTGCAGTCTTGCAGATACTGATCATCACCTGGGCGGGGATTCGTTACATTGGCGGCAATCGTACGGCGAATAATCTCTGGTTGCTGGTGGTGTATGCGGTGCCAGCGAGTGACCAAAAGCACTATTGTTGCGTGCTGAATGGTGCCGGGCTTGTGCAAGGGGGGCAGAGCGGCAGTCGAAGCGCTAGGGGGGTTGGGTCGCGTGACAACTCGGACTTTAGAAACTGCAGCCTCAGCGAGTAGTGTCTCGAGGTTTTTCGATTTGCCTGGCTTGCGGATCGCAGCATGGTGAGCATCTGCTACGGCATCGAAGATGGATGTGAGGTGAGGTCCTCCTCTGTTAAGAGACGGCTGGAGATGTTCAAGAAGAATCCTGCAACCTGGTTGATGTCTCCTGGGCTGGGAATGCCATTGCGTATGGTTGCCCATTCGACGTGAAGGTTCACATGGTGATGCGATTCGTGGAGTGCGAGGACAACGCTGTACTTGGCCTGCAGCATGTTGTGCGGGACGGTGTTGGCCAGTGCCTTGAACGCGAAGTACGGCGGGTGCTGTTGGAACAGGCGTAGCAGTTCCGGGTCCGAGTGGTGTCCGAACTTTGCGATTTCGTTGAGAGTCGCGTATCGGATGTGGTCGGGAGAGATCAGCAGTAATGCGTAGGAGTAGCTCGTGTTGGTTGGGTACGAGCCAGTGACCGAGTAGCACTTTGTGGATTTCTGGAGCGTGTCGCCGATGTGCCGACGTGGTCCGCGTAAGTGGGACGTGCTTCGGACATTATGAGTCCCGTGGGGTCATCGAGAGTAATTCGCCCTCGTGAATCGATCGCGGCAAAGCCGGAATGCGAGCGATTCATGTAGTGGACCCACGTGGAGGGGCGAGCAGCTGTGAGCGGCGGCCAAGGAATTGGTATAGGCTACGACCAGAAAGGCGGTGCCCTTGGGGACATCCAAATGGAAAAGGTGTGCGTTGGGGAGAAGACTGCGGGTTGGTGGGGACAGTCCAATATCGGAGGGGGCCTGGAATGGAGGGTGAGGGAGGCGCGCGGGAAGTAGCCACATGCGACGGCAGTAGCGAAAGTGCCGGTGATGGCTCCATCCGAATAGTAAGCACATTGTGACGCTGAGGCATGAAAACAGCGGAGGGTGTTCCAAGCGGCTAGAGTAGATGTTGCGACAAGTGATGCAGCAATGTGAATGCCAAGAGATGGGAGATTTTGGTCACCGAGGCATAGGGGGTGCCGTCGGCGTCGAGTCCTTAATCCGTGAAGGGCTTCTTCGAGCGTGCGAGCATTTGGCAGATGCGTGCATTATCGGAAATCGAGAGTTTGGAGGCGTTGGCGGGTTTGTATGAGAAGGTGGCCTTGTTCTGGTAATAGTCCAATGTGGAGCGGGTCACTGTGCCACGAAGGGCGGGGTTGGCGATCCAGAGATCGTCGGGGATGGTGTGACTGGGGTCCAGTGGGGGAACCATGCTCGGAGGAGATATTAACCAGGGAGAAGCGGTTTTCTCGAGGTTGTAGCCGGCGAGCGGGTGTCGGGCATATACAGCGATGTAGCGGTGCTTGCTTATGACGTCACCAAAAGCGGAGGCATTGTAGACACCGGAGTGTCAGAAGTAACCGATGCGCGGATAGCATTTGGCGAGTTCAGTGTACTCGCGATGAGTTCGGGGGTTGGGGGGTACGTTCTCGACAATGGTGTATGTCGAGAGCGTGCAACGAACAAAGCGGATTTGTTCATGGACGAAAAGGTCGGCGGTCACCGGAGTGGCATAGCCGTCGTATTCTTTCATTGCACTCAAATGTTGACATGGCAAGGTGAAAACTGCTAAGTCAAAATGAGGTAGTCGTATTTTGCCGGTTTGCAGAGCGGCAGCGAGCTTTCTTAGATCCGCATTATGCTGAGCGTGCGGGAAGAGTTGTTGCGCGCGGGCGCGCATAATAGGGTTAATTTTACAGGTGACGACGACAGTAATGCGTTTGTCGAAGCGTTCGCGAAAAGAGTCAAAGCCTTCTTGGCGGAGTCCACCTGCAATAATGGGTGTGTTTAGCGGAGGGGGCTGTGCTTGCACAGAGAGGTCCGCTGAGGCAGTGAATGCATATTGGACGAGAGTACGCGGGAGGCTGATAAGCTCCGTCAAAAATATAGAATGGTTCTGTACTTTTGCGAAATCTAACATGTGGGATTGCGAACGTGTCTTTGCGACGTTCTGTGTGATGTGTGCGAGATCATCCTTGAGTGACATTCTCGTTCCGGTGTGAAAACGGAGCACAGCGCGGAATGTTTGCTTAGGATGGGATGGCAGGGACAATAGACCATTAGTTTGGCGATTGGCGAGAACTACTGCGGTTTTGCCTAGAAGCGTCTTATATCATTCTGCTCTGGAGAATGCTGGCATTGGCTTGTGCCTGATCTGCCGTCGTGCAGAGATGCGATATCGTCTGTGCTAATGCGGATTGCAGCGACAGGGGCGGGTCAGGTGCCTGGGAGGCTGGAAGGCGGCCTTTGTCTTCCAGAGGCGAAGGGAACAAGCAAAGCTGTAGCTTCGTGTCGTCGTGATCAGATAGGCGCAATGAGCTTGTGCGTGTGATCGTGGTGCGCTTACCTGTATCTTCATGATGTACCTGTGTGTCCTGCGGTGGTGCTTCTGCGAGCGGGACATATCTTAAGGACTGATCCATCGGATGGGGTGCATCAGCTATGAATGAGACAGGAGCCAGTAGCAGTACAAGGTCAGGTGACAGAACGTGTGCGTGGTCGAGCAATTGAGCGTTGGACCTGAGCATCGTTTGCATAGTCTGGAACCGTGCTGTGCAGTTGGTTTGCATTGTATCGTCTGCTACATCAATGGGCTGGCTGGTGTAGCTGGCCGTTGTGGTCTTATCTTTCGTCTTGTAGTCCAAGAGAGACTGCGAGATAGTTCTCGTTGCTATGTGCGAGACTACATGTCGCTGTTGAGCAGCTGTGGAGAGCTGAGTGCTTTATTGCCTGGCAGTTTCTGTGGCTTTGGAGTTCCAGATACATGATTGCGCAGCTTCGAACGTCTTGGCATTGGGGATTGCCATAAAGTAATTCGTAAGTTCAAAGTCGGACGTCGGAAAATGCATCGAAAGCCCTGTGAGGTCACCAATTGAAATACGCCCTCGTAAGGCGTGCGCGACGTGGTGCGGGCGCGAGCGACTTATGTTGGTGATCGGAAGGTCGTGAGATACGTTGCGGCGCGGAGTGTCGGTGGAAATGACGAGTGTCGTGGTGTTAGAGGCGGTGACGCGGAGAGCATAGAAAAGCGTGTCATGCTCCAAGAGCAAAGCGCGCGATGCGGGTGGTCCGAAGTCGGTGCCAAAGGGGTGTGGCTCGCGGCTGACCTGTCTGCAAGGTAGGGCAGATGGGAGCGTGAGCTGAGATCCGGTGGTGGAGAGTATCCGGCCTGGAATGCTTGGGGTCCAGTGCGGGAATTCGAAAAGGGGGATCGCCGAAGGAGAGTGCAGTAGAACCAAGGGCGATTGAAGGGTCAGTTTTGCTGGGTGCATCCTCAATGGCGGAGATGCGAGGACCAGAGCAGTGAGTGCCGTAGTGACCAGGGTTCCATAGGCGTGTAGAGCATGCGAAGGTGCGGGCATGTGACATGCGTCCTCGAACGAGGAGTTACGTGCCGAGCGACAAGACGCTTTTGAGGGAGGCAACGTGCGTGACTTGGGTGCATGTTTGTCGTGGAGCCGGCAGCTGGCGTCGAGTGTTTGTCGTACATTCCAGTGATGCGAAAGTGCTGACAGAGGCGGTTCAGGTGGAGCGAGTCTGTGCATTGTGCGCGGAGAATGTCGCCTGAGAGCGCTACATCGATTTTCCGGAGGCAGCGCGAGCGTGTGGCGTCCAGAAGAGAGCTTTGCAAGGGGACATAAAGGACCGAAGTGGTCGCAATAGAAGCGTGCGTAGCTTGCGGCTGATCGGGTCGTTCAGAACTCTCGAAATCTTTGTCTATTACTGCAGCCATGGTGAAGGCTTTCCAGACGCTTGGTCGCGGTGAGACATACGAGGGCGTAGACGGAGGTGCATTGGAACTTTGAGAAAGGAGGTGGAGTGTTGCTTGGGTGGAGACGGGGGAATGGTCGTAGCCGTGGAGTGCGTAGGCACGCGAGTGGAGATGAAAATCGGGGTAACAGCGACTTTCGAAAGGCGATGAAGGTCGGTCGGGATGGTCCGATGGGTGGGCGGCAGTAGCTTGAGCCGCGGAAGGAGCTGGGGTAGGAATGGAAGTGCCGGAGCCGTCGTGGCCGTAGGTGGCATGGTCTCGTGTGTATAGATGAAAGTCTTGAGGAGAGTGACTTGCGGAAGATGATGGATATCGGACAGTAGGGTCCGACGGTGGGGCGGCAGGAGCTTGAGCCGCGGTGGGGGCTTGGTCAGGGATGACGGTGCCGGGGCCGTCATGGCCGTAGGTGGCATGATCATCAGGAAGGGGATGAGTGGTGCGGCGAAGCGGGTTGACGAGGATGTTTGGGAACTTGAATAGATGATGTAGTGGGAGTCGCCGATAGTGGGGAGTTAGGCTCCAGTGAAGGAGGTGGAGGCTCCGGTGGGGTTGGTGGAGTGAAGGGAGTAGTGTTTAGTGGTGGTGGTGGTGGAGTGTTCAACATCGCTGGTGCGATATTCGAACAAGGTGGAGTGTCCTCGTGAATGATGGGTGTGCCAGGTTGTGGAATAATCTTGGCGATGCCTGGGTCCGGAGGGAAGGCAGTGGGGTCTGAGACTTTGCCGTGGGGTGTTTGACATCCGGTGAGGTTGTCGGCAGGAGGTGGGTTCTGTTCGTGTTCGAGAACACTTTGAACAGCAGGAGGGGGGGTGACCATCGAGATGATCGGGTCTTGGGTCGCGACTTCGTGAGCAGTTTGCTTGAGGGGGGTTGCCGTAAGAACAGCTGGTTGAGGAGCTTGTTCAAGTTGCTCGTCTTGATCGAGTTGCTCGTCTTGAGCTTCGATTGCAGCAGCGATTTTGGCTCTGAGATCAGCGTAATCAGCGGCGAGTTGATATAAGAAAATAGCTTTGAGCTGTTGGCAATCAGCGGCGAGGTGATCAAAGAAATCGGCATTGAACTCTTGCAAGAGAGCTTGTTGTGTAGCGAGTTGCGTCGCTACATCCAGACTCGGGACTTGTGGGTCCTGAGTCGCCAACGTTTTGGGGTTGCGTTTTGCGCGCTTGTGTTGGTTGCTTTCACACCTTTCACACTTGTTCATCAGTAGCAAGTGATGAGACTTGACTACGGTCTTAAAACTTGCAGGAACTTCAGGGGATTGCTCTTACCTGGAAATCCCGAGTCTTTGTCCGAGACGTCGATCGAGATCGATGTCTTTCGGAGGACGTTTCTCTACCAGCACCGGACTGGGTCCAAACCTAGAGAACAGTAAAAATCACTGTGCCTCTCGTAGAGAATGGTGGCAGGGTAGCGCCACTCTACTCGTCCTGTCCTCTTACGACACAAACAGCGGCACGGTGTTCGACACAGCGATTTTGGGTGTTTAGGTGTGAGTGTGAGACTAAGGGGGGGGTCCTAACCCTAAATGGAATTTTGTATCTATAATAGCGGTACAGAAAAACACTCCCGACCCTCAGGTGACAAGGGGGGTACGCACGGACTCGCTCTACACCTCACTGAACGAGGCCAACACGGACTCGGGGTCGGTTATGCTCGCCACACACCTTGCTCACGCTCACCAAGCCTCTCAACTTGAGGATGGAGAGTCGATTTATGATAGCAAGATACGCCTCTCTCGAGGGAGAGGTATGACGTCACTAGGAAAGTAAGAAAAGGCGTCCCGTTGAACGGGTATCAAGCCTTGAGAAGGGGGGGGGTAAGCCTTAGCGTCAGGGGTTGCCGCCACACATTTGAACTCAAAAGACCCACTCAATTTGGACAAGTGCAGGCCAGTAAGTTCACCTAGTCCCAATCTCCAACCCCAGTAAGCTCACCTGTTCCCGTCACGTTCACCTGGTCAGTAAGTTCACCTAGTCCCAATCTCTAACCCCAGTAAATTCGGCGTAAACCCACTCGTGCTCACACCCACTCACCCCACTCTCCTTCGAGCTCGTCGCTCTCACCTCCGCCAATTTAAGCTGCTTTGATCCGTACACGCCGCTAGCCTTTGCGTTCACTCTAAAAACCCCAGTAAGTTCACTTGGTCCCAGTAAGTTCACCTGGTCACTAAGTTCACCTAGTCCCAATCTCAAACCCCAGTAAGTTCACCTGGTCCCAGTAAGTTCACCTACAGTGCGCGTGTAGACGCCGGGAGGGGGCTTATCGGTATTGCGCAGCACGTGTGGGGTAGGGTGGAGTCGTCGACTCAGAAGAGCATATCCTCGGGGTTGCCGATCGACAGAGAGCCACGTAGAGCTGGACGTGACAGAAGACGGGCTTCGCCAAGAGGACGCCGACCTCGCGGGGCGTCTGGCCCTGGCTCTTGTTGATCGTTTGGCGTCGGCGGGCCTTAAGGGATACAGGTTGGAGGAGCCTCGGTGACACGACATGATCGATCATGTATCTGGTACCGTTGCAGTGGCCGTGCGACGGGTCGAGGTTGCGAAGACTTGAAGCTCGCGATCAAAGTCAGCATGCCGTTGGTTGTCAGGGAGTTGAAAACTCGACTGTAAAGAGCGAGGCGTCGTCTTCTGACCCAACCTAGTCGGCTGAAAAGAACTCCGACGCCTCGTCTCCAGGAAAAAAAGGCCGCGGTCATTCATGCGCGCGTTGTCAGCATCGACAACATCGTTTCGACGGGGCGTGAGAATGGCACGCTGGCTAAAAGAGCCGCCGCGGGTCGTGGAAACAGTCTGCGAGGTCGCCGTAGACGGCTTGGAGGATCAATGGCTGGCTGGCTCGCGGGCCTACCTGATCCTTACCCTAAATCGAGGGACAAACAAACAAACAAACATCTGTCGATTAGTAGTAAGGACAAGTGCAGGCCAGTAAGTTCACCTAGTCCCAATCTCTAACCCCAGCAAGTTCACCTGTTCCCGTTAAGTTCACCTAGTCCCAATCTCTAACCCCAGTAAGTTCGGCGTAAACCCAATCTCTAACCCCAGTAAGTGCGGCGTAAACCCGCACCCACTCACCCCACTCTCCTTCGAGCTCGTCGCTCTCACCCCCGCCAATCTAAGCTGCTTTGATCCGCACACGCCGCTAAGCTTTGAGTTTACTCTAAAAGCCTCAGTAAGTCCACACTTGGTCTCAGTAAGTTCACCTGGTCACTAAGTTCACCTAGTCCCAATCTCTAACCCCAGTAAGTTCACCTGGTCCCAGTAAGTTAACCTATAGTGCGCGTGCAGACGCCGGGAGGGGGCTTATCGGTATTGCGCAGCACGTGTGGAGTAGGGTGGAGTCGTCGACCAAGAAGAGGATATCCTCGGGGTTGCCGATCGACAGAGAGCCACGTAGAGCTGGACGTGGCAGAAGACGGGCTTCGCCAAGAGGACGCCGACCTCGCGGGGCGTCTGGCCCTGGCTCTTGGTGGTCGTTTGGCGTCGGCGGGCCTTAAGGGATACAGGTTGGAGGAGCCTCGGTGACAACGACACGATCGATCATGTATCTGGTACCGCTGCAGTGGCCGTGCGACGGGTCGAGGTTGCGAAGACTTGAAGCTCGCGATCAAAGTCAGCATGCCGTTGGTTGTCAGGGAGTTGAAAACTCGACTGTAAAGAGCGAGGCGTCGTCTTCTGACCCAACCTAGTCGGCTGAAAAGAACTCCGACGCCTCGTCTCCAGGAAAAAAAGGCCGCGGTCATTCATGCGCGCGTTGTCAGCATCGACAACATCGTTTCGACGGGGCGTGAGAATGGCACGCTGGCTAAAAGAGCCGCCGCGGGTCGTGGAAACAGTCTGCGAGGTCGCCGTAGACGGCTTGGAGGATCAATGGCTGGCTGGCTCGCGGGCCTACCTGATCCTTACTCTAAATCGGGGGACAAACAACCCCACACACACCCCCCTCTTAGCAGTCGACATTTAAAGACAAACAAACAAACAAACAAACAGACAGACAAACATCTGTCGATTAGTAGTAAGGATAGTAAGGAAGGATTCCCGCGCCGTGCTAGCTAACTAACTTCAGACCTCTCCCGAGCATGGGAGCCAGGCCGGACCGACAGGAGCCAGTCCGGAATCACGGGCCTGTAGACGAGGAGCGCCGAAAGGTCGGTCGGCGGAGAGTGACCATCAAGCTTGTCGCAATGCGACGAGGAGACCGCGATGTGACTGACAACCAACTCGCCGATAACCTTCCGTCTTCGCCCCCCGGCCATACCCCGTCCCACTGCGAACGTTCCGGCTGCCAACCGGCCCGCCCGGAAGGCGAATAGGTGCCAACCTACGCCGGGAGGGCGGATGCCCTCGCAAGGCTCAGGATTCATGAGGCACCGTCCTCCATCGCAACCGCAGTCGGCGATCAGGGTAACTAACTAACTAACTTCAGACCTCTCCCGAGCATGGGAGCCAGGCCGGACCGACAGGAGCCAGTCCGGAATCACGGGCCTGTAGACGAGGAGCGCCGAAAGGTCGGTCGGCGGAGAGTGACCATCAAGCTTGTCGCCATGCGACGAGGAGACCGCGATGTGACTGACAACCAACTCGTCGATAACCTTCCGTCTTCGCCCCCCGGCCATACCCCGTCCCACTGCGAACGTTCCGGCTGCCAACCGGCCCGCCCGGGAGGCGAATAGGTGCCAACCTACGCCGGGAGGGCGGATGCCCTCGCAAGGCTCAGGATTCATGAGGCACCGTCCTCCATCGCAACCACAGTCGGCGATCAGGGTAAGGGTAAGGGTGCACAAATCCTTAACCCTACCCAGTAGTTTTGCGGCCCACAACTGGGCGATTTGTGCGCGTGAAATGAGATGTGGTGTTCTGTCTAATATCAGTGATTAAGAGGCTTCTGTTTTAGCAGAATAAGAACGACAAGGCAACTTGATTATGAGCTTTCGTTGACAGCGTATCACGATCTGTTGGAGAGGGAGTAATCTGGCCACCACAACAGTTCGTTAGTTCCCAAATCCGCCAGTTCACCAGTGTGAGATTTTAAACATGAATGTTTCGTTCTCGCTGCCACAGACCAGATTATGTCTCGGGGAACATTCATGCTTGAGGCACCGTTTCGATGGGAGTGCTGAATCTTCCGTTGACGTCATCAAGTTCGATAAACACGGGAATTATCTAGCATCTGGACACCGCAGTGGGGCACTCTGCATATGGGACTTATCGCTCCGATCAACCCGTTGCACTTCAGTGAGTATATCGTGATCCCTTGGAAAAGTGAAGTTCAGGCTGCTCCCATTCGCCAAGTGAACAATGCTTTCACTATCTCCATAGTGAACCTCGAATGGTCGTCTGACAGTATCATGTTGCTTAGCGCCGGTGGAAACTCAACCCACACAATTACTCTGTGGGATATGATGTCTTCGTGAGTGTCCAGGATGAAGGAAAGGCTCAGTCTGGCCCGGTAGGGGCACCGCACTTGCTGCAGTCTCTTCTTACTCATTTTGCACTAGAACTCTGTCCATTTCCATGGCTGGTGATTCTGTCATGAGATTAGTGTGATCCCCACCATAGGGCCTTACGCATGTGGGCATGTATTTGTACTGGTGACCTTCAACGATTGCGTGCGCTTTTGTACCGCGCATCGTTTGATAGCGAATACTGACAGGAAACCTCACCAAAAATTCTATCTGCAGCGATATCTCGTGGCCCGGAGTTCTCATTGAGCTTGATGGAAGCACTAGGTATCACCGAGTTGAAGCATGTAACAGACATTAATTTCAGGGCAGTCGCATAGGCATTCGTTGTCGTGTTAACCTGCCACGAAGTCAAGTATGGGACAGCACTATGGAGCTCTTAAGCTGATTTTGCGCTGCTCAGGCTGCAATCGGATTTCTTGCATGCAGTTTTAAGGTGGATGATCTGAAGGCATTCTTCGTTGGACACTGGGTCCTAGGCCGACAAATATTGTTAAGTGTCAATGTGAGCTGTCAATGAAATTGTATGCACGAACAGTTGGTGTGTATTGCTGCCCCTGTCGAATTCGATCTCACAGGCAACATATGGATTTTTGCTTGCACTGTCAGACTTCTCGTCCTTGATACCTGAAAACTGCAATGCTCGAGCGCGTAGTCAGCCGTCTGTTAAGGTGATAGATAAATCCGGAAGTGCATTCGCATGCTTTTTCCAGAGATGTAAGATGTTTCCATCAGGATCTTCATGCTACCCGTGCTAGCGAGTTCATACGACTGTACATATGCTCCCTAACTAGTCCTGATGGAGAATTATCAGGCAGCGATCATCACGTGTGATCAACATGTAAGTCCGACTTCCCACTGGCTATTGTTGAGTTACATCATGACAAGCCAGGATATGCTCAACGTCCTGCGCAAGGATTGTGGTGAACTCGTCAGATTGTGCCTTACGACTATTTCTCCGGCCCTTCCACACACCCTGCACGTGAGGCCTGTCGCATCTCACAAAGAAATCTTGCGTAGAGAGCGTCGTCCTGATTGAGCCATTGCAGGTGTGAATACGTGCAGGCGCGTGAATTTTGGAATCCTGTCGAAAGAGCGAATTGGCTTGCGTGTGGGTTCACTGGAGATGAACTAGCCATTATCGGTCTGTTCAAGCACAGTAGTACTTCAAAAATGTCTTCTTACTACAGGTGCCGCGCGTTGCTTAAGCTCGTTTTCATTATTCGTATGGGAGGCTGGCAGTGGAATGTTACTTCATCGCATCCAACGTGCTTATCTAACCACTTTGGCACTGTGTCTAGCCTGATTCCTTTGTGTTAGCACGATGAGTACCATCAAACCGCGCATGCAGTAATAACTACGCCAGTGGTCTTTGCACAGCTCCGGGGATAACAGGGCTCGTGTCTTGTCTTATATGTGGCGCAGAAACCTCAGAGTTCGACGCTCATTTAGTACCACGGTATTGGTAGCTAGCAGACTCATGCAGGTCACCCTCGCTCTGGCCTTGTAGCCGCTGCTATGGTAGAAGGGGGATCAGGTCAGAGAACCTTTTTTCTGAGAGCCACCCTACATCTATGCTTCAGGTGCGCTTCATTTTTGGAAATTACACAATCGACTGTTTCCGCCTTTATCCGTGTCTCTTGACTTGTTTGCAAAGATATCACAAGAGCTAGTGAACCCAGGCGAGCGTTGGCACCTTCATTTCAGGAGCTCGGAAGAAGCTTACGACATTGCGAGCATATCGCAGTGCCACTTAATACTTTGCTCATTACGTGTAATTACGCAAGCGCTCGTCGAAGTCTCACCGCCACGCAGGCTTGAAGACGAGCATGATAGCCTTGCTCGTGACTGCAGCTCTGGCTCGGACTTTTGACACATCATTCGTTGATAAACCATAGCTTGTTCCACTTGTGTCCATCTTAAGGACAAAAATGTAATCAGAACTCATGCCACTGAAATTTCTGCTGGGTTTTACTTACTGCGGCTTTCTCCCAACGCACACATACTCCCACAGCACACTTGTGTTGCCCTTATTATGCAGAAAGAACTCAAGACCAACTACTTTGGGTCGGAGATGTCACCTCTCTACGATGAAACCCTCTTCGATCGCCACACAGTGTGTTGGTTGTAAGCGAGTGAAGGTCCTAATTGTACTCACTGGTGGATCAACAACGAACAATGAGCAGCAGTTGAGACACCAATGAGTAAACTCAGGTCATTGTTGGCGAACAGGTCCGGTTGTGAGTTGACTCGATGACAGCTTCACATAGTCACACTTCAATCCACTGGGAGCCAGGGGCCGTGAGGAGCATTACTCAGCTGGCGTGTCATTGTTGTCAAAGGTGCTTTCGAAGTTAAACATGGTAGCTCAAATTGCAATTCGATTTCTCTGGTATCGAGTTCTGAATTAAGTGTCATATTCTGTCCACCGAAGGGTTCGTATAATCAGGATCACTAGGAAAAAGAATCGTGGGGCCAGCAGCATCTGCTCAACAGAATGTGCGTCATGTGCAACGCACATCTCTTCAAGATGTGCGGGCGGGGAGGCGCGCGCGCCGGCACGATCGAATAGAGCTAGCACTTACATAGCAGAAATGAATGTTGTCAAAACACGCAAGGCACTGTAGGCCCCTCACCCTGGACAGCACATCAACCCTGGATAGCCTGGGTGCCTCGTCGACACCCTGGCCACCCACCTCGTACCAATCAACGGGGGTATACTTATTTTCGTACACAGAATCTTGTATCATATCCGTCTTTTTATTGGACGAGAGACGCTGTGCGGCGAAGCCGCTGGAGCTGCCGCAGCTCGAGCCACCCAGAAGTAGCCGGCGTTTCCGACGGCCAACAACACATCCTAGCACATTCACCCGCTACTTCTGGGTGGCTCCGCGGTCCCTTGTTCCAGGCCCCGTCGCGGTCCGCGGGAGGTTCTCAGAGGCTTCGAATGGATATGAGCGACGTTATCGACGTCGCCAAAGAGGCCGCTGCGGTGAAGGACGCACTGGCTGGACCGGAGCCGGCTGGCATAGACTATAACGTCACCGGCCGGACCGGAGCCGGTCGGCATCGACATTGACATCAACGATATCGGGGCGCTTGCCCCGAGGGGGCGCTGGTTGGCGCTCGACGAAGACTTCAACGGCCCCCACTTCACATTGGCTGCTGTCACCGGGTTCGTCTTTGGCGCCGTACACCGCGTTGCTAGAAGCACGACTGGCTTGGCGAGTTCTTTGTCCGATACGCTGATGGCTCGGGACTCTTCCGCCGCCCGAGCCGAACGCTGGCACGGGCTGTGAGCACGGAGGAGGTCGACCAATACCTCCAGGGCCAGGAGTACGCGAACGTCGCAACTGAGCAACGGTAGCGCAAGCGCCGGCAGTTCGCTCTCGGGAAGGTCACATGGCTGATCGTCTACCCAACTCGCTCGACGGCAAAGTCGATCAGTCCGGTTGACCAGATTCCACCTCGCCGCTCCCGACACCGCGTGGCTACTCTGCGTCAAGGTTGGGTCAGTCACCCCTGGGCCCGAGGAGCGTCAGACCATCGACGAGCTCATAAACGAGAACGCCGGCGAACTCTATGGCAGGCCGGCGCCCGAAGTAGGATGGCCTAAGATCGAGGAGGTGCCCGAACCCATTTATCTTGACGAAACTAACAACTGGCCACGACGACGATGACGCCCCGTCTCGCAGGCCGCTCCATGAGCATAGCCGTGTCCTCCTCGATCTAGGCGTTGATCTTGTGCCACTTCCCATAAGGGAAAACCTCCTGGAAGAGAGGAATGAAGAATCGAAAGAGGTAAGGGCGGTGCTGGATGATGCTTTCCAAAACATGCTTGCGATTGTGTAGCTAGGGCCAAACCAACCAGATGTTCTTGAGATAGAGCTTGCGAACTTCCAGCCAAAGCTGGACGCCGACGTCGTGCTCGTCGTCTGCTGCGTCGTCGGATGCGAGCAGTTCGTGGAGCCGCTCCTCCTCCGTGTTGAGTACGTCGTCCAGATCGCCGTCGTCCATTACGGCACTGGAGAAGCGAGCCGGCAGGGCGCCGCCATGTCACGAGCACGTAGCGCGCTTTTCACCTACACTTGTTATTACGCGCGCTTGCACTGACAGCACGTCGCGTCGGAAATCGCCAGAAATTTGCGGCTATGGTTTTATAGCGCGAGCTCTAGAAATTCTATTGTTTTGGTGTGCGAAAAGACAGAAGAAGGAAGTTCGTCCTCGTCCCGACGCTGATGGGTAGAGCTCGCGCGTCGCACACCCGCGCCCTATCTAGCTTGCACACTATGTATCTTCAGTCAATGCGGCAAGCGCGAGCATTAGCACTAAGTGTCGCTCGTTGCGAGCGCATAACCAGGCTGCGGGTAGCCATCTATGTACTGTGATGGCAGCCTGCTCAAGTTCGACGCTTACACAGGATGTGTAGTGAACTCTGCCGTCGTGCTCAAATACCAGGTCATCCAGACTCGGTGTCCAGCGACTGATCGGCACGTCTTCGAAGGTCCCATCAGCGTCGAATCTCTGAACAGAGATGTTCAAAAGCGAAGTCGAGGAAACATTGGCCAGGGATTAGACCTTCCATCGAGTCGGTGCCGCCGAACCAGTAGTGGCGGTCGCAGGGCTGAGTGCAGTCGACGGCACGAAGATCCGATGGCCTCCTTGCAAAGTGCTCCGCGAAGTCGCGGTCGAGTGACAGCTGACGATGGCGCCAGGGTTGTCCTCCAATCCTCTTGCAACCACATCGCGCGACATCTCGACGTGCGCGGCAGTGATTGAGTCGACGCAATTACCGCGCTTCAGGAGAACCTGCCGCACGCTACCGCGGTAGCCACAGTGCCGTCGCCCACCTCGTTCTGCCGTCGGCGTGCGCATTCCGTCATTTGCTCGTCGATAAGACTGCGCATCACGCCGGCGAAATCAGCATTGCGTACGATCCGAAACCAAGGGGGGGGTCCGAAGCCGCGGCGCCAAGCCCATCCCTATAGTGCGACGGGGCCAACAAGAGGTCGACTACCGAGTTGCCCATTCGCACCGAACATAGCGTCGTGTCGACTTCCGCAGGACGGAGGACAATTCCTTGGGGCCAAGAGCGACCGCCGTCAGCCGAAAGAGACATAATTGTCCAGCCGCGCAGGAGCTCGCCCGGGATGACGCCTTCGCGATCGAGTGCTGTCGGTACAAAACCCGACGCTAGAGCTCTGTACTCTTGCAGGTCGAAGGCGCCGAGCCCACACAAATAGCTTGGATTCACATCGGTCACGTTGACGTGGAGGTCACTCGGGTCGGTACTTCCAGGAGTTGGCCTGACCGTTTCTGCTTCTGACATCACCTCAGTGTGTACGTCGTCCTCGTCGCCACGCACTCCACCGTTGTCCTTGACGGACATGGCTCGTTTCCCCGCAGCTGGTCGCGGCTGGATGAAGGGCCTTCGAGCCTTTGCAGCGCCGCCTTTGTTTCACAGCTACCTGCTGTTCCTCAGCACGCTTGTCGCGGTCCGGACGAGCCGTGCGCGCCCTGATCAAGCGCGCCGACGAAGAGTTCAAGAGGGACCATCGTCGTGGGAAAGTTCCCCGGCCGGATACGTTAGTCGTCGGAAGTGACGACGCGCGGATCGGTTCGAGCCGACGCGCAACCCGAGTGCCGCTGCCGCAGGCGAGCGGAGTGAGATCGCTACTCACTGAGGCATTTATTGCCGGGCAGAGACGAATTCTACCGCCCACCGGAACTGATAGATCAGTCGGTGGAAGACGCACGCGGCGACGATATTGCGCGTGTCGTGGACGAGTAGGAGTCCCAGAGTCGGAGGAACACGAGAACGACGACGACTCAACCGTTTTGGACCCGTTCTGACTTTGGCCGATTAGAGCGAGCCGGAGCCGATATGGAGGACGAGGATGCTGCTGACGAGCAAATACGAGAACCCGAACCTTGAAGTCGTCCCGAGGGGACGAACGAGCGGAACGATAATGATGAAGATGAAGTTGATGATAATGCTGATAAGGACTATGCTACCGAGGGTGATGACGATGAAGAAGAGCTGGACTACGACGGCGATGAACCGGTGGAAGCGCCGCCGGCGAGGCAACCGGCAGCTCCGTCAACACGTGCGCGAAGCCCAGACGCAACGAACATGAACAAATTTTACGAAGCTCATCTACGCGAGTTACGCCGAGAAAACGAACGCGCGCAAGAGAGACTTCTACAGCAGATAGCAGAAGAAAACGATCGGAAGGAATGACTACGCCGGAAGGAGACAGAAGAGTTGCGAGAGCAAGTGCGGAAAGCGAACGCTCGAGCAGAAGAACTCCAAGCTCGATCCGAGGAACTTCAAGATCGAGTAGATGTATTGACCCGAGAAAGGGACGACTTACGGACGCCGAGTCGCTCGAGGCGAGCGAGCAGCCCGGGATCCCGACCCGAGGAAGAGCCGCCGCCTACACGAACACGCGCGAAAGTTAGGAAGCCGCGCTATGATGACGATGATTACGAAACTAAGGGGGAGACGCATGACGACGGGAAGATCGACAACCAGAAGTTCCTCATGGACTTCACTGACCGGTTCGCCAGCGCGCTAGCTAAACACGATCGCAGCAAGGATCGGCGATCAACCTCCGGATTGAAGACTGAAACGTTTAAATTGGTTCTTGATGGTTGCGACCAGGACCAGTTCGATTTAGATGCGATGCAGTCGCAGTGATGAGTACGTTAGCCGAAGACCATTTCAGCATGGAAAAGCTGCGGTATCTGCTGCCAGTAAGCTTACGCGACACAGTCGCACCGATTTTCCGAGAGCACTTGAAGAAATATAAGGACGAGTGCAAGGATCTCGACCATCCGGCGTCTTTCTATTTACGTCGGGATATCGACGATGAGGAGCACGGTTCAGTGGTACGACGACTACGACGACTGAACAGGGAGTACTGCCTCAAGATTTTGAGATACTTCCGATCGAGTTGCCCTTTGCCTATGACGACAGAGGAATTATTACGAAAGCTTCAGAGTACGACCCAGGCGACCGTTCCGAAGCGGCCTGGGGAACGCCACGTGCACACGTATTGCACCAAATTCCAGAGCGAGGCGATGGCCTACTGCTCTGTGGCCAACCGAGACCTCAATGATGTGGATATCCTTTCTTATTTGATACGTGGACTGGAGTCTAACGAGTTACGATCCCGCGTGCGAACCATGCGCAGCGGGCACCCGACTACGTATAATACGTTTACGTCGACGTTGTCACTGATTACGCGGCTCGAGAACGATTACGCGACCGCGCTGGCGGAGCGGAGCAGCCGCAATTCGCCGAACCCGTCGAGCGGGAAGCCGCAGAAACCGCCGTCTGGACGCTCGGCCTCCGCGCTGGCGGAGCGGAGCAGCCGCAATTCGCCGAACCCGTAAGCCGCAGAAACCGCCGTCTGGACGCGGAGGCCGAGCGCTAGCTTCGGGACCGAAAGATAAGAAGACGAAATATGAGTCGTTACGTTTAGAAGAGAATCCGAAAAAGTGGTACGAGCTCACATGCAAGGATTGTGGATTTTCCCTCTCGACCCACGACAAGGATGAACATGGGAGCCGCGTCATTTGCACCCGCGAACCCGATGACTACTATGTGGCGATGTGTAAGTACATCGAAAACGATAAGAATCTTCTCTCTCGAGGCAGATGGGAGAGTCGACAGAAGAAGGATACCCAGCCGCGCGATGATGGCAGTTCAAATGCCACTCTCGGTTCGAGCGCCGCTCATGATATTCAGAGCAGACTCAACGACATGGGCACGCAGCTCACCACGGTCATGGATTCCGTGAAGCACTTGAAAGATGGACACGGCCGATCGTCTTCGACACGACCTGGCCGTCGAGATAGCCGGAGCCCCCGACGCCGCGACAAGAGCCGTAGCAGCTCGCGTCCGCGCCGACGGAAAGAAAGCCGGAGCCCTAGCAGACATTCGCGCCGACGCCGGCGACGAAGATCTCGCGATCGCAATTCGGACGATGGACGTTACCGAGAAGACTCGGGTCATTCGTCTGCTACGTTTGCGTTTACGGCCCCTTGCGGTCAACAGTTACCATTATGAGTGATGAAGTACCCGAACACGGACACCCGCTCCGACGACGCAGCCGACGCACTTGCCGCGGCCGCATTCGAAGTTCGTGCTCGCCCGCCGCCGGACGAGCCACCCAGCGAAGTTGACGAGTCGTCCCCGGACGACCCACCGTTTGTTTTTGATGAGGAAGCCCTCGGCGCTATCGGCTTATCTTTGGACCCTCCAGAGACGACCTTTGGTGACCGGACTGGCTGTGAGCCAGACATGGATTTCTGGAGCGATAGCTCGGATGATCATTCAACGGACGAGACGAAGACCATCGCGAGTGATGCAGACGACGATCTTACGATAGAGTTGACGTCGGGGACGACGCCATCTTTTCCTGCGGACCCCCCCAAAACGGTTTCGGTTACGATGGATCGAGACACGGATACGCCGCCGGAAGAAAAGGACACGAAACCGCATATTGCGTCGGACGAGAAGCTACGTGTACGGCCCGAAGACGAAAGGGTCGCTTCTCCGATCGAGCAATGCCCGGATTTGTCACCGCCAGAAGAAGAGCGCAGTGACGGGGTTGCCGGAGTCAAGCCGAACCCGACCGAAGAAGATGGATGTAAGAAGAAGATTAGCAGCGTTCTCGATTGGGACGAAGACGAGCCGACGTGGAACCTGCAGGATTGGTGGACGAGAACTCGGAACTTCTTGCTAAAGAAGCCACCAGAACGACCACTCAGCTACGGAATCGAAGCCGCAGCCGACACGGGACCGATCGCCACCGACGGTGACGATCAACCGACGACGAATGAATCTACGGATGC
The DNA here is from genome assembly GCA_029834535.1 of Chrysophaeum taylorii. Classification (NCBI taxonomy): domain Eukaryota; class Pelagophyceae; order Pelagomonadales; family Pelagomonadaceae; genus Chrysophaeum; species Chrysophaeum taylorii. The sequence goes on from JAQMWT010000420.1 coordinate 110,116, forward strand.
ATTCTGGAACGACGAAATGAATGACTTATGGGAGAGGTCCTTTGCTTCCGAGAACGCCGAAGACCGGGATCCCCTACCAGCATTGATTCCCTCCGAGATTGTCATGGAGGAAGAGCGGAAGCCGCCAGATAAAGAGGATGCCGCGACCGCTGCGTCGATGACGCCGACGATAGATGATACGAGAGCTCAAGCCGCAGTGTCGATGCCCAACCCCGGCGACGAGCGAGTCAGAGCCCAATGTTCTCACACTTCGTTGACGCCGCGAGATGGCAAGACGATCGAAGATGATTTGGTTACCCTCAGTTGTTTGGATACGGGTACTCTTACGTTTATGGCCTGTCACATCTACAGGAATCGTGACGGACCGAAATTCTCGACGACCATCGGTGTCGATGGAATGGCAGATGTTTCTTATATTTGCCGCGAAATGGTCAGAAAGCTGGCCAAAGATAAGTTGATTTTTGATGAAGGCGAGCTTCCGATTAAGCGCAAGCTGTGCGGATCGGGGTTGAATACGACGACGATCTATCGTTGGATCGCGATCCGGGTCGCTCTCGCCGATGACATAGCCGCCCCCATTGTCGCTATTGTGGCCGACACCAACTACCTGTTACTGTTGGGAGGGCGCGATATCCGAGTTTTAGGAGCCGTCGTGGACTACCCCCACGATCGGATCTGTTTTTATCGAACCCAAGTCGTCTACGGGCGCAAGAAGATTAAAGTCAAGGTTGAACGAGTCGATGCACCCATTGTGAGTCTACGGGCGCAAGAAGATTAAAGTCAAGGTTGAACGAGTCGATGCACCCATTGTGACCTTTCGATCTGTTTGCGATCGAGACCCGACAACCGTGCCGATTTACAATCATCAGCACGACGCCTCTCGGCAGAGTCTCGACCTGGTCAAGACTCGAGTTGACGCTCGTTTGAGCACGATCATAGATCTCCGCAGCCCGCCGCCGGAACGAGCGGCAGCCTTGGCGACGTGGGGACATTCTACGAACAAACTCTTCCCAGCTCCGGGGGAAGCCACGCGGGAAGTAGTTGCTTACGCTGCGCGCGCGCTTCAAATCGAGCCCGGTCGAACTTACAATTTACCAGTTATTTTGTCGATGCCTATGGAAAAAGAACAGGTTTTCGTCGCTACGTTTGCAGAAAACGAACAGTTGAGAGTTGTCGAAGGGATGTGTTCTTCTTGCGAAGAGCACGACAGGTCAGCTGCTCGCGTGGCGGTTACTTCCGCGGGAGAAGTGCCGACTGTCGTCACTAAAGGCGAGGTTCTCGCAATTGGCGACATCGCTCGGTACGAAGATAAGTTGAACGTTTCTACGATCAACGAGCTTACTGCAGAGAAATCTGCTGCCTCTTACCCTTATCCGTCCGTTGAGAACGTGATCTCTTCCTTACCCTTCTCCTTCCTTTCTACACAATCAAATAGTCCTCTGATTTGTGCCTACGCTCATCATCATGGTCTAGCGCGCGCCGAGGTATGTAGCACTATACACTTAACCTTTCTCGAGTAGTTCTAGATGCCGCCTGTCGTGTTCTGAGGATATGGGAACATAACCTTTCATTCCCCGAATTAACCTTCCAGACGCTCACGATGAGACGGGATGGTTTCCCAGGTGACTTACCACTGCTTGCTAAATGCTCTGCAGGTTATGGGCCCAGGCGGGTCCCTGAGAAACCATGTGCCAACATGCACGTAACCTATGGGTATTGGGTCGTTACCGCGCCGACCTAGCCTCGACATGTGACACGCTTGTCAATATATCGCCATTACCATTGGGCTGTATATAATATCTTTTTGCACACGTGATCGTGTAACCTTGTGTGCACCTGTTCATAGCATCGTATTGTCATGTCAATGTTGATGTGTGTGTAATTGGCTAACCTGTACTCTTGCACACATGTTATGGAATATTTTGGGTACGTCCACTCGTACATTACATGGCAATGCTTAACAAGCTCCTTGAGAGCACCAAAACTAACCAGCTGCCTGAGTGACTACGCTTAGCGACACTACTCTGGACTCACAGCTTGCACAGTCGTCATATAGACACATTTTCCATCGAAAAATCGATGAGCGTACATAGACACCGATAGACAGACCCCCTTAGAATGTCTAGACAGTGTCAACTGCGTGACTGAACCAACAGGTTCCCCGTCAACTGCTATGGCAGAACACGCAGCACGAGCCGCACCTAAGGCGATCACAGGTGCGGATATATTGAAGCTCGAAGCTCCTGTAGTTGAGTTTCTTAATGAGGGCAACCGCTTTCAGCTTCAGAACCGCAAGGTATCCTTGCAAATCAAGCATATCAAGCAATTACCACGGTCCAGTCATGCCGATGCTTTCCTCGAGTACGACTCGTATGAAGCATATACTCGGTCATGCAAGGACTACGAAATCCTCCGGAATCAAATTCTCGATCGCGTTTTCCTGGAATGGAAGACCGATAGGGCTGCTGATCTCCGTTTAGCTGTTGATGAGTTACCCCCTGAATATCAGGAATGGCATTTCACCAACGAAGCTTTCCCCCACTTACCTGATGCAGAATTAGCTCAGCTAACTACCGTCTGTTACGACTATGAAGTCAAGGCATTACGTCCTGAAATCAACGCTCGTTTCTTAGAAGAGGAACGAATCTTAAATCGCGCGCACCCGAAGGCACTAGCTTTCGACACTCGTGTTCGTGCCCCGGTTACCATGTTTTCGTTAACTGCAGCTGACTGGTACACTTACCAGAACACGCACTCTACATTCTTGCATACTTACTTCAATCTTGAAAGTGTTGGAAAACCGGCACTTGCGGCCTGGCCCGCCATCAATGAGATATACAACAAAAGCTATTTACCCAACAAGGCTCGAGCTATTATGCTCATCGCCTTTAATCACTACGAGTCTGTTACGACTACTGATGTGTCTTATTTGAAACAGCAATTTAGCTCTGTTGTTTATAATCCTAACTGGTATAACTAACTAACTAACTTCAGACCTCTCCCGAGCATGGGAGCCAGGCCGGACCGACAGGAGCCAGTCCGGAATCACGGGCCTGTAGACGAGGAGCGCCGAAAGGTCGGTCGGCGGAGAGTGACCATCAAGCTTGTCGCCATGCGACGAGGAGACCGTGATGTGACTGACAACCAACTCGTCGAGAACCTTCCGTCTTCGTCCCCCGGCCATACCTCGTCCCACTGCGAACGTTCCGGCTGCCAACCGGCCCGCCCGGGAGGCGAATAGGTGCCAACCTACGCCGGGAGGGCGGATGCCCTCGCAAGGCTCAGGATTCATGAGGCACCGTCCTCCATCGCAACCGCAGTCAGCGATCAGGGTAAGGGTAAACTGGTATGTCCATGTATTTATCGAAGCTGTCCTAGCATTTAGGCAAATCTCTTACCAACTTAACCAGGAAGAGACTGACCTTCAATTCGACTTTGGCACTCTTAGCAGAAAAATCCACGAAGAGACACATCGGCACTATGCCGATAATACCAGCAACAACCGCCACGATCGTGGTTGGGTTGATTGGTGTTATATGTGCGAAATCCGATCTTCATCTCGACCTGTACCAGAAGCTGAACGATTGTGTCACCCTACCAACCCAAGCTACACTTTAGAATACGCATTAGACCTTTACAATGTCGTATCAAATGGGTCGAACAAAAGACGCTTAGAACGCCCTGTTTCTTGGCAACCCTATGTCGAAGGTTTATCATCTCAACCACAGCCAAAGTTACTCCTTACACATACTTTGGACTCATCGGACAAAAGTCTGACTCAAACTGCTAACACACTCGCCTTCATCACTTCGTCCCAACCTGGTACATCTTCCACGTTTAATGCTAGACGCTTGCGTAACTCTAATGATGCTCGCCAGCCTTTCTCTCGCAGCGATTTATCGTATTATCGTCCTGGTGATTCTTACGTCACCAAGAAAACTGCCGGACAGTCCCATGACCGTCCAATTTACCCCGCACTTTTGACAGGTCCTCTCGGTCTAACATGAAATTATTAGATCGAACAAACCACACCTTAAACACCCTGCGAGAACAGTGTAGCGAACTCACGAAGCATGTGACAGATAATGATACCACGGCTCAGCTACAACATAATATCAACAAGTTATTTGAGACTTTGCTACAATCAGCCGATATCCTGTCAACAACATCTACTGAGGACAACAGTAGTTTACTTCGTCTAAACGAACAGCTCATGTTTGCAGAAGACATCATTTATGATGTAGACGTTCATCTATCCTCGACCGAAAAGTCGTTAAACTACGTGGAGCCACAACACCATACTGTCGTTACTGCTCCCACCCCAACAACAACTCCTCCTACTACAAACACACAGGGTAATCCTTCCAATACTGTGTCTAACCTCTTTACCGCTTCCGCCATCTCGGCTTTACCACCAGCATTATTGTCCTCGCTATCTTCACAGGTCCAATCTGCCCTCAACCTACCATCACAAGCCGAAACCAAAAGGGATGCCGATCACACCTCTCTATCGTCATTTGACGAAAAGCACGGCATGGCTGATGAGGCTGACGAACCATCACCACCTGTTCAACCGATCATTATTCCAACGAATCTGTTATTGCTGAAGAACTTCTTTACAGCCAGCCTCTCCACTACTTGCCCACATTCGGAAAACGCCTTCCTCACCAACTACATGAAGGTAAACAGTGTCCCTCCACATTGCTCTTTCCTATATTTTGACTCTTGTGCTACCATCTCATTGATGTCCACCTACGATTTCGCAATACCCAATCATATAATTCCATTGGACTCCACATACGCTCCGATTGTTATTCAGACGGCAACAGGACAACAACGGGCATCACACATGATGTTAACACGCAGCATCGTTATTCCCCTACCAGATCATCCACAAGTTGGCTATGTTAAGATCGACTTCGCTTTATGTCTTCAGCCAGTGCATGACCGACATCTCGCTATCCTGAGCATGCTCGAGTGGAACCAGACGAACCTGACCACTGTGTTCAACGATCGAGCTGAGCCAAAGCTCAGCGCTGTCACGAGCCGCATAGACAAAGATGTACGTATACCCATACACTATGTAGCAGCTAATTTACCTGCTCTCCCTTGTATCACTTACAACATCGCGCGCGACAAGCGGCTGGAACTTCGCTCCCTTGCATTTCCCCTCAAGCGATACCATGAAAACAGGGAGCTACTGGCATACTACAATTACCTACTCCAACGATTTACCAGATCGGCCGTGGATTCGCCCTTTGGTTCTCAATCTTCGGAAACAGAACAAATTTGTTCAGCAAAATACCCAGCCATTAAGTTGACTACTTTCACGGCCAGTTTTTCTCTCACAAGAGTCCAATCTCCGCAAACCCTCTGTCATGTTACTTTGTTCTGGTTTGTCAACTCCGGCGTTCCTGTCTCAAGCCACTAATGACTTAGGCTTAAATATCAATGTAAAAGTTATTGTTGAGTCTGATGATACGCTTGTTCGTATGTTACGCCACCGTTTTCCTACTGTACTATTATTTGAATCTCCCCCCGCCTTTATTAACCATCTTCACCTAATCTCACCAGAGGAAAGGCGCACATTCTATTGTGATATAATTGAGATCACTCCTCCCTGCACAAACAGGAATTTACTAAAACAACAAAAGTCAGAAGACTTACACAGCCTGCTGGACGATTCTCTTTTCGACAGCATGCTGTCTGTCATCAAGCTACTCCAGCCCTTGGTACTACTGGCTGAGATGACGCCTCCGCATAAGTACTGTCACCAAGACCACATCACAGTGGCCAACCTTATCTATGCTACTCTTGATTACTGTGTCGATGTTGTTGATAGGTTCCCGACCTACCTATGTGGCGACTACCAATCTAGAGAAAGGTGGATATGCGTCGCACGCAGATATTCTACTGGACCAATTAAACTATCATCGTGGCCCATCCTCCATCCACGCCCCTTCCTAAGATCGTGGATGATCTACAAGCTATTCCCAAGCGCCTTTGGCTACCTAACCACATATCCAAAGACTGGATCCGGGTGTTCCCCGATCCTCCATGTATATCCGTTCCTAAAACGCTGGCAACTTACTCTCGCACAGGTTCTGCTCAGCTTACTCTGGTTGACCTTGAATCCCTCAATATGTTACTACTTCGCCTTCACTCACAACAGGCTCACGAGCAACGTACTCACTCTGTTCAACCCGAGTGTACTTACCATCAGTTGTGCTTTAAACGCTCCTCTATGGAGCCATTATCCAACGCAACACATCCTATACACGTCAAGATTTTTACAATCCTATATAACGTGTTTGCAAGCTTACATACTAACTCACCCACTCCTGTGTCCTATTACATAACCGTTTTCGAAACTAACCAACCGTCACACAGGTTATTACTTACAACCTCATCAACATCACACAACTCCTACTTCTTAACTGGTGGCCACCATTCCGACGGCGACCTCACCATAGAGAACGCCACCACAAAAAACTCCACTCCCATTAATGCCTTTGGGAGTACGTATACGTTCACTGCTTCCGACATCCCCCGCGACCGGGACAGGTCCATATATCTGGAGCCGTTTATGGGTTACTTGTGGATAGTCCCGCCATACAAAACCTCGTGTCCATATGCGCTCTCATTATGCCTGGCTGCCTTACCTACAAGGCCACCGACAACTCTTTCGATTACAAGGATTCTCTTTTTGCTCTGGAAGATCATCACCTATCTCATAGTCGCTATATAGGGTACCTTCGTGGAAGTGACCGCAAGCTCGGCTCTAAAATCCACTCAATGCTTGCTCCATTGCCAACCGTCCGAGGGTATGCCAATATTATTTTACTCGACCCTCGCAACGGGAAATTACGCTACCCCACTCGACCGGAGTTGATTCGTGCTAACAACCACACCAAACAACAGGAGTCTTTCCTCTTGTCTCTACGCCATGACCTTTGCTGTGACATGCTCAGCAATGCTCTGCCTGCCGGTACGTACAGCACTCTGTACAAGCACCTTTCGCTCATCGTCGCCGATATTAAATCCCTTATGTTGGACCCTACCTTCCAACATACTGCTGCCGTGACGAAGAAATCCTATGTATCCAATTTCATGACCGTTGACCAAGCCTCCACCACGTGCAGCACAGATACCTTGTCTTTGGCACAATCTTTTATGATGTCTATTTCCAGCAACTGCTTGACCGAAATGTCGTTAAACTATATATCGTCGTCCTACGAAGATACTCTCTACTCGTGATAATGAGGATGCACCTCCAAGTGACCCTGCTGTGCACCAGGATGACGACGCACCGCCTTCCACTGCCTTAGACACCGAACTCAAGTTCGATGTTCGGCGCAAACGGCACATTCCCGCTCATCCAATTCCTCGTAAGTCCCTCGCACACGGATCCACCGAATATCTCAATGCCAAAGAACGTGCTAATCGCTTTCACCGGTGCATCACTGCCCCGACAACGTCGCTGCCAAGGCCCCCAACGTACTTGCTCGCCCTGGATTCTCTGCTTCTGACATACCATATCGCGACTTATGCACCGACTGCATCGCACACAACAAGCGCCACCCGCACAAGCATTTCAATGCGACCAAGCCTTCTTTGAGCAAACCCACAAAGCCGGTGAAGTCTGGGCGTGCGACGGCGGCTATGTGACCATCCCATCCGAATGGGAGGCTTCACACATATCATCGTCTTCAAGGAACTCATTTCGAAATTTCTCTTGGTGTACTTTACACGCACCACCAACGCCACGGAGTTCACTCAAGCTCTGGATTTTGTGTATGACTTCTGTCGTACACAACTCAATGTGCACATGCACCCTCTACTCCTATGCATTCAAGCCTTACTTTAGCCAGCACATTACCTCCCGTACCGCGTCGATAAGGGCATTCAACTCATTGCCTTCCCGCCGTACATGCACCACTTTAACTTTGAAGTTGAGTCTGCCATCGGTTTCATCGCCTCCGCCTCCTCAACTCGCCTTCGTTCTCTCCTTAATGCTCACTATCGTGGCGCCAAGATCGTGGAACCCGCTATCATGTTCCCATGGGCGGTGATACACACCGTTCAAAGCTATAACCTTCTCCCGAACGCCACGCTCGAGCGCATTCATCATGCTATTCTGAGTCCGCAACAGCTACTCTACAACCAACTCAGCACTCCCCAACACGATATGCTCAAGATTTTTGGCGCTGAATGTTACCTCCTATTGGAGCCCCATGAACACCACAAGTGGGAACCGTGCCGCCGCAAATATCTGTATCTCTGTTGCGCCAACGCACAAAACCCGCTCGTCTCCCCACGCGTCGACCATCTCGCTGACGTCGTCCTC
>JAQMWT010000421.1:0-205097 GCA_029834535.1 Chrysophaeum taylorii
CTCGCTTCGCGTAGGACCGCACCGTTCCGATTACAGATCTCTGAATCTGAAAATGACTTCGGAGTTGCTGACGATGCCCCTTGATTTTGATTGGGCCGGCTTCTCCAGGACGACCTCGTTGAAACACTTGGCGTCCGTCGTGCCACCAGACACGATGACCTTATTAGTACTCGATCTGCACAACTCTGTGACCAGGATTTTCACCTGAGCGGCGGCTTTGCCGTCCGCGTTGAGTCCTGCAGACCGACCGTTTGATTATTATTTGCAAATTGATGAAACCACCCTTCGTCACGTACAAGTTCCGCTGTTAAACACGCGCACACGTGTCGTAAGATGGGTATCGACTGATGATCTCCAAGATCGCACCAAATGGAAACCTCCAGAGGTACCGTTGATTCCGCCTGCAACAGATGAGCCGGGGACGTCTCATGCTTCTTCTGCCCCACCCCCGACAACAAAATTTGAACGTTCCGCCAGATCCTGAGCGAGATCGGGAACCGAAGATTAAGAGCGAGCCTAAGGTTCGTGTCAAAGGCGAGAGGATCAACAAAAGCCACCCGGAAGTGAGACTAAAATATGAGAAAAAGGTCGATGTGCCATGGAAAGATGCGCCGCGCGATGCTGAGGTTGCACCGCTGCCGCAAACTCCCGAGCATGTCAAGGATAATGAGGCTATGAAAGTTCAAGTTCCTACGAAGGAAGAAGTCGACAAGGTTGTTCAGGAGCTGGGAATTCCTGACAATCCGCTCTTAGATGACGAGACGAAACTGATGCTCCGTCACTGTGTGCAATATTCTTGGGCCTTTTTCGACCCGATTATGAGACCTGTGGACTCACCTCCGGTGTCTCTACGATTCAAAGACGCGAATCCGCGACCGATTAAGATGGCGCCCTACAGATTGACGCCTGCGAAGCTCGATTGTCTCCGCGAGCAGATCAGCGAGTGGTGCCGGGATGGGGTCATTCGTTCGGCCAACTCACCTTGGGGCTTTCCTGTGTTGATGCTTCCGAAGAAAGCAGCTGAGATTGGAACGTCAAACGCGCTCCGTGCTGCAGTTGACTTACGTCAACTCAACGATCAATTGGTCGATGACATTTGGCCGAACATTCGACAAGATGATGCTTTAGCTTTTCTCGCTATGCGACGATGGCGGACATGCATTGATATTAGATGTGGATACCACAACCTTCGTCTGGATCCGGCAGCGCAAGACGCTGTCACGATGGTTAGCCCACTTGGCGCTCATAGTTTCTTGCGATTACCTCTAGGTGTGAAGACGGCCGGAGCCCTTTTCTGCAAGCAAATGGCGAGCGACCTTTCGAAATGGATGTATCAAGACTTGGTTGCGTTTGTTGACGATATTATGATGGGATCCGACGATCTTCATCGACATTTACAAGTTTTGATCGAAGTGATGTGTCATTTGGCACAGAGAGGGTACAGCGGTCGAACCGCGAAGTTCCACCTTCTCAAGGATGATATAGAATTTCTGGGACACATTTCTACCCCAGTACGCTTGAAGCCGAATCCGAAGACGCTGGAAGCACTGCAGAAGATGCCGATTCCAGGTACTTTACCGAATACTTCCCTGAAGACCCAGATACGCTCTTTCATCGGCATGAGTAATTATTGCCGGCGATATGTGAAGGGCTACTCGAAGATCGTGGAACCGTTGAGACGACAATGCACCGAAGGTGTAAAGTTCGAGTGGACACCCGAATCTCAGAAAGCTTGGGATACGATTATTGAAGCTTTGGTTGATTCCCGTGGAGTCCTACCACCCCGATTATAATCTGCCTTTTCAGATCCGATCCGATGCTTCCAAGGATGGACTTGGAGCGTATCTCTTCCAGATTGTCGAAGTCAAGGACGATGCCGGAAGAGTGACTCGAGAAGAACGAGTGATTGAATATTGGAGCCGAGCTGTGCCGAAGGAGATGCGCAATTATGAGCCCCGTCGGTTAGAGCTGCTGGCAGTTATACTTTCTCTAGAGCACTTTCGAGCCTACATCGAAGGGCACCGTACTGTTTTGGAGACCGATCACCGAAATTTGACGTTTTTACGTAAGGCGACGCACTCGTCTGGGCAGCTTGCTCGTTGGGCGATGCGCCTCGCCAATTTTGACCCTGAACTTGGTTACAAGCCGGGAAAGTCACCGGGAATGAGTATCCCTGACTGTCTCTCCCGCAATCCGATAGATCATGTCATCGAGACTGACGAGTTTGGAGAACCTTTGAACCACGCTTATTTGGTGTTCCAGGAGCTTCCCCGACCTGTTGATGACCGAGGAATTCCCGCCTCCGGCTGCCACTTCATAATGTCGTTTATTACGACCGAACTGCCGGAAGACGAGGAAGAAGATCCTGAAAAGGATCCGATGAAATTGGCTACGTCTCACGCTACGAGACAACGTCGGAAGAACCGTGCGCGCGATGAGCCACAGATCTTCAAGGACGCAGCCGCTTACAAAGATTATATCGATAAGATACCCGATAATATGACGCTCGCTGAGATCGCACGTGAGCAAGAATCTGATGCTACTTGCGAGAATATTCGCTAACGAATGGCCCAAGGTCAGACGCCGCGACGTTCCCGAGCGAACGAACGCGACGTTCCCGAGCGAACGAACGCGACGTTCCCGAGCGAACGAACGATTCGAAGTTGTTAAAGACGTTCTTTACCGCATTTCTGCTGATTTGCACCCGATGATTGTTGCACCTGCTACGTTGCGCAAGCGCATTATTCGACTCTACCATGACACTCCGGTTAACGGTGGTCATATGGGACGTCACAGTACCGTCCAGGCTATCCAAGAAGGTTTTTTTGTGGCCTCACATGTCGAACGAAGTTGGAGTCTTCATTGCTGAATGTTTAGTTTGCCAGAAAGCTCGTACGCCTGAGCCGAAACGAGCTGGACTCTTGCAGCAGCCCGTCTACGATGGTGATGGTGCTGTTCTTTGCATGGATTTATTTGGACCGTTGCCCAGCGCTGGTCCCGAGACGTATCTTCTAGTATTTTTTGATCCGTTCTCGCATTTCTTGATTCTGGATGTTTTGAACGATAAGACTGCTGAGTCTGTCCTTGAGTCTTTTGTCATTAACATTCTTCTCAAGGGCTAGTTGCCCCAGATTATTCGTACCGACAACGTTAAAGAGTTCGTGAACAAGTTGATGCGCGAGTTTTGCCATCTCTTCAACACACGATACCAAACTACGATTCCTTATCATGCCCAGTCGAACCCGGCTGAGCGTGTAAACCGATTTATCAAGGCCTTCCTCCGTGCTTGCCTACAGGGCCGGAACATCACGGATTGGCCTGACTTTGCTCATTATATTGCGTTTTGTTATAACCGCAAGTTTATTCCAGGCACGCAGATTTCTCCCTTTATGCTGCGCCTGAACCGTCAGCCGATGTTACCGACTGACTACACGCTTATGGACTTTGATACGCGAGTGTTGCCGAAGACTCGCTCTGATGCAGTCGCCGAGACTCGTGAACGATTGAAATATTATACGAAGGTCGTCCGCGAGGCTCGTGCTTTGAAGAAACAACGATTGGCCTACAATGCCGATCATGTCGATGTTGAATACAAGGAAGGATCGCACGTTTTGCTCTACATTCCTTTCCTTCAGAACAAACTTCGACCGGAATGGCGAGGACCTTTTATTATCAAGGAACGCCTTTCCTCGGTCACCTATAGGATTGAGTCTCTCGACTCTCCGCCCGAAGAACGACGTGTTCATGTTAGTCAGATCACGCCTGTGATGGTACCTCCGATCGTTGATCAAGCCATCCGCAAACCCGAAGAAACCCTAACTAACTAACTAACTTCAGACCTCTCCCGAGCATGGGAGTCAGGCCGGACCGGCAGGGGTCGGTACGGTATCACAGAGGAAAATCACGCAGTTGGGGCAGAGGCGAGGGACGAGGACGGACTTGTTGATGGTGGACCGCCACTGCGCGCGGTCTTGTGCGAGGTCGTGCGAAAGCGTCGCAGGCCGCGGACGTGTTGGTCCACGAACAATCGACCTGTCCGTCGCGTTCTGCCCAACCGAGCGAACCCCATCCCAGCGCGGACTTTCCGGGTGCTAACCGGCCAGCCCGGGAGGCGAGCAGGCACCGTCTCACTCCGGGACGGCCGGGGCCGCCGCAGGGAGCAAGCGTGTTAGGCGCCGTCCTCCATCGCAACCGCCGGTTAGCGATCGCACGGTTGGGGTTAGAAGAAACCCTTCGTGATGATTATCAGCACGGTAAGTTTGTTGTTTTCCGGATTCCTGACCGGAAGCGCTCTGATTGGCGTAAGAAGATTTATGTTGCTGAAGTTTATGAGCCTTACGATTACCAAGATGATCGTGCTGCTCTAAATTTCTATTCCGATTTGGGTCCGAACGATGATGTCGCTTATTTCAAGCCGACCTCTCACCTTTCGCACCGCAAGCTCAAACCCGAGTTCAAGGGCGTTGAAGGTCGAAGTTTCACCGACAAGTCCAGAATTTCCTCCAACACAACTCCTTGTGTCACGGATTTCGCTCCGCACGAGATTGATGTGTTGATCCCCAAGTTTATTTTACGCAGTGGCCGAGTTCCTGAACCGGTCATCCATCACCCGCGTTTACCAGAAGATTCGTTCACGAGATGCTCGTAAGGCGAAGCCGCGCTCCTCGCGCTAGCACCTCGCTGGGGCAGCTCGAATTCTTACCAGGGGAGTCCTGTGGCGGCAACTCCCGCCTCCTATGGCTTACCCCTCTTCTAGCCCCCCCCCTCTTATCAGGGGCACCCTACTCCGTTCTGATGATGTCAGTTTTCTATATGACGTCATCTTCCCTGATTTCTGTGATTCAAGTGTTCTTAATCATAAAGCAACAGTCGATCCTCAAGTTGTGAGGACCAGGCACGGAAGTTGTTTGTGGTCGTGTGGCGGGAGAACGGCCATCCTCGTCCAGTGACTCCACCAAGGGCACGGACGCGAGCGGCGAGCCAGGATTCGAAGGCGCGCCAGGTAGCCCCTAAAATAATTCTCCTTACGCCACATCAGCGATGCGAGAACACAATAACAGGGTAAATAAATAGGGGTTTAGGAGGAGTAAACTCTAAGGTTAAATTGCGGAGAGAGCATTGTTGCGCTGATTAAAGAAGCTTAGATTGGGTCGGGCGGGGTTCTAAGGGAGTAAGCCGTACTAGCGGGGTTGAAGAGTAAACTCAAAGGTTATTATTACATTATAAACGGCATAATAAATGAATGATCCGTTAGATCTTCGTGTGGAGTCTAGCCAAGGGCCTCATCAAGACACACACGATGCAGCAGAAAAGCGTGGTGGTGGTGTGCTTTGTGGACAAGCGGTACATGACGTTCGGCGTGAGCCCCGGCGAGGTCGTCGGGACGCTGCGGGATCGCGTCGCGCGGCGGCTGCGGCTGAAGAGGCGGCAGGCAGCGTGCTTCGAGGTGTTCGCGTGGGTCTGCGGCGGCGTGCCGGGGCCCGAGGTCGGTCACGAGAGCGCCATCCCCGAGCGGGTGGTGTACGCCGCGCGGCGGTTCGACGCGCTCTTCGGGGTGCGTCGGCGGCGGCATTGTCTGCGGCTCGCGTACGCGCAAGCCGCGTTCTCCGTGAATTCCGGAAGAGTCTCGTGCGGTCCGGCCGACGCCGTCGTCCTCGCCGCGCTCCAGTGCTGCGCGTTGGGTGCCGCCCCCGAAAGCGTTGGGCTTCGACTTGAGGAGGTTGTTCCGCGGCCGCTTTTCGATTCCCGGTCCGACTGGGAGCCGGCGATCGCCGCCGAAATGAAACTTTTTTCTCGGCGCTCGAGCGACGACTTCCGGCGGCGGTATCTCGACATCGTCGAGAAGTGGCCCTCGTACGGCGTGAGCCTCTTTCCGTGCGCTGAAATCGCGGCCTATCGGGCCTCGCGGTCGGCCTACGCGCACGCTATCGCTCGACGTCGCGGCGACGTCGCCGTCGGCATTTCCCGGTTTGGAGTCGGATTCTACGCGTCGCGCTCCGCGAGCCGCTTCGCCGCGCGATTCTTCGAGGACCGCGCCGCTACCCTCGATCTCAAAGATCTCGCGCGCTGGGGCCATCGCGGCGACGTCGAGTTTTATGTCGAACTTACCCCCGACGCGCCCGAGCTCCCCGTCTTGGACCTCCTCGACCGCTCGTCGTCGTCGGACTCCTCCAAGCGCCTCTTCGGCGGAAAGAAAAAAAAGGTTTCTCCGCTCCGCGTCGCCTGCGTCACGCGGGACGGCGCGCGCGCGGCGGGCCTCCTCCGCGACTACGCCCTCGCCAGGCTCGACGCGCGCCTCGAGCTCGACGACTACGCCACCACCGACGACGACGACGACGAGAACGAGGAGGAAAATCGGCGCGACGAAAATGAGCCCTCCGAGGTCGCCGCCGCCACGCGCATCGCGTCGCGCTGGCGCGGGACGCGTCTCCGCCTCAGGTCGGTTCGGAGTTTTCGTATACGTTTCATTTTCCGCGCAGCGTCGACCGCGACGAGTGCTCGATCGCTATTCAGAGCGTCTGGCGCGGCGCGCTCTGCCGAACGAACGCGCGTCTCGCCGCCGATAGGCCCTGACTCACGCGATTCCCGCAGCTCGAGCGCGAAGAGTCGTCTATCCTCCTGCAAGCCCTGGCGCGGGGCGTGCTCGCGCGTCGTCGCTTTGTCCGCCGCCGACGACGCGCCGCGTACGTCGTCTAACGTCTTCCTTTTTATTTTCATGCCACCTGCGCAGACGCGACTCCCCCAAGCCGCGCGACGTCCCGCTACGCTCGGCCGTGATTCGACGTCGCGACGCGCCGTCCCGGGCCACGCCGCCGTCCCGGGCCACGCCGCCGCCAAAGCCGCCGCCGTCCCGGGCCACGCCGCCGCCGCCGCCCCAGCGCAAGCATCAAGTCGCTCGGGCTGCTGTATGTCGTCTCCGTCGCCCTTCGCGGACGCCCAACGCAGACTCGAGTCCAACGCGTATGGCGAGGCTACCACGTCCGACGGGACCTCTCGCGCCTCGAGACCGAGCTGGCCGCGGTCCACATCCAAGCCTTCTTCCGCGGCCACCTCGTCCGCATGGAGGCATAGTTATAGAAACCATAGTTTTGGCAAAGTGTCTATGACTCGAGACGTAGCTCTATGCAGAAGAAGAAGAAGACTTGTCGTCGTCGTCGTCGTCGCGCGACGAGAGGAGCGCCTCTCTGTTCCGTCGGAGTCGTTCTTTGTCGCGGACAACGCCTTCGTGCATCTGTTGCATGTCTCTCACCTGAGCATAGTGCGCGTACACGACGGCGCTGCCCGCGACGACCACGGTAAGCGCCAACACGGCGTGACCACGATTCATCGTCACCAGAATTATTATTGTTTAGGGAGGGGGGTTATGGATGGAACACATTATTATTATTTGTTGGCGGAGCTTTTGACACATATCTGAAAAGGCGCGCGCGAATGGTGTCCTGAAATTATCTAAATTGGTGGGAACGGAGAGGGCAGCATGTTCCCGGAGGACATGGTGTCATCATCGAGGGCAGCATGTTCCCGGAGGACATGGTGTCATCATCTTCATAATCTAAGGTAAGTAGTATTGCCGACTGCCGCCAAAGGTGGGAGAGGACCAGAACGAAGCACCTTTTCGAATGGCGCGGGGAGCAGCAGAGGGCAGGCTTTTGAAAATGCGAAGTGCGTCGCCAAGTCGTGCGCGCGCATTGGTTGCGGAGAATAGGATCGAATGGCGTCTACTGCTCGTCGTCGTCGTCGTCGTCGTCGTCGTCGTCTTTGATGGCGTCGAGATTAGGCGGGTTGGGATTGGACGTCGAAGGTATAGCCCCAAGCCGCGCCGCGCTTGGCGGGCGAGAAGTGGTGGACAATGAGGGCTTGGTCGGGTGCGAGTAAAACGGAGACGTCGAGGTGGCCGGTGTGCGATTTGCAATTTTTAGACTTGGAGGCGTCGACGCGGACGCGGCGCGGGACGTCCGCGACGTTCTTAGCGAGGAGCGAGGCACCCTTGGCGCTGGAGAGGACGAAGACGTCGACGTTTGGATAGGACTGGCGGTGGCCGCGTTCGAGGAGCGGGAGTTCCTGGGCCTGTTCGACGAGCGTGGGCTCGTCGGGAAGTTTCTGGAGGCTGACGAGGGCGTCGGCGTGGACGGCGAGCGCGACGCGGCGGTGGTCGGCGAGGCGCGGGGGATCGTCTTTTTTTTCGGAGGGGCAATAGCCGAGGCGGCGGAGGATTTGGCGCCAGTCGGAGCGCAACGAGAGCCACTCGGCGAGCTCTGGCTCGACGAGGCCCGTCGTGGTGCGCTCGAAGGTCGCGAGGCGGTGAGCCTCGCCCCGAGTGTCTACCAGGCCCATCTCGGAGAGCATCGTCTCGACTTCTCCGCCGTCGCCAAACTCGAGAGCGCCGTCGAGACGACGGTTGAAGCGCGAGAATATCTCGCGCGTGACGGACCGCATGAGGGTTTTGTCGTAGGCGTGGGGCCAGGTGCCCTGCTGTTGTTGTTGGTGCTCGAGAACCGGGAACTGGGATCCGGTCGTGTAGGCGCAGACGACGTAGTCGCCCGCCGGCCACGGGCGCCTGTAATCGCCTCCCGTGAACGAGGGGCAGATGATCTGGCGGTCGAGGGTTGGCGGCACGGCGTCCTGCAATTTGAAGGAGGGGATGACCACTTGGCGCCGGCGGTCGAAGGAGTCGGGTCCCTTCTTCTGGACGACGGTGACGCCGAGATCGACGTAGTGCGTCGGCGCGCCGAGCTGGCGTTCGTCGGTCTGGTGGAGGCTCACGAAGACGTGGGCGTCCTGGCGGAGCGTGAGTTTGTATATTTCGGTGGGGTCGCTCGCGCTCAGGCAGCACCTCGCGCGCTTCTCGAACCACGGCTTGCCGGCCGGGCTCGCGGGGAGCGCCGCGGAGAAGGACCGGAAGTGCTGGAGGGCGTCCTCGAAGCTCGTCCAGAAGAAAGTCCCGGGCTCCTCGGATGGTCCCTCGGCCGCCGCCATGGCGGCTCGGACTTCGGGGGTCAGGAGGTTTGATGCGATTTTTTGTTGTTGTTGTCGTCTCCCGCGGAGCCTCAAAAATTTTCGACCCCCGACGTCGATCGCGGCCAGGAGGGCGTAGGCGCGCGCGGGGACGAGGCCGCTCGGGAGCACGGGAGGCGGGGTCTTGAGCCTGCCGTCGAGGTGCGTGTCTTCGCCGGGACTCGAGACGCAGGCGATCCACTTGTTGCGCGTCGCAGCTCTGAAGAATTGGGCGAAGGCCGCGCCGTCGGCGAGCGCCTGGCGGAACGACAGGTGCTTGAAATCGATGGTGAGCGTGGGGAGGCCCGCGAGGTCCAGAAGACCCTCGGCCGCGAAGCCCGCGCGGAGCCGCGAATAGCTGCCGTTCCACTTGGCCATGGCCTTCTCGAGCAACAGGACCCAGAGCTCGGGACGGGCCGACCGCGCGAACTTCGGGGCGCCCGTCGAGGGATCGCAGGGGAAGTAGTCGTCGAGGGTGATGGTCTCCCAGAGGCCGCCGGGGCACACGCGCACGCGGTAGATTCCCGCGCCTTGCTTGTCGCCGCCGGCGGGAAACGCGTTGCGCACGACGTCGGGAGCCGCCTCGGCGATCGCGGCGAGCGCGGACGTCAGCCACGCGTCGTTGTTGTTGTTGTTGTTGTTGTCCTGATCTTCGGGGACGACGACGAGGTCGCGCGGCGAGACCAAACGTTTCCTACCCGTCGACGACGACAAGAAGACGGGCGCCGGCTCGCCGAATATCTCGGCGCTGCGTCGCCACGCGAGCGGCGGTCCGCGGTCGCCGGGACCGTACGCCGAAGGCTTGTCGAGGGGCGGGAACCGGAGGTCGACGAAGGACTTTCCGCCGAGGGCGACCGCGAGCGCTTCGGGCGGTGCGGACTCGAAGTCGAGGCCCGAGGCCTTGTTTTCGATCTCGCGCTGCGTCTCCATCGCGGCCTGGATGGCCGCCATCGCGTCGCGCGCCAAAAGCCTCGAGCTCGTCGGCCTCCGAGGATGTCGTCCGCTCTTCTGCATGCGCTGCAGCAGGGTCGCCTCGCGCTCGAGGACTTTGAGACGCTCGAGGAGGACTTGCCGCCGCTCGCCGTCGGACCTCGCGAGCTCCTCGTTGACGGCAGCGATCGATTCGGCGACCACGGCCAGGCGCTCGCGCAGCGCCGAGAGCTTTTGCTCTTTGGAGGTCGAGGAAGACCGCCCTCGCGTCGTCGGCTTGGAGAGCTCCCTCATCGCATCGGCCGATCGCGACGAGCGACGCCAGTCGCGCATGATCTCCTCGGACTGGAGCGACTTGGGCAACCCGTCGTCGTCGTCGTCGTCGTCGTCGTGGTTACCGCCTTGGTCGTACGTAGCTTTTTGCCGCAACGCCGCGACCTGGCTTTGCCTCTCGGCGATCTGGTCCTCTAACCACCGCAGCCGGATGGGGTGCTTCTCGCGCTCCTTCTCGAGCTCGCGCTGCGTCTCTTGAACGGCCTCCCGCAAAGCGCACATGTCCATTCGGAGCTCGGCGAGCATCGCCTCGGTGACGGGACCTCGGGCGGCGGAAGCGGCAGCTCCGTTATTATTATTATCGTTCTTCTTGCCGTACCCTCCTGCCAAAGAGGCCGCCGCATCCCCATCGATCGATCCGGTGTCGTGGGCCTGTTGCATGAGCGCGTCGCGCATGGCCTCGACCTGGTTGCGCTCAAACTGGAGCGCGCGCTGCTTCTGGCCGAGCTCGCGGTCGCACGCTTCCTCGGCCGCGTCCGCGTCGCGGTTCGCGGCGGCGAGCTTGGCGCGAAGGCCGTTGAGCTCGTTCTGGAACATCTTCACGAGGCCCTGGTTTCCGTCGCGCGCTGCTTCGGCCTCGAACTCGGCGCGCGCCTGGGCTTTCGCCGCCGCGACGGCCTTGGCGAGGCGGTCGCGCGCCGCCGCCTCGGCCTCGGCTTGGGCCTCCGCCGCTGCCTCGGCGAGGCCCCGTTTCTCGCCCGCCATGCGCGTCGCGAGTTCCATGTCCAGCGCCGCCTGCTCGGCCCTCGCTTTGCCTAGACTCTCCTCGAGCCGTTCCTGCTCGGCGGCGAGGCCGGCGAGCTTGTCGTTCGCGGCTTGGAGGCGCGCCTCGTAGCGAGCGACGGCCGGGGCGTGGTTCCTGTTCTCCTTCTCGATCGCGTGTTTCATCTTCGCGGAGAGATCCTTCGGAATCGCGTCGAGCGCAGCCGAGTACCGCTGCTGCGAGAGGCTGCGCTCGCGACCCTGCTGCTCGCGCTCGACGTCGAGGTCTTGCGAGCGGCGACGCGCGCCGTCGCCGTCGAGATACTCGCGGAGGCGGGCCGCGTCTTCCGCGAGCGGGCCCTTCACGTGCGCCACGTATTCGTCCATCAACGCCTTCATCCTCGCATCGAACTGGGCCTTCTGGCGGTCGAGGGCCTCGCGCGCCGCGTTGGCGACGGCCTCGGCGTGGTCCTCCCGCTCCCTCTCGAGCCGATTCACGAGCTCCGCGTACATCTTTCGTAGCTCGGCGAGGTCGCGCCGTTGCTTGGACGTCAACCGCCGCAGCTCCTCGAGCACACCCGAGTTGTCGTCGAGGGAGCTCGCGTACGCCTCGTGGATGCGCTTCCGGAGGTTGGCGCTCAGCTCCTTCTCCAGCCGCCCGAGCGCCTGTTCCGACCGTTTCTGTCGTGCCGCGAGAGCCGCCTCGGCGCTATCGCGCTCTTCCCGAAGTCTTTGAAGATCCGCCTCGTGCCTCGACTTGAGCTCCTCCAAGTCCACCGCGAAATTGTGCTGTTCGCCGTCGAACCCCTGGAGCAATCGCTCGTACGCCTCTTCGAGGTCGTCGTCGTCCTCGCACTTGAGGTTCTCGATGCGCGTCCGCCGCTTCGGAGTTGGCGGGGGGGCTCTGCGTCTCGTGGGAGGGGGCGCCTGCTCCTCTTCGTCCTCGTCCTCCTCTTCCACCCCCTCGTCCTCGTCGTCGTTTGCATCGTACAACCCGAGCGTCTTTGCCAACCACTCCATATGGTGGAGTGACCGAGACTTGACTTCATTATTTCGCGGCAAAAAGTTGTTTTTGAATAAACCGTTGGCACCCACCCACCCAAGAGGTGCTTGCTGCTGGGCCAATAATTTTCACCACTACAACGTCGTCGCGTGATCTGCTTCGCCTGCAACGTCAGACTTCGAACACCCGGTCGGTCGGGACGCCCGCCCGCCCGACGACTTCTTCAGCGCCGCCGCCGCCGCCGCCGCCGCCGCCGCCGCTTAAATTGAGAGGTTTATTTATTTGTATATCATCCATAGCCGCCGAAGATTTAACATTACTCTCTTACAGTCGGTGGTATAAACCACCAAAAATGGTTGGTCTAAAAATTAAGTCTCTACTCATAGAAAGCGCGACCGACATGGAGGAGGAGGAGGACGACGTATGGGGGGAGAGTTGGCTCGAGGGCGATCAACCGAGGGGACGCTGCTTTGCTCGCGCGGATCATAAATCATACACGAGAGACGACCTACGCGACCTCGAGGTTGCGAATAGGCTCATAGCGGAATTTGGAGCGCAGGCGAGTTTGAACCTTGGAGACGGCAGCCCCGACGACGAAGGCGCCGACCGCGAGGGCGACGGCGGCCGCGAACGGAGGCGCGACGGCCGCGCGATGTTGTTGTTGCAAGAGCGCCTCCTCCTCCTCCTCCGACGAGTGGTAATCGGCGAGACGTAGGTCCTTAGTCGTGGCGGCGCCGCCGCCGCCGCCGCCGCCTTCTTCGCAGTTGGCGCTTCCAAAGCCGATTTTGTTATCGTCGCGATCGAAGACGACGATCTTGTCCTGGAGCGCGATGTTGCCGATGATGCCGACGTCCGAGGCAGATATGCCCCAGTAGTAGCAGCCGCCGTACAAAAGCGTGTATTCGGTGGGCGCGAGGGTGAGCGCGTAACCGTTCAAATAGAGCGTCACGTCGGGGAAGGAGTCTAGACTAGAAACGCAAGTTTGCATGTTGAAGAAGGGCCACGAGAGCGAGGGGTTTGACGCGGCGACGAGTCCCTCGATTCGCATCGTCGCGATTTCCGGAAGATAGATCAAGGTCGTGCCGGAGTCGACCAACACGCCGCCGATCATGTTGAGCGCGACCGCGGGCACGCCGAGGTCGACGCCGTCGACGGAAACGGAAGCGAGAGAGACGAGATAGTAGCCATAAAACTCGCCGTACGTCTTCTCGGCGTCGACGAAGGTGATGTCCGAGACGTTGGTGTCGAGGCCGCCGATCGAGAGCATCGCCGTACTCGAGCAAAATGTCAAAGAAAAGACGTTCGAGGCGATGAGGCCCGCCTCGTACATGACGTCGACGAGGGGCGTCGCCGCCGCGGACGAATCGTCCTCCTCGAGGCGGCGGCGGCGGGACTTTGCGTCGTCGTCGCAGTTTGAGTACCCCTCGGCGAGACCCGGATACCCCAAGCCGAGGATGCCGTGGTAGCCCCCGCCCGAAAAGAAGTCCTTTTGGGACGTTATGCCGGAAAACGACGTATCCGCGAGAAGCGGTTTGCCGACTCCCTCGAGGAAGCCCACCTTGGTCGCCACCGTCTCGCGGCCGCTCCAGGCCCCCGACCCATAAACGACGTCGATGCATTTGTCGAGTGTCGGGATGTCGAGGTCGGTCGAACCGACGCCGCAGCTGCAAGACTCGAGCGCTAGGGCGAGGTTCGACGAGCCAGTGTCAACGATCACTGGATACTCCCCAAACTTGGTGCCGTTCGCGACCGCGAGCTCTACGACGTAGTCCAAAGTCATCGGGTAGTCCCAGTACGACAAGATCTCGTGGTCCGCCGCCGAGATGACCTCACCCGTCGTCGTCGTCGCCTCGGGTCTTCGTTTCACCTCGAACAACCGACCCGTCCGCTGGCTCGCGTGCTCGTTGTACCTCGACACCCGTCCCTCGACCTCGGAACGCAACCCCCTCGGCCTCGACCGCAGCGACACCACCTGCGCTCCCGCGGCCGCCAAGGGGATAAACACTAGCATGACGTCTCTCAAAATCTTGATTTTTTCCTTCTTTTCTTTCGTGTTGGGGAGGGGGCACCAGCAGCATCCGAGGTGTTAGTTTTCGTTGTCGTTTGTCAACGGACGTTTTCGACGTCCACCGTCTGACGACGAAGCGGCGCTATGTGTCCGCCGACTGTCCGGCGGAGGGGGCGCGAGTCGTGGGTGCCATTGTTCAAGATCCAGGTGTTCCTGGCGTGCGTGTCGTTCTCCATCATCGTGCCGTCGATCGCGCCTTACTTGGCGCGCATGGGCGCGCCGGAGTACATCCTCGGTGTGGCCGTGGCGGTGTACAGCTTGGGGGAGATGATTGGGTCGACGTACTTTGGAAGGTGGATGACGGTGGCGATGCGGGAGGATCCCGACAGCGGCCCTCGGCGCGCGCTGCTCGCGGCGATCGCCGTTGGCTTTTTAGGATCAACGGCGTACGTATTGGCCGACGCGCTCCGAGGGGGCGCGATCGCCCCCAGCCCCTACGGATTCGGGCCCGCCCTCGTGGTGGTTGCCCGGCTCACCACAGGCATCTGGACCGGTGGGAAGATGACCATCGAACAGACATACATTGGGGAAGCGGCCGCGCCCGAGCGGACGACCGAAATTACGTCCGAAGTTGGCGTTTTTGCCGTCCTCGGCTTCGTCGTCGGACCGACCATCGGAGCCCTCTTTTCCCCCGTCGATTTTGGGAGTCGCGTCTGGCGCGTCGACCAGTACACGGCCCCCGGGTACTTCATCGCGATCGCGTGCGCGCTCATGTCGGGCGCGACCGGCTTGGCGTTCGACCCAAAGGCGGGCTACGCTAACCCCGTCGTCTTGAGACGCCAGAACTCGTCGAGAGACCTCGATGCCTACGGCGCGACGGAACACGGCAAATTGGAGGAGGAGGAAGAGGAGCCCGACAAGGTCGGATTGTGGACACTCCTCGCTTGCTTTTTCGCCCACTTCTATAGCTTTGCGATCCAGGAGACGATCACCACCCCCTTCGTCGCCGCCCGCTTTGGCTGGTCGCAGCGCCAGATCGACTATTTGTTCGCGGGCGTCGGCCTCTTGAGCCTGCTGACTTCGTTCGTCGTCGCGCTCCTCGCTAAGGTATGCTCGGACGTCGCCCTTCTCGTTCTCTCGCTCGTCTTCGGCTTGGTTGGCTCCCTCGCGCTCATCGATCAGCCCTTGGGACCCCCGCTCGACGTTGTCCGCTTCCTCCTAGGCTTTGGCTTAATCACCATCGCGTTTCCCTTTGGACGAAACGTCGCGCTCGCCATGTACTCCAAGGTCCTCGGGCCCACGCCCCAGGGCTCCTGGATCGGCCTCATGTTCGTCGTCGGTGCCATCCCGCGCTGCTTGGGTCCAAGTTGGTCCCTCTACTGCCTCCGCCTCGCCTGCACCCTCTTCCCCCGCCCGGCTCCCTGCCCCGCCGGTGGACGCACCTGCCTCGAATTCTTCATCTCGGCCGCCTTTTTCGCGGCCTGCATGATTCTCGTCTTCAGAGTCAAGACTGCGCTCCTCCCCTTCGAAGACCGGAACCGCAGTTAGCTGCCGCGGGCATTCGTTTATTCGACATTCTCGCTTCGATTAAAAAAAAAAAAACCTAATAGTCCTTCTTCCTACAACACACAATCTTGGGCACATAATGTTCAAAAAATAGAGCAGAACAGATCAGAACAGAACATCCCTCCCGCGTTCGCCCCGCCCTTCGCGGCGTGTTGGAGGACTTCTCTTCTGGCGACGCTGCTGGTGCTGGGCACTATTATCGACCTCTTCACAACAAAAACGAACAACATCCTAATCCAGCCTCCCGTCATGTGTCCACAACCTGCGCGCGCGTGGGTCGTAAAACAGGTATTCCTGCTCCTACCGACCGGTAGCAGAGGCCGAAGATGATCACGAGTTGAGTGACGATTATCGTCCAAAGCATGCCGCGCTTCCGTGCCCTCCGTTGCGACATTTCGGTGATTTTCGACCCTATCGCCGTCGATGGGTGGCGACCGCGACAACCACTCACGCGTCTCGAGGGTGAAGTCCTGCACTTGGCGCGCCTTATCTCGCGTTTGGGCGAATTGACCGCGCTGCGCATCGAGCTGCAGTAGTGTCTTCTCCCCGATCTCTTGCGTTTCCTGCCGACCTCTCACGCAAGAAACTGATCCGCGCACCGTGACGATGTCCTCGGTGTCGCTGATCAAGCCCGTCAGCTCGTCGTCTCGATATGGCGCGTCCAGGGACATATGTTGTTGTGAAGGCAAAAATACAATATCGTTTTTTTCTCGTTTTATATCGACATTATAGAGGGAGGGCACGGGCGTTGAGGCTTTTTTGGGTTGTTGTTGGGAGACGTGATCACAACTCACGTGAGGGATGCCTGGAAGGCGGGAATCATGGGCATACTGAATTTTGGGTTATAACAAGTTGGCTGCTTAGGGAGGGGGGCACGGTCGTTGAGGAGGGGCCTTGGGTTGTGTGGGTACGTGAGAGGGATGCCTACAAGAAGACGGGAGTGGGTATCCCGACCGATAAGGGGATGTGAGCGAAGACGTGAGGTTAGGGTTGTCGACGCGGATGGCGATGAAGGCGGTCTTTGGGAAGTGCTTGACGCGGGTGAGTCGCGCAGCCCAGGAAGAAAAAGGATCGGAACCCCGAGGACGAGGAGTGTGAAGGCAGCCATATAGTAGCTGGCGCTCCCCCCGACAACACCAACGTACGTCTCCTCGACTGAATTGCCGGCCTTCTTGGCGCTCATCGACCAGATGCCCTCGAGCATCGTGGCCACGTCTCCCGGTCCTCGCCGGGGTCGACGCAGGCCTTGAACACCGGCTTATTATTATGGTCGGCGGTCTCGGTGATATTGATGACGTGCGTATGTGCCTCCATCTTGTACCCGTCGAAGCAAGCACATGAACCGCCTTGGATTTCCCAGGGCGGCCCACATCTTGTCATTGTTCACGTCCGAGTCGTCGAAAATATGGACGATCGAGGTTCTTCGGAACGAGTCGCACTTCGGCATGCGCTTGACGTAGGCCGAGTTGAGGGCAGTAATCATATTAATGAAGAACACCGGGTCACTCTGCTCCAGAGTGCACAAATAGGCCCGCGTCTTGGTCGTACTAGTGGAGACTTGGCGACGGCGATTTTTACCTCATCCACAGTAAACTTGCACCCCACAGTATTATCCGCCCAGTACGACGTCGTCCATGTCTGCGTCTCTTTCGAATAATAGGTGCAGTCCAGCGCCGCACACAAATACGTCGTTTGCTTCTCGGAATTCGTAGGCGACGTAGTCCACGACGAAGCTCTTTATGCGTGCGGCCAGCCTTTGGCGCCATCCTTGACGCGCCTCTCAGAAAGTACTCGAGAAACTGAAAAAAAGACGACTAAGACTTACTACTCCTAGTGCAAGGATTTCAAAGCGCAAATCGAAATACAAACAAAACGATATAATAATAATATCGAAATAATAATATCGGTATAAAACGATATCTGCCAGTTGAAAAAAAAATCGAACATAATCTACGACCGCAGCCGACGACGCATTACCATCGTTGTGGTGGTGCCGGATCAGCGGTGTTTTTCGGACCTCGGTCTACGTCGTTGTCGACGGGCCTGATCATCGAACGACAGAGGGTCCACGCACACTTTCTTTTTCCAACAACAAAAGTTAGTTGGATGCGACTCACCACACAGTTCCGAGGGGCTAGTCGGGATCGGTGTCGCCGAGGTGCCACTTGCAGACGTCTCTTAACCGGAGGACAGGCTCGTCCTCGACCGACGGTTGCATGAGCCAAGCGGCGTTATATATAGTGTGGGCGTCGCGGCTCTCGCACCACAGGACGTCGTCGACAATCTTTGCGTTGGCCTCGAGCTGGAGCTG
Organism: Chrysophaeum taylorii; assembly: GCA_029834535.1. Classification (NCBI taxonomy): domain Eukaryota; class Pelagophyceae; order Pelagomonadales; family Pelagomonadaceae; genus Chrysophaeum; species Chrysophaeum taylorii. Next base: position 17,848 of record JAQMWT010000421.1, read on the forward strand.
GAGGCTTTGGTGAACTGGGCCGGCGGTTTGCGGGAAAGAAGTCGTGTTGGCACACCTTGGGCGACGAGGTCCAGGAGGAAATCGCGCTCGCGTTCAGCGCTTGGATACCAGGCGTCATCGCGATGATCGTGTGGAGTACTCACTCACTATGTGGGTCGGTCGGGTGCGACAGCGTAAGAGACGCGCGATCGTTCGTCTTGGACGGTGCGGAGCGCCTCGAGCGCCGAACGCTGCGCGACGGTCAAGCCACGGCGGGCGCGCCGCACCATGTCGTCGAGAGCTCGCGAAAGGCCCGCGTGGGCGTGTACCATGCTGCGAGATGATATGTCTGTCTATCTATCCGAGGAGGAGGCACCACGACAGAGCCTTCTCACATGTCTTCTAGGCGCATGGCGGCCAACTCGGTTGCGCGACGGTCTCCGACGCGGTGGTTGAGGAGGTGCCTAGAAAAAAAGAAGGCTCACCCCCGAACGGTGGAAGCGCTCACGAGCGTTGCAGGACCGCGCGCGAGGCCCGGCCGAGGCAGTCCAAGCCCGCGTTTTGCGCCGCCTTCCATTTGCGAAGCGCCGAAAGGACGCGGCCATAGTCTTCTTGATCCATCAAGAAGGAAAGGGTAAGGATAGTGAGTTGAAGTTGCTCGCCACTCACGATGGCGGCGTCCGCCCGTTGGGTGGTGTGGGTGTGGGTGTGGTGGTTGGCCGCCGCGGGGAGCCTGCGGCTGTCGGCTCGGATGCGGTTGGTGGGGCGCGTGCGCGGCGGCGGCATTGAGCGCGACAACTTTTTCTCGTCGGGGGGGGGCTACGACGAGGCGCAGTTCTACTCTGAAGCATACCGAAAACGACCCCCCGCACCTCGAGAGGTCGTTGTCGCGGAAGAGGAGGTCTCGTCCGAGGCGGCGTTGCCGGCCTTCGCGCTGCCCGCCGTGATCGGGGGGTGCGCTGCGACGGTGTTCGCGATGTTTTTCGCTCTAACGCGCAAGCCTTCTTCGAACGAGCGATCGGCCGAGAAGATGTATGCCGACAGCGTCGCGGCCCTCGAGGCGCAGCTCCACCGGCTGTCGGTGGATCGGCAGATGCTCGCCGACGAGTTCGCCGAGGCGCGCAAGGGGCTCGAGAGTCAGATTAAAACCGTGACGGAGTCGGCGGAGAGTTCCCGAAACGAGCTCGCGGACGCGCTCGAGCGCGCGCAAACGGACGCGAGCAAGGCCCGCGCCGAGCTGGCGGCCGTATCGCAGCGCCTCCAGGCCGAGCTCCAGACCACCGAACAGCTCCGCCAGGACAAGGCGAGGCAGCAAATCGAGCTCGACAATCTCCGGTTGGTCGTCCAGCAGCAGCAGCAACAACGCGCCCAGACTCCTCCTCCTCCTCCTCCTCCTCCGCCGCCGCCTCGGAGATTCGACGACTATTACCTCGACGACGAGGACTACGACGAGCCCCTCGCGGAAGACGATGACTCGCCGCCGCCGTTTGTCGCGCGACAACCCCCGAAGAAGAAGACGACGACGGCGGCGACGGCGCCGGCAAAGCGAAAAAAAAAGTCGACGCCGACGAGGCAAAACCCGCGGCCGCCGCCCAGCGAAGACGACGGCGACGACCTGGTGCGTCCCGTGTACCGCGCCGCTCATTTCGTCCTCGACAGGTCAAAGAGCTCCGTCGCCAGCTCCAGCTCGCGCGCAAGAAAATCGCCGAGAACGGCGGCGATCCCGAATTGTGATCGATTCCCTCTTATTGTACTCGCACTATTATGTCGACTTTGGAGGTGTGTGTCGAACCTCCACCTCGCGCCATTCACCACCACCACCACCACCACGTGGAGTATAGACCTAGAGGACATCCTTCCTTCTACTGCTTCGCCGTCCGTCTTTAGGGATGGCGGCTGGTTGGCGGCGGCTCCCGAAGCCGTGGCCCTTTTGCTGGACTTTGGTCGTGGTGGTGGTCGTCGGTCTGGAGGAGGGGGCGTTTGTTGTCTTCGCGTCGTCTAGCGGAGCTTTCTGGAGCGCGAGGCGTGTCTCGGCGTCGTCGAGAGCCTCGAAGGGGTCCATCAACGATGCCAACCAACCTCGGGATTTCGAGGCAATCGAACAGGAACTGGAGGCCCTTGCGCTCCCACGGGCGAGAGATGCCAGACGCGCATCATCATCATCAGGACGGTACTCTTCCCCCGAATCGTTGACGGCGGCGCGAAGCACGATCGTATCGAAGACCCTAAGTCCGCCCTCGCGCCAGGCACGCGTCTCGTTCCCGACCGCAGGAGCGGCGAGCGGTCGTTGTTGGTCTGGATCTCGAGGCCAAGATGTCTCGTCGACGCGAAGTTCGTCGCGTCCAAGTGCGGCGGTTTGTTTAATCGCCGACTTCATCGACGTGAAGAAGGCCTCGACGCGCGCCACACCGCTCTTCTCGAGCACATGGAACAAGGCGCTGTTCGCGGGATCACGGCGCCCGCGGTCGACGAGCCTGCGCGCCGCGCTCATCGACGACGACGACGACGCTCACGTGCGCCGCCAGTCTGGGCCGTAGGGGAATCGGCAGATTCGGCGTCGACCGCGCTCGACCAGACGTTGTTGTTGCCCTCCCAAAGCGCGTGGCATCATCGCTCAGAGCGACCCGGCGGAACTCGCACCTAATTAATCGTCTCCCACCCCTCCTCGACCATCCGAGCCCATTCTTCAAACCCCGCCGTGTCCCAAAACGGCTCCAGTCCTCGGACGTAGCTCCAGTCCGTCCTCCTGCCGCATCGAAGGATGCGCCGAGAGCACGCACCTCGACGTGCTCGCACCCTCGACGCACGAGCTGCCACGACTCGACGACGCGCGAGGCCTCGTCCTCTTCAACAACGAGGCGACGCGAGCGCCGAAGCTTGCTGCGTCCTGGCTGCTCGTCAGAGCCTCGCGCCGCACACCTACCCAGCGCAACGGAGCTACGCGCTGCCAGCGTGTTTCCACGTTGGGAGCCACGAACTTCCAGCGGGGGGACACGGGATTTAGACTATCTACGACCGGGGCGGCGGTGCGGTGCGGTTCCCAACCAGCAACAAGGTTTGTTGCTGCTGCTGCTGCTGCTGCTGCTGCTGTTGTCTGCGCGGCGCACGGATCCTGCGCGAACGCGACGTCTCGAAGCACCTGGTTCTCATACCACCAACAACAGGCGAGGAGAAGAAGGAAGGTGGCGCCAAACAAACCTCGAAGGAAGGCGCGTGTTTTGCTTTTATTGGTGCAGCACCTAGAGCAAAAGATCGGTTTCTGAGGCCGCGCGAGAGAGACGAACGAGTACGGCGGCGGCGCAAGAAGAAGATGCCGCGGGGGGAAAAACCTCGAGAGCCGACACATTCTGCCTGAGTAATAAACGGTGAACTGGGTCTACCGACCGACCGATCGATCGACCGACCAACAATGAAAGGTGTGTGTCTCTCCCTCCCGCGCGACATCATCTGCCCACGCGTCAACTCATTCGATCTCGTTTGCGAGGAGGGAACATCACCGAAGAAAAACGTCCAGCCGCTCAAGCAACAAAAGAGCAGCCCACGCGTCGCCGCCATCTGTTTGACATACTTCGAGCGCAGGAGGACGAAGGGATTGACAGAATAAACTCAGAAAAGAGACCTTATCACGAACCACCGTGCGAAGGTCGCGGCGGAGCTCGGTACGCGGCGGCGTAGGCGTGCTGCTGCATCATCATCTGCGTCGCAGGGTCATTTATTATAAGAGTCGCGCCGCAAAAAAAGGTGAGTGACTCACGTAGGGATTGAGCGCGCTCGCCTGCGCGTAGTTCTGCTGCTGCTGCTGCTGCTGCGCGTAGTAGCCGTAGTACTGCTGATACGGGTTGTACGTCGGGTACGCGGCCGCGCTCCACTGGGGGGCACCTGGTGCTGGTGGGGAAAACCAGACGCGCGGCTGCTGCGGCTGCGGCGCGGGCTGAACCACGGCGGCGGCAGCCGGAGGGGGCGTGTGGCTCGGTTGGCCTGGCGCAAACTGAATTGGTTTCGGCGTGACCGTGATCGCGCGCTGATGGATCGTCGTCGGCTTGGACGGGGCCGGGGCCGTCGCCGTCTCGGGCACGGACGAAGCCGGATTCGCGGGTGGCGGCGGGTGTACCGACTGGAGCGTGGGCGCCGGGACGTTGACCTTGACGGTGCCTCTGGCATGGATCGGCTTGAAGCCGAGTCCGGGATCCTCGCCGAGTTCGGACATAAAATCGAGGAACTGAGAATCGACCTTGACTCGCTGCGCGTTGGCGTCCAACGGCGAGGAGGACTCGGCCGCCTGCGCCGCGCCGTTTTTATTCAAGGCGCAATCGCGGGTTGGGTGCGAGGTGTCGCCGCAGAGCGCGCACCGCACGTTGGCCATAGCGTACGTGCGCTGTTTGGCCGGACACTCCCACTGGCGGTGTCCCTTCTCGCCGCAAATGTGGCAATACTCGTCGGCTCGAATCGTTCCGTTAATCTCGGCGAGCTCGAGCTGATGTTTTTCCTTGAGCTCGTCGACGGCGCTCGACTCGGGATTGAGGAGCGGCTCGACCATCTCGGTCGCCATCCTGACTGCTTCGTCGGTCGGACCCTCGATGTAGACGTGGAGGTCGTCCTTCTCGTCGTCCATGTCGCGCTGCGCGTCCTTGCCTCTCGAGCCCTCCCTCAACGAGCCGCGCCCGCGGATCCTGATTTTGCAGCCCGTCTCGCGCTCCATGCGCTTGTGGTGATTGCCGCGCGGGCCGAGGATGAGACCCATGAAACAGACGTTGGGGTATTCCTTTATCGGAATGTACAGCTTGCGGACCGGCTTCTTGGGCGCGTCACCCAAGGCAGCTGCCGCCTGCGGCTGGATCTTGCCCATCGCCGCCAAAATTTCGCTTCGCTCGCGATCCAACTGCTGCCGAAAACGCACCTCGGCCGTGTTGGCGCGCTTGCCGTCGGGACCGTAAATCGGAGGCGGCGACGGCGGACGATTAGGATCACCGTTCCACTTCTCGAACTCCACCGCAAAGTTCATCGACCGCTCCTGCACAGTCCGTAACCGCATTTGCAGCAGCATCAGCTCCTGACGCTGCTCGTGCGACAGCCCCGGCGCCAGGCCCGCCGCCTGCTGGTGGAGCACGAGGCTGTTCGCGGCCGCCTGCGAAGACGACCTCGGATCGACGGATTTTTTCGCGAGACGCACCACCACGAGCTGACCGCCGTTTCCTTCCCCGTTGCTCCTGGACCTCGTCGTCGCGTCTGTGAACCTGTGTCGCTTTCGTTTCCGGGGCGCGGGGTGATCGTCGCCGTCCTCCAGAAAAGCGTTAGTTACGTCTCCGAATGCCGTCCACGTCCGCAACGCGCCGGCGCTCGACGGGAACGCCCCGTGCTTTTCGCGGAGTCCCGCGCGCCTCTCGTACCACGCCCGCATCGGTTCATACAACTCACGTATCATTGCCGCGTCCTCGTCGCCGCATCCGTTCGAAGACGACGACGACGGCGGCGGCGGCGGCGGCTCCGAGGGCCTGCTGCCGCTCGCTGATGTTGTTTTTTTCTTCTCCGACAACCACTCGCCTGCGCGTTTTCGGATCAACCCACCCGACGCACTGGAACACACACCCGTATCTTGGAATCGGAGGTACAACTTGCGCACGGCTCTCCAACCTGCCCAGGCATCGAGCTCCTGCCAAAACGCCGGGAACGGCCCGTACTCCGCCTCGAGGTCGCCGTTCCGCGCATCGGCGTACCAGCTTCGCATCGGACGGTGCAGCGTTTTTTGCTCCGCGAGCCGCTCCTGCTTCTCCTCGTGGGCGTACACGTCCTCACCCATCATATCACCAAGATAGGAGGCAGCGACAGTTCTCCCTTCCTTTAACACTTATTACCCTTAATTTGAGTGTACTCCTAAACCCTCAAGGCGTCGTCGTCATAGCTTAGCGCGGATGCCTCCGGGCGCTCCCGGCGTGCTCGCCCCCAACTGGAAGGTACTCGTCGCGTCGCGTCGCCAAATCGCCGACGTGAAGAAGAAGTCGACGAAATCGGTTGTAGATCACCAGAGGCCTTGGGGCGTCCCGAATTCTGGCTCTCGGCATGGCTTCCTCAGCGTGAGGTTAAGTGCGGCGACGGTCCGCGCGGCGCACGCAGCCATCTCCGGTCGCGAAAAGAAGCGGTCGGTCGCCGAGACGCGCTGGCTCCTCGCACACTGCACTGTCGACCTCGGGCACTTTAAGGTTCGCTTGGCGCGCGCGGAAAGCAAAGAGTACTCTCATTCGTACCGCTTGGCCGTCGGAGATCCCGTGGCCGACATTCAGCTCAACGCCGCGCGACTCTCCGTCCTCCATCCTCGCGTCCTGAACCACAGCAGAATCCTCAAGCTCGAGACCAGCGCTAGCAGCGTCTTTTGTGCCACGTTTGGCGACGCCGAGGGCGAGTTATTCGCGTACTGGCTCAAGGCGTTGCAAGCTCGCGACGGCGCGTGCTACGTCGAGCCCGAGGCACCGCGCAAGCCGCCGGCGAGGCCCCTGCGTGCCAAACTACCATCTCGGACGTGCGAGGTTGTTCGCCAGCCCGAAGAACTGGAAGAACGAGTATCGCCGCGGAACAGCAACAACAAAAAAGACGCGAATGATGACGACGAAAAGGGTGAGGAGGAGGGCGAAGAAGAAAAAGAGACGGTGTGTCTCTCGGGGCCGATCGTTCAAGCCCCAGCACCCCCAAGCGGCGGCGGCGGCGTTCTCGCATCACCTGATGCCTTCTTCGTACGATCGGCGCGAGCGTCCGCACCCAGACCAGAAGAGCTACCAGCGTCCGAACCTGTCGCAGAGGCTCCGGCGCCAGCGTGGTCGGACGTCGAGTCCAAGGACTTGGAGAGTCCCGAGATATTTTTTTCCACAGGATCATCGCCCCGATCTATCCACCCCGAGTCGCCGCCGAGCTCGTCCGCGTCAACTAGTCCAAAAATAGTCTGCCTCTTCTGCGGCGGCGGCACCGGTCCGTGGGTGCCTCGACCACGGGAAATCGCGTTGCCAGCTTACGCGATTTTGCAGTCGAAGGTCGCCTGCGCCAAGTGTGCGACCGTCAACGCGGATACCCTGATGGTCGAGCGGCTAGGTCGTTCCGATAGTCGCGGCGCCTTGGCGAAGACTCGAGTTGCCAACTTTATGCCGCTTCCAACGTCGACGATTCGGCCGATGCGACGCGTGATTGTTCCGCAGGATGATCGCGAACTGCCGTGCGCTACCAAAACAGGAAACGCCGCCGCCAGAGCCGCGAGGGCCCTGCTCGAGGAATCTGAGAAAGCCCCCGAGGCTCGGCGGCACGCCTACGCGGCTCTCGAGGACGCGCTCCAGTCCGCAGCGCGTCATCCAACCGCGAAGTCTCATGCGGCAGAAACTGCCCATGCGGCTCTCGGGGCAGCGGCGTCTTGCGGGCCTGTCCCGTTGAGCCCGCGCGAATTTGGTATCGAGCCGCGCGCGTTGTTATTGCCCGGAGGCGAGTTCTCGGCTGACACCCAGGCTCTCTTTTTGTCGTACGCAGCGGCCATGGTCTCCGCGGACGAGACGCCCGAGATCGCTGCCTCGGTAGAACGATGGAAGAGCTTCTACGTCGCGTCGAGACTGGGCGCGACGGAAGCGAAGGTCGCGCGCGTTCTCGGCCGAGTCTACGAGGATCTCGCTCTCGAGTGCTTGCAAACGTGGTTCAACGAAATTGCGAGGCAAACGTTAATGCAGCAGCGGCGGCGCAGTCTCTCGTGCACACCGAGACGACGACGGCGGACGACTGCGACTATGCGCAGATCACAGCGAATGTCGTCGTCGCACGCACGGCGCTTGGAGGAAGCAAAAGCGACGAGCGAACAGGAGGGAGATTCCCAGCAGAGCGACGAGGACGACGGGTCGGAGTCGGAAGAGGAATCCGAGGAATCCTCCACGGAGGATGAGGATGCGGATGATTCGGAGAATTCGGAGAGGGTAGGAGGGTAACGAAGGACGCACGGTCCGTTGGTGAAGTTGCGAAGCTTATGAAGCATCTTTTCTTCCTGGCAACAACAACAACAACCTCCGTGGTATGGATCGAGGCGTTCGTACCCTTCCGACGCGAGATAGGCTTGAGCGACGTGAAGGTAGTGAGCGTTGAGACGGTGGAGGTCGGGAGCGACGGCGAGCTCCTGGAATGCGCCGAGCGGTTCGCGAGGATGGATTTTGGGGAAAAGGCACCGTCGTTGCTTGCTCCGAACTTTGAGTTCGAGGGGGCGAGCGGTCGGTCGAAACTGACGAAACGGCGGTTCCTCCAGACGGAGTTTGTGGGGTCGCTACGGCGCGCTTGCCCGGGGTCGTTCGCGCTCGAGATCAGCGACGCGCGGTTTGCCGACGACAATTTTGGGAGAGAGCGGCGCGTGCTGTTCACGACCCGGTACTCGGGCACGCACACCGGGGAGGCCTGGGCCCCGGCGCGCGCCCTGGTGCGCGTGGGTCTCGAACCGGTCGCGCCGACCGGGCGCCGGTGGTCGGCCGGGCCGTTTTCCGGTTCGGCGACCGTCGATCGCGAGACAAAGCTCGTTGTCGCGGCTTCTGAGGGCTTTGCGCTGGACCGCGACGACGCGTGCGACGCGGGAGCGGAGGCTCTGTACCGCGCAATCGCGGGCGAACCCGCGGTCCCAAAATCGATCGGACTGAGGCTGTCCGAGTTGGCGCGTCGCAGGCGGTCGCCGCTCCCCCTCGCGACGACGACGCCAAAGCCGACGCCGCCCTTTGCGGAGCGCGTCATGTTCGGCATCGTTGCCACCGCGCTCGAGGCCCTCCTGGCCGCCGACGCCGACCAGGAGATACTCTTCGCCGACTCGTTCACGCTCGTCGGTCCGTCGTTCGCCTCCGCGTCGTTCCGGTCCGCCTTGTTTCGCCAGCCCTGGGCCGTGGGGACCCCCGCGGCGGTGGGGCGGACCTTCAACTGGCGCCTCGACCCCTCGAACCCCCGAGTTGTGCGATTGGACCTGCGCCGCGGTCGCAGACTCGAGGCCCTCTCGGCGACGGTCGACGACGACGGCAGGGTTTCGCGCTTGGCCGTCGGCTTCCGCCTCGACGGCGCGCCCGACCTATGGACCGAGGTCCCCGCGACCTGGGAAGCCTGGACCGCCACGCTTTCTTCTAACCTCGTGCCGCGGGCCGCCCTCTCGCCTTTTGAGAGGACTCTCGACGGCGCTTCGGAGATGGTGGACGCGCTCGCCTCCGGGACGCTCGCGCCTGCTTTCGAGGCCGTCTCCGCGGCCTACGACGTCTCCCTGAGGCCGGCATTGGGAGCGGCAGTCCAGGTCTACAATCTCTCGCGCACCTCCCTCGAGGCTGCCAACGACACCTTCAAGCGCGTCGTCGAGGCGCTTTCTTTCGACGCTCCGCGACAACCTAAGCTGCCGCGACTTTTTGGCGGCCCGCCCGCCGCCGTTGCAAACGAGACGCTCACAACAAAGTCGCCACCAGAGCCCTTGCCACAAAGGAAGACCACGCTTCCTTCTGTTGGCGGCGGCCTACTAAAGCCGCCGGCGGCGCTATTCTCGGTTGGCCGCCAATCGCCGCCGAATAACGAGCCTTCCAGCGAAGAAGACAACAACCCAGTGCAGACCCCATTGTTTTCGCGATTTGTTGTTGCTTCGGCATCACCACCATCATCGTCGCCGTCGTCGTCGTCGTCGTCGTCGTCGTCGTCGAAAGCTGAGCGAAAACCCAAAGCCGAGCGAAGACCGAACCTGTCGCCACCACTCAAAAGACCACCAACACCATCAGCGCCTGCTGTTCCGCCGGCCCTGCGAAAGGGCTTCGCCGCGTCACGTGCGAAAGCAGAGAAGAAAAAGCAAGAAGATGCTGCAAAACGCCGCCTCCCTCCGAGAAAGCCGCCCACCGCAAACTAATGAGTTTGACGCCGCTTGTGTTTGGTCTGGCGGTGCTTGCGTCTTGAGGACTTCACTTCACTTGGTTGAGTGTACAAATCTTTCTCCTCCATTTGCTTCAACACCTCGACAGCCGTTTCTGCTTGTTCGTGGTGTGACTCGGGCTGAAGTACGAATAAAACTAGCTACAAAAAAAAAATAGCATGTATCCATCCATACGACATCCTAAACGATCCCGTGGTGGTTGGTGGTGACGTCACACAGGTACGGTGCGTTACCTGTCGTCTTGTTATTTTGATCACCGGCGCCCAGCACACGAAGGAGGCGTGGTTCAATGGCAACGGCCGCCGATTCGGTGACGGCGCACGTCGCTGCACAGCAAAAAAAATGGGAGGAATATCTCTCGAAGCATGGGGTCGAGAAGCTCTACAGAGACATGACGGCCGAGATGATTGCCGAGCAACCAGAAATCCCGGTGCGCTCTGGCGCATTGTTGTTCAACCCAATGGCTAAATGAATGCGCGAATTGATGGTAGGTCAAATTCATCTTTGAGTACATCAAAAAGCACTACGCCGGTGACATCGGGCTCGGCGACGAGACTCGCGCGCCGTTGGCGCCTACCAAGGCAGAAGAGAAGGAGGCCGACCCCGAGTACGAGGACGAGGACGAGGAGGACGATGAGGACGACTACGCTGATTTTGTGCCTTTGAAGGAGGTCGACAAGAACAAAAAGCGAGGGTCGGTCGTCGCTGAGCGCGTGGTAGTCGACGAGTCGTGGACGCCGCCCGCGTACGACAAATCATCCGAAAAGACGCAGTTTCTCGCCGAGATCCTCCCCAAGCTCTTCTTCTTGGCGGGCCTGACGCGCAAAGAAATCAGCGTTTTAGTTCGCGCGATGAAGCCAATTGAATTCGAGGCCGGCACCGACATCATCAAACAGGGCGAAGAGGGAGACATGTTCTACATCGTCGAGAACGGCATTTGCGATATCGAGGTGGCCAACGTCGGGAAGGTTATGGAAATTCCGTGCCCCTCAAAAGAAGATCCCTCGGTATTGCGTCGATACTTTGGCGAGCTCGCGCTTCTGTACGACGCCCCGCGCGCAGCAACCGTCAAGGCCCGCGACAAGGTCTCGACTTGGGGCCTCGACCGAAAAAGTTTCAAATCGATCCTTCAAGACACGGCCTCCAAGCAGCGCCTTTTGTACGGCGACTTTTTGAAGCAGGTCCCACTCTTCCAGAACATTGGCTCGACCGACGAGGAGAAGCAGAGGTTCATTAACACCCTCTGCGACAGCCTCAGAGGGGTTGACTTTGCCGAGGGCGACGTCGTCATTCAGGAGGGTGCCCCTGGCAACGACTTTTTTATCATCGAGTCGGGCCAAGCCGAGTGTACGCAGCAAGTTGGCGACAAAGCAGTCCAGGTTTGCCCAGTCTTGACAAGCGGCAGCTTTTTTGGAGAGTTGGCGCTCCTCAAAGACGAGCCGAGGGCTGCGACCGTTAAAGCCTTGACGCCCCTTTCTGTCGTCAAGGTCGACAGAGCAACCTTTAAGCGGATGATTGGCAATCTTGGCGAGATCAAGAAAGACTACAAGCCCGCCGCCGCATAGAGAATAGTACTCTTTCCTTTACTCGCTCTTTCATTCATTCATTCATTCATTCTTTCATTCATTCATTCTTTCTTTCTTTCTTTCGCGGTTTGATTTGTGTTCCTGAGCGCGTGTTCAACGCACACAAAATACTCCCATCCAACTACGGGGAGGCGAATCCTCTACCATCTCTACATGAGCAGCACACGTTACCGACGACTTGGGGCCCGTTCTGTTTCACCCTGGTCCACAATTTTTTGTTTTTTTTTTTCAGCGCCGGCGTTCCTCCCTTTTCTTCATTGAGCGCACGGATGATGCCTTTCGATATTATTGTGCGCGCACGAGTGACGTGACGACCGACGTGTATAGTTGTGCGATCCTCGGCAGACGTAGCAAATGATGATGGATGATCAGACTTTTCCGTTCCTTCGACGCACCAGACCCCCGCATCGCGTTTTAAATCTTTAATAATTACCCTCATTGATCATGACGTGTCACGACGAACGCCCTCGCGAACCCTCACGACCGTTGTGTCTGCAAGATCCGGCCAGCCGCGTACCCGACGTGCGCGCCATCGCCGTAAACACCGCACGCTGCGCCACATCGCAGTGCCGAACTCGGTTGCTCTGCTCTGAATTTGAGGGCGCGCTGTAACTGGAGAAAATAGTTGGGGCGTCATAGCCGCGAGCCCGTACGTGCATGGGTTCGCGCGATAGTGATGACAGAGGGCACGACAAGCTCGGTGGCGATTGCGGATCAGGCCGGCGTTCGGAGTCGCGCGACGTGCGGGACAACAAAAAAACAAAGGTTGCCGACAATAAAAAGATAAACGCCACTGATGATACAACAACATCACAAACGAGAGGACCTGTGGTCTGGGCAAGGCCGAGGTACGTAGGAGGAATCGACTTTCTCCGTTTTGACGGAGTGTATCCAGCTCTCGCGTGTCTCAAAGCCGTTGCACTTTCACGAGCACGAACAGATTCCGCGGGATTTTCGCCGCTACTCGATCAAGCTGGTCGTCGGTGACTTTTTGGTCGACCGTTTCGGGTTTTCTGTTTGCACGTGCTTTCTTTTCGCGCATTGTCCGTCGTGCTCTGTCTCGCGCTACCCCTAATAGTCTACTTACATTTTGAACGCCGGTGCGGCCACCCCCACCCCCGATGCTTAGGAACTCACCCCGACTGAGTCGTCGGCTTTGCAGAACGCCCATACCCCTCTCACCACACCAATCCCCCCAAGCACACGCACACACTTAGCAGTCGCGTGTTTGATTTGATTCAGGGCAAGATGGGCGACGCGCTTTGTTTGCCGGGTAGTCGGCTATGCGCCCAAATTAGCAGTTAGACAACTGGATGTATGACCCCGTCCCTGACTCGACCTGCTTTCCTCCACCCTCCCCGCTCCTCTCCACGCCATTTCGGCCAATCTCACCCCGCCAAACTTGGCAGTTGTGTATTTCCGAGACCCCTAGGGCCAAGGGTTGATTCTTAGATTTCGGTAATTTCTTTCCGGTAAAAAAACATTGATGACGCAGCTCGGACTTTGACCACCGTATCATCGAGGACCCGAGTAGCTTGCTTGCTTTTCGTACTACGGTCATCATTTGAACAAAGTATCATTTAGGACCCAGGCGCAAAAAGCCTCGATGGACGAGACGCGAAGTGCCGCGCAGCACGCGGAGGCTGTCGAAGAGGAAAAGGTCGGCTACGTGAGCGACAACAGCGATCCGAGCCTCGAGTCGCGGTGTAGCGACCTCGCGCAACTGAGGAGACTCTCCCAAAGGCAACTGTTAGATGACATGGCGGATATAGCTATTGGAGGCCTCACCGTCGACAAGTTCTTACGATTATTTCGCATCGAACGGGAGACCCTCGCTCCCAGCACCACGGACAAGATCCGTAACATCATCATGAGGCTGGAGGTGCGATACTACGATCCCGGTGCCGTCGTCCTGCAGCAGGGCGATCCGTCGGCCCCAAACGAACTGCTCATGTTCGTCGAAGGGGAGCTGAACGCGCACACCTCAGCCAAGACAACGTCCTCAAGGACATCGAAGTCAGCTGATCCGCTCGAAGATCTGCCAGCGAGAGCAATCGGCGACGAGGAGGTCCTGTTAGCAGCGCCGTTTTTTATCGGCGAAGAGCGCGTCCTCAAAGGGTCGTGGCCAACGGCGACATACCGCGCGGGCGAAATGCGATGTAAGTGTTTCGTTATGAATGAAGCCCACGTCACCTCGTTGACGATGACGGGCGGCTTTGATCTCGACAGAACGCTCCGACTCCGCGCGTTCGAGCGAACGCTGGCAAAACACGGAATGCACGTTTCAATCCTCCGCGACACCATCTTCGTCGACCACTTCATGGGCTATCTGGTCCGCCAGTATTCCGCCGAGAATCTCAGATTTCTCGTCGACCTCATGCGTGAGTTCTCGCGTCTCGTTTGACTCTCGCGGATTTTACTTTTCTTCTCGCCTTCAGAGTTCAAGAGGGAGGTTGGTCCCAAAGACTCGTTCGAGACGGTTCGCGCGCGGTTCGTTGTGATCTGGGACGCCTACATGAGGCCATGGGGCAATATGTCGAACGTGTGCGCTCTCGAATGCCCCTCGGAAGTTCTCGATCAGGCGAGAGGAACCAAGGAGCAAGCCTGCGCCACGAAGAGCTCCAAGCGCCTCGCCGCGGTCCTCGATCCGATTGCCAAACGCGTGAAAAAGTTCATCGAAATAAATCTGCTGCCCGCCTTCGTCAAGAGCAGGAACTACCTCACCTTTCTCTCCGAGCGTTTCCCTTTCGTCGAGAAGGGCAAAGAGAGCATGACGTGGGCAGTCGGCGCCAAGGTCATGAAAAAACAGTTCAAAGAGACCGGAGGCCAGAGCGCACAGACCCCCCCGTATCCCGTGGATGTAAGAGTGAATCAACGCGCAGCAATACCACGAATATCCACGCCTCTCGTATTTGCCAGGCAACGCACATCACACAGCATGCTCCCTTTGAGCGAGATTCAAAGCGTCCCGCTTTTCGCAGCCAACAACAAGACCTCGACTACGATTCCTTCTATACGGCCCGTCTTGATGGCGAAGCTCGCCGGCATGGCCGAGGAACTCAACGAGATCGACCGCAACTTTCAGGCATCCGGCGATCCATTGCTCGACGCGGCAAGATGGGGAAACTAGATAGTGGCTGCTGTCACAGCGAGCCGAGAAATTAGAAAACTAGCGCGACAAAGCGTCGAAGGTGCCTGCCCATTCGGGTCAATATAAAGAGAATGGGTGTGAAACCAGCCACCATAACGTACGTAGTCATCATTCAAAATAGACTGGTTTCAACGGCGCCTTGAATTGCACGAGGGAGAGAACCACAGACAGACAGCACTCTGGACAGTGTTTTATTCAAATCAGTTTGTCGAGTCGACCATCAAACCGAACCAGGTAGTTAGTTTGCGAGATTCGCGGCGTGGTTTTTTTTTCGTCGGTCAGTTGCTTTATTTCACCTTGTCGTCGGCCTCGGCGCAGGGGTTCACGAGTTCGCACCAGACAGACAGACCCCGCCGTCACTGACATTCTCTGTCCCGCGCGCCGTCCCTAGGCGACGACGCGAGATGATGACAGCTAGGTACGTGTGTTGCCTCTGGTGCAAAACGAAATAAATCCTAGCACGGACCGAGACAGAGGCGTCCGTCCGTCCGTCCGTCCGTCCGTCCGTCTGTCCGCGGGGTGGTAGTGAGGGAGCAGGGGCGTGCTCGACCATCTCAAGCAACGACAAAAGAAAAAAAAACAAAGCGTCGAGGATGGGCGCGCGGTCGGCGTGGATAATTATTCAAATATCGTGAAAGTATGTTCGAATGGACGCCACGATATCATTGCGAGAAGGCGCGTTCGGCATCGAGTCGCTTCTGTTGCTCCTTCTTCTGGAGGACTTTTTGCCAGGCCTCCATCTTGCGCCTGTGATTTTCGTCGGCTTCCTTGATGGTGTCGGCGTAGCGTTGCCAGAGACGGCCCTTGGTCGGGGGATCGGGGGGCGGGGCGTCGCCGACGATGTCTTTCGCCGTGATACCGCCCGTGGCGGCGAGATTGTCCGGCGGGGGCAAATGCGGGGCGCCAGAACGGACGAAGCCGCCGAGGCCAATCGATCGGACGGCGGCGCTCTTCTGTTTGGCGAGGGCCAGCATGTCCCCGTACTCCCTGGCGACGGTCGCGGCCTCGCGATCGGAGAATTTGGCGAGCGCGGCCGGAACGTCCGTCACGCCCTCGTTGACGATCGCGATCAAGAATGGCGTTATGTCTTCGAGCTCCGAATCCGACTTGTCCGAGGGGTTGAGGTAGGGCGTCACGAGAATCGCGTTCTCGGGTTGCAGCTGGACCGCCCGCGGGTCGTCGTCGAGGACGACGACCTTGCGGAGATCGCGGTTGAGCCGAGAGAGGTCCTTGCAGTGCGTGCCGCGAACAAACTGCGTCGCGTCGCGGTACAGGCGGTGCATCGCGCACCCGTCCTTGTCCAGCGCGTGGACGACCGGGTCAGCTACGCCCGCGATGTTCGAGGTGAAGATGACGATTTCGTAGTACTTTGACATTTCTCGCAAAAAAGAATCGGCTCCGGGTCTCTTGGCGTGACGCCACCCGTACCGTCGGTCCCAGGTCGCCCGCACCAGCGTGTCGTCAAGGTCCACCACCAGGGTATGCGGGCACGGGACGTCCGGCGAAATGTTCAAGTAGTCCGGCGGCCAGTCGGGCAGCAATTTTTCGCGAGACGGCTTCGTGAACGGCGCGCACGCCGACGACACTTGCTCGGTGATCAACGCGCCAACTGTCGACTCTTGCGCCACCCGCGCGATCTTGTTTTCCTTCGGGTCCGCCAGCAGCGCCCACCCCCCGAAGCTCAACGCACCGGTCCCTACGCCAACCGACAGCCACAAAGCGCGAGTGGATCGCCGCGCAGACGCGGCCGACAACGCGCCGGCGGCGCCCACCCGAGCCTCCTCGGCGCGCCGGGCCCGCCGCTCCTCGCGTGACAACGTCTGCCTCGCTGCCTTGGACGACGAGCTCATGGGACGCCGCAACCGGACCATCGCCGACCAACTTCGCCCTCTCATCATTGCCTCCTCGACAAAGAAATCAATCAATCAATCATAAAGTGGTAAGTGTAAGCACCTCAGGACGACGGTAGGGATATCCGAGGAAGAGGTCTTGTTTCTCCGCCGGGGCAAGCTCGCAAGATATGCGAAGATCGGCAAGATATTTAAAGCTTCGACGGAAGTTCAACCCAACACTTTTTTTTTCTTTCAATCAAAGCCCTCTGCTCTAATCCGCGATCACAGCCTAAACGGATAACATAAACGGGAAGTTCAATATGAGTCTGAAGACGCCAACCGATGATGATGGAAAGAGTCGCGAAGATATGATAGCGACGCCTCAGCGGACCAGCCCCGGCGTCTCGTGCGTAAAGAGCGGCGCGAGAGCGAGAGATACGCGCGGCCCCGCCCGAGCGAAGCTGCAGAAGTATCGCCTGCGACCTCGACGCGGTCCAAAAACGCCAGCGTCGTGCTTTGCGTGCGTCCTGCGTAAAGACCGGCGCTATGGCGTGCTCGCGTGCAGCCGCAAGACAAGGAAAAGGAGAGCGGCGCGAGAGCGAGCGCGGCACCGCCCAAGCGAAGCTGAGAAGCAGCAGAAGCACCGCGACCTCGACGCGGACCAAAAACGACCGCGCGTGCTCGCGTGCAGCCGCAAGACGAGGAAAAGGGAGCGCGAGCGAGCGCGACAGCGTCGTGCTACCGCGCAGCCGCATCACAAGAAAATGGAAGGCGCTGTCGCGCTACCGCGCAGCCGTATCACAAGAAAAAGGAAGGGGAGTAATCGCGAGAGCGTCGTGCTACCGCGCGGCCGCAACACACGGAAATGGAGCGCGAGCGGGCGCCACATCGTCGCGCTACCGCGAACAGCCGCAAGACAGGGAAATAGATATCCTGGAGCGAGCGCAAAAGAATCGCGAGGCGCAAAGAAGCGGAGCAATACTACTAAGAGCTTCGAGATAACCCCGCCGGGCATGTTGTTTTCCGACTTGGAGAACAGCACGTTGTAGAACCAGCCCCCTGGAGTTAGGGGTAGGCAAGAAACAGGATCTCGCTGCGTAGACTGTAGTAGGCTGGGGGCAGGCAGGAAAGAAGATTTCGCCGCGTAGACGAACACCACACTCTAAGGCGCAGCTGGTAAAAGCAGAGGGCGCCTCGGTCAGAGGAGCAAAAAAAAACGCGAATGGTGACTCGTCGCAATCGGGCGAAAAGGTAGGGATTACGAGAGTCCCGCGAACGTAGAAAGGGGGTGAGGGATGTCCGCGCCAACTATGCTGGACATGATTCTTCAACGTCTGTCTTCAGATGGAATAAGAGAAGATCGGGCCGCGACTACGTGAATGGACGCATGCGCACGACACATAGCAAAGCTCGGGCGACGCGCGCACGCGATGGATTTCTTCTTTGTGCGACGAATGCCACGCACCGGGTCTGGCGACGTTGAATGGCGGTTGATCGACAACGTAGAACAGCGGAGAGTATATATTATTTTCTATGCGGCAGTGGTAAAGGTGCAGCGCGTGGTGGCTATGCGTGTGTGCGTCAAACATTGGTATTGTCGTCAGTTTTGAAGCTCGAAACGTACGGGTCTACCGGCATGGCCGCGGAACCGTCATCTCTGTCGTACCTATCGAGCCGTTCAGCGGCTTGAGCGTCTTGAACCTGGTCATCGCCCATGAGGTGTATGGGAGGTGCCCATACCAAGAACTGCGCTGTCATATAACAGACGCCCGAGGCGAGGAAGAAGATCGCGAGAATGGAAGTGCCAACGTCGCCGCCAAAAAACAGAAAACCCCAAAAGATGAAGAAGAAACCCTTGCCAAAATACGTCTCGAGTGCCGGGCACCACTTGACAATGTTCGGAAAATACTTGAGCTCGAGTATGAACGCGAAGAGCCCAAACCCAACGAGGTAGAGTCCGATCATAAAGGTTCGCGGTGTGTTGGTTTCGGAGCCTCCGGCGCAAAATAGACAACCGGTCATGATCATCAGAAGGGACCTGCGCGCCGGATCAACAACCACCACACAACGCTTACAGGATGGCCCCCAAAATGTTCAAAATGCGTCTCTTGCTGGGGGGCTTCTCGCAACAGGCCATCGTCGCCCAGGACCCTACTTTTTTTTTTGGCTCTTGTTAACCCTTTTTCCCAGCAAAATCAATCATAGTGGAACGAGAACGAAATTCTGATCTGTTTCGTGCGAAGAAGAAGAAGAAAAATGGAGGCTTCGAGGAATGTTCGCGACAGTCGAAGTGAAGGTGCACCCTCGCGGCACCCCCTGTTGGGATGTCGGCACATGCCGAAGGCGCCTGGCCTCTGGTGAGGCGACCGACGAGAGCGGCCGACGACGCGCTCTCGTCTTGTCTTTTGGCGCAGTTAAGTCCGAACTGCACCCGACGAGTGCGTGTTTTGCCGCTGCAGGCTCCATCCACGGCCCATTCTTCGGGCCAGCCACCAGATTCGTAACGACGACGGGCGCTCGGCAAGAACTGAACAATCTCGCACCGTAGCGGCGACTACTCAGAGGGTGTTGCAGACCATCGTCGACAATCATCAGGTTCCTAATCTCGCACTGCATCCACACTACACATCGAACTCGGAAGGTACACGTGTCTAGTTTAAACAAACAAACAAACAAACAAACAAAGTGGGCACCGGGCGTGGAGTACAGCTTGGCTCAGGGTTTGAGTGATGACGGCCATTGCCGCAGCGTTTTTTTGGGCGCATGAAGATGTATGAGGAGAGTGGAGTTCCGGACGTGCGCGATAGATAGATAGAAAAATGTCGCGCACCATCTCGAACGAACGAACGAACGAACGGAAGAAAGAAAGGGTTGGCGAGATCAAGTGGTTGTGGTGGGGATAGGTCGGAGCACCTTGATTGAAGAATCCTCTCCGAGTAGTAGTGACGCGACCGCCGCGAGAGGAGCGAAATAGGAATGTATCAAAGATCGGTATCGTTGTTGTTTTTCACGCTCGAAAGGTAGGGGTCTATAGGCATCGAGGCCGATGCGTTGTCTCTGTCGTACCTCTCGAGGTGTTCAGCAGCCTGCGTGTCCTGAAATTTGTCGTCGCCCATGAAGTGAACGGGGGGGGCCCCAATCGAAAACTGCGCGACCATGTAGGCCACGCCGGAGCCGAGGAAAATGACTGCTAGGATGGATGTGCCGACGTCGCCGCCGAAGAGGAGAAAGCCCCAGAAGATGAAGAAGATGCCCTTGCCAAAATACGTTTCGAGAGCCGGGCACCACTTGATGACGCCAGGTACGTGCTTGAGCTCGAGGATGAAGGCGAAGAGGCCGAAGCCAACGAGATAGAGTCCGATCATGAAGGTTCGCGGTGTGTTGGTTTCAGCGCCACCGGCGCAAAAGAGGCAGCCGGTCAAGATCATGAGGAGGGCTCTGCGCGGCGGATCGGATCGGATCGGCAGTGCGCGTGGACAACAAAAGTACTCACAGCAAGGCCCCCCAGACGTTAAACATGCGCCTCGGGCTCGGTCGGCCCTCGAAGCACGCCATGTTTGGCCCTTCCCTGTTTGCTTCTGCTTCCTCGTATTCCTCGTATCGTCAGGACGAAGGGCCAAAACAATTGACACCCTTCCCCCGTTCCCGGAATCCGTTGGCGCTACATGGAGGCCGTTGAGGAAATGGTGCTCTGGCGGCGGCGTCCGAACTCGCCGCGCTGGCAGCGCACGATCTGCTCGAGGGCCTCGAGGATGTTGGACGGCCCGGACTCATCATCATCATCATCATCATCTTGGTTGGTGTGGTGGTCGTCGAGGCGGCGGCGATTGGGTGTGTCGTGCCTGGTGGTCCCGGGATGATGATGATGATGATGATGATGATGATGATTATGGGGTCTTTGGCTCGTTCTCCTGAGGACGGCGGTAGCGGCCTCGGTGCCGACTGTGCGCTCGAGCATCCATCTCGGGACCGGGTTGGGCGGACGGCGCCACGGGAGGGCGCTCGCGTCTCTGGTAGTCCAAGTCGCGTCGTCGTCGTCGCGGCGGCGGGGGCGGCGCGGCGACGGGGGTCTCGGGGGCGGGACAAGCGACCTCGCAGCGGTGGCCGGAAAGTCGGCCGGTCTCGGACAGTCGGCGACCCGTCGAGGGAGAGGCGAAGCGGCTCGTCGTTTGTGGACGTCGACGTACGAGTCGTGACGTCTCGACGCGGGCGTGACGAGGTCGTCGGGGTGGTCGGCAAGGCCCCTGAGGCGGCGGAGTCGGGGGAAGATCTCGCGGAGAGCGCGACGGAGTTGTCCGGGGTCGCGATCGCAGAGCGGATTAGCCGAGATATCGAGGTCGCGGAGGACGGCGCCCTTCATCGCGAGAGGTCGGAGGGACGGGACGCCGGCGAGGGCGTTGGCCGCGACGTCGAGGCGGCCCAGCGCGGTAAGCGCGCCGAGACCCTCGAGGTCGCGCAGGACGTTGTCCCGGAGAGAGAGGTCCCGTAGCGCGGTAACCGCCTCGAGACCTCGTGCGCTCGAGAGGCGATTCGACGACAAGTCCAGTGCCGTAAGGCGCCACAGGCCCGCGAAATCGCTCGCCCGTGGCCCGAGCCTGTTCCGCGACATGTCGAGCCGCGTCAGCCTATCTTCGATCGGCGCGAGCTTCTTCCGCGCCGACTTGACCGAGGACGGCGACGATGGCTGTTGGTCGCGCCACCCCATCATCATCTCCATCATCCCGCCAGCGTCGGACGCCACCTCCGTCTCCGTCTCCGTCTCCGCGGGCTCCTCCTCTTCCAGCGACGGAATTGGCAGCTCGAAGCGTGTCACGTCGTTCCGCGCGGCGCACAAGTCTAGCGGACGCGGAAGGTAGTCCGTCGCTGGTCCTTCATCCTCCGCAAGCACGCCCACCAGCCGACCGAGCGCCTCGGTCAGCCCGCGACTCGTCAGACGCCGCCTCGATAGGTCCATCACGAAAGCGGAATCGTCGGCCATCCCTCCTCCCCTGGCCTAACGGTAAAGACTTTCTTCTTTTTTTTGGTGGGGGGGGTCTTTTACTATTGGTGTGCGGTGCGCTTCGCGCGCACATCTATATGACGTTTTCATCACTGCCGCGAAGATCGTCTCTATCCGGAGAGACTGGTCATACGGGCGGGGCATGAGCTATTCACGGAGCAAGGCGCAGCCTGGGTTTGCGCTGGCGAAAAGAGGGGTGACACGGCTGCCGACAGACGATTTTCGGGGGCCTTTTCGTGTTGTCGCTTTCGAGGGGTGGATGGTCGCGAGTCCATCCGCTTGAAGAAGAAGAAGAAGAAGAAGAAGAAGAAGAAGAAATAGTAGTAGTAGAAGTAGTAGTAGAAGGGAGGTTAAACATAGTTTGCGGGGGCGCCACCGGTCGCAATCATCACCCCATCCTCCTCGGGGTCGTTGATTAACGTTGTCGCGAGCGGGGCCTTGGTTTCTTCGCAGCAGCAGCAAGAATCATCATCATCATCATCATCATCATCATCATCATCATCATCATCATCTACGCAGCAGCAGCAGCAGCAGCAGCAGCAGCACCAGGAGCAAGCGGAACGAGGTTCGTCGGGCGGTGGTCGTCGTCCGGGGAGCGGCGGCGGCGCATGGAGGTCGTCGCGACGCGCGCGGCGAACTGGGTAAGGCGAACAACTTGGTAGGCGAAGAAGCAGGACCAAATGGCGTTGAGCGGAGCGGAGGCGGCAGCGAGGGCGATAAACGCGGCAGCGACGACGGCCGCGTCCAGGGTGTAGAGCGTCGAGAGGAACTTGGCGTCGCGGCAGGCGAGCATGGTCCCCTCGAGCGAGGAGGTGGCCGCGTGGAGGAGGAGCGAGAGGCTGAGAAGCGGCGCGTTCTCTCGCAAGGCGGCGACGACGGCGGCGTCGCGGGTGAAGACGAAGGGCGCAAACACGGGCAGAACGTAGGCGAGGACCGCGTCGACGGCCCCAAGGACGACCGAGGCCCGAAGAGCTCCCGAGATAACATCGCGCGCGGCGGGGCCGACGACGACCGGTGGCGGTCGTCGTCGTCTCCGACGGTCGTCGTCGTTATGCGAGGACTCCTCGTTTCGGCCCCGCACTTGCTGTTGTTCGAGCGCACGCGGGCAAAAGGTCTGGACGGTCTGGGAGAGGGCGTCGCCGACGGGAGCGAACACGAAGTAGAGGCCGACGAATACTTGATGCGCGGCGATCTCGGCCAAGGCGCCGCGGTCGGTCGCGCTCGCGGTGGCCGAGTAGGCGAGGGCCGACAACACGGCGCACTTGGCGAGGAGGGTCGCGAGCACGGGAAGTCCCCTCGTCGCGATGGTTCCTAGCGCTCGCTTCGTCTTGGCCGCGGCGGTCCCGAAAACGGGTCGCAGACCGAGGTAGCCCTTGCGGAGCGAGTCGCGGACGACGACGCCACACGCGACGATTTGGGCCACGGTGGTGGCGATCGCGGCGCCGACAACCCCAGAAGTCGGTACGAGGAGGGCGTCTCCCAAGAGATTGACCACCCCCGAAACGGCCGAGGCCTTGATCGGGAGTCTCACGTCGCGGCGGGCGAGGCTCGCCGCTTGGAGGCCGCTCGAGACGAGCGCAAACGGAAATCCGAGGGCGCGCGCTTTGACGTAGGCGAGGGCCTCGGCGCAGAACTCTGGGCTCGCGCCATTCGACCCGATGAGGGCCGAGAGCGCGGCTTGGCCCACGGGACTCACGGCGAACGAAACCGCGAGCGCGACGCCCACGACGCTCGCGGCGACGCACGCGGCCGCCGCGGCAGCTTTCGCGCCCTCGGCGTCCTTTCTGGCGCACGCGGTCGCGACGGCCGATGTCGTCACGACACTGTTGAACGTCGCGGCAAAGTACGCGTTGTCCGTCAGCGCGCAGGCCGGACCGAGGGCCGCGAGCTCGGTCGTCGACCGCAGGGCGCCGACGAACGTCGAATCCGCGAGCGACAGCAGCGGCGACGCGAGCCACACGAGCAACAGCGGCAGCGTAAAGACGCTCAGCTCGGACATCATGGCCGACGCCGACATCTTAGGCACCTCGGCGGGCTCGGTCAAAGTCGTTGAATGCTTTCGCGCCTCTTCTCGGCGCCGCGCGAGCCGCGCGCGCTGTTCCTCTGGCGACGCAACCACCCACCCGTCCTCCTCGGACTCGGGGGGCTGCGCGGGCGTAACGACCAGCGTCTCTCTCGGAATGTCGGCCGAGAGCGTCACGTTCGCGTCCTTGACCGAGTTCGCTTCCTTTATCGTGAACATGGCCTCCCACTCGGCCTTGACCGCCTCGTCCTCGTAGGCATAGGTGCTCAGTGGTGCGGGCTCGCCCCCCAGCACGACCAGCGTCTCGTTGGCACTCGTTGTTGCCGACACCACCTCGCTCGGGGATGAGGAGACCACCACCAACGGCTCGCCGACCGCGCCTTCGCTCGTCATGCGGACGGGCTGCAGGCGCTGCCGCGCGAGGAGAGGCAGCGCGATGCGTTTGCATGTCGTCAGACCAAATCTCATCCTTCTCTTCTTCCAGCAACGCCAGGCCTGCTTTCGAGCGTAGAATCGCAACAACGACAACACGGTGTTCTTATCGCTCGTGCAACAACGCCCAAAGTACAAAATTTGGTCCCAACCAGGTGTCTTCTCTTCAACCTCGTTTGAAACGGCAACACACACTTACTTAAAGCCAGCCCGTTTTTTTTTTTTTAATTCGCGTGAGGACCGTTCCGCGAACCCGCAAAATTTATGTAGACTACTAGACGACGACTAACCCGCGGGCGGATTTTTTTTTTCAGTCACCCCCCCAGGGCCAGGGCCAGGGCCAGGGCCAGGGCTGGGCATCACTGCTGGCTGGTGTTGTTACGAATGGTATGAGGCGTTAGACTAGCGATAAGAGAAAGACGTAAGGATACTGGATACGTGGTGCAGGGGTAAGTGTCATAGCTTCTTCACACAGGTGCTGGAAAAGAAGGAAAAGGAAAAAGGGGTAAGTGAGGTCATCACACAGGTGCTGGAAAAGAAGGAAAAGGAAAAGGAAAAAAGGGGTAAGTGAGACGCTCACAGAGGAGAAGCTTTGAGGAAGACGTCACATTTGAGGAAGACGTCACAGAGGCATTGTGGCAAGAAAAAGAGACAACAGAGATCAGGGCGAAGATCACGAAGTGAGGTAACGAGCACGAAGCCGGAGGAAGGAAGGAGTTTCCGTACTGCGGGTGAAAATGTCGCTAAGATTGTTAAGGCGGGGTATGTGCTTGAGATCGATGATGTGGTTGCGATGGTACTCGGCGGTACTGTAAAAGCGAATGTCAATATGGCGGGTGCGCCGTGTGAGACATTGGAGACGAACTTGGGTGACGGTGGTGCTATTATCAACATACATTGGGACCGTGTGACGAGGGAGATCAAAGTCATCAAAAAGTTTGAGAAGCCAAGAGAGCTCAGCAGTAGCAGCGTAAAGAGCAAGCAATTCAGCTTCGAAAGAAGAACGAGCAAGTAAGTACTGCGAGCGGGAGCAGTAGGCGATCATAGAGCCAGCAGAGAAAACAAAGAAACAGTTGTGGAGTGGTGGTCATCAGGGTCGTCGGCCCAGCGGGAGTCGGAATAACCACAGAGACGAAGGGTAGAATCGCGACCAAGAACAAGGGCAAGATCCTGAGTACCGTTGAGATAACGCAGAGTGTGGGATAAAGCGTGCCAAGCGTGCCAGTGGGGTTTACCAGGATTGTGGGGAAAACGCGCACACTGATTGACGGACCAAGTGATATCAGGGCGAGTCATGATGGAGATGAAGAGGACACAGCCAACAATACGGCGAAAAGGGACACGCGTAATGCGAAGACCAACGTAAGAGGTGAGATCGAGTTCATTTACGTCAGTGAAAGCGCGGAAACGGAGGAAAAAGGCTTGGTAATGGCCAATGCAATGACGAGGGTGCGCCACAAGAAGATCATCAACGACTAAAACAAGACGTAGAACGACGGTAGAATTGAGCACGAGCTTGTAATGGCAAGTGTCACCAGATCCGCGGACGAAGCCACAGTCATTGACGAGAAAGCGTGCCAAATAAAGCCACCAATTGCGACAAGCTTGTTTGCAACCATACCAAGAGCGACGGAGCTTGTAAACGATTTTGGAACCATCGGTGGGTTGGCGAGGAGCATAGCCTTCGGGTGGCCAGACATAGATGTCTTCGTCATGGGAGCTTGAATAAAAGCGGAGCTGACATCCAACTTGTGCAAATCCCAGTCATGAACAGCGACAAAGGTCAGAAAGAAACGGATCGTGACGATGTTGGCAACCGGTGAGTAGGTGTCATGATAATCAATGCCGTGAACCTGGGTGTAACCGCGGACGACAAGGCGAGCCTTGTACGATTTGAAGCGGCCAGAGTCATACTTCTTGCGGAGGATCCACTTGAGGGTACAAATGTTGCCAGAAAACGTCGAAGGAAGGCGCATAACATCCCAGCAACCAAGCTGACCAAGAGAGCTGTATTCTTTAGCGATGGCTTGCAACCAGTCAGGACGCTTAGGATTGGTCGGATAGTCGTTTCGTCAAGGTCTGATACTGAGACATTTCTTCGGGAGCAGAGTAATAAACGTGTGCATGAGGATCAACAAGGGTGTTAGCTAAACAAAGGGGAAGGAAGACCTAATGAACTAACAAACAAAAGCTAACAGAAGAGACATACAAGGAGTTACAGGGGGAAACAGAAGCGACAGAGGAAACAGAATCAACATCGCGACAGGAGGAAACAGAATGGCCCGTATCGACATCAGAATGGCCCGTATCAACATCAGAATGGCCCGTATCAACATCAGAATGGCCCGTATCAACATCAGAATGGCCCGTATCAACATCAGAATGGCCCGTATCAACATTGTGACAGGATGAAACAGAATGGCCCGTAAAAAAAAGTTTGTTGGTTGGTCGACTTTGCGCGGTCGGCTCCGTTTGGCGCGACTTTGTTGTGCACTTTCTGTTGTTTTCTCTCTTTGGTGCTCTTTTGTACTTTTCTCTCGAGCTCGTAGAATGGTCGGTTCACGTGATGGGGTGATCAGTCCCAGTGAAACCGGCGCATTCTCATCAAACACAGGGGGCAAGGGGGCAACAGGGGGCAAGGGGGCAACAGCGGACAAGGGGGCAACAGCGGAAGAACAGCGGACAATGGGGGAACAATAGACGAGAGCCTGGAAGCGTGATTCGAGAAAGTCAGAACAACGTTGAAGTTCCTTCGGTGGTTGACATTGCAGGAAATCGGTAAGTGAAACTGTCAGCAAAATCGAGGTCTGAAGAACAATAGCGACAAAAGTGCCTGGGATGACGTGCCTTAGACGAGCGTTAGACGATTGTCGCAGCGGGGCAAAGATAGCGGAAACACAGGCTGGTACATATGATGGCGGTGTACCAGACGTCTGATGAGAACGTTGCCTTTGGGCAGATAGGTTGCATGGTGCATGGTGACCAGGTTATGACGATGGTTGGAGTCGACAGAAGCAAAAACAGGCGTAAGCAGGTTTGATACGAACGTGGGTGTTTGGTTGTTGTGGTGCGAGCAAGTTGGCATGGGCACGACCGCGTCCTGTACGCGAAAATGGAAGACTTCGGACGCGCCTGCGGTGTAAGGAACGAACACAGGTAGACCAGGCTGCTGTATGCCAGCCTGCTGTGACAGATAAGAAAGTGGCCCGTTTTCGCATTCGGAAGAACGAAGTTGCCATATGGGCCAACGTTGGAGGACCAAGCGGCGAGCTTCGCTCGTCATACTCGAATAGGCTGCGGTAGAAGTTGGCGACAGTGGCAAAACAGTTGTGGCACGTAAGAACGTTGCAGATAGCTTGCAGATAGCGTCGCAGTGACACGTAAGAACATTGCAGATAGCGTCGCGGGTGCTGAGCACGGAATTCACGTCGATAGCAAAACCGAATTTTAAAGGTCAGAAAAGCGGCGAAAAAGCGATAGTGGGTGAAGGAGAACCACAAATCACACAGCAAAGAAGCGTTTGTCCAGGATCCCGAAGATGAGCCATCCAACCACATAGGAAGCACGAAAACTGCGCACGCGAAAAATTGACAGGCACAGCTTAGTTGTGGCAGGTGAAATGAGCGATGGAACGTGATTCGCTGGTTTTACCAAAACCGACAAGCACAACGAGGAGTGGATCAACGAATAGCTGAAAATGCACAACGGGGAGTGGATCAACGAATAGCTGAAAATGCACAACGGGGAGTGGATCAACGAATAGGCGAAATACAGAACGAGGAGGGGAGCAACGACGAGGTGAAAAGACAGAACGAGGAGAGGAGCAACGACGAGGGGAAAATACAGAACGAGGAGTGGAGCAACGAATAGCGGAAAATAGAGAACGAGGCGCCTGTGCAATGGGAGCTAAAAACAAAAGCTTGGTTGTTGGGAAAGGGGGGCGTCTAGGGTAGGTCAGTTGGAAGAGTCTGAAGTCGTGGCTGACGACGCGGCGGATAGCGCGGCGGAAGTGGTTATGCATGCCATCGAAATTGGTTGTTGTTGAACTTCTCAAGGGTAGAACCACATTCATCGGTACGAAACGCAAGACGATAAAACAAAGCCAGTAAGGCTTGAAGCACGATGCACGTAGTCAAATGCGAGGACACACTCGAGGGTGCGTCGGATCAGGTACAATGCCGAGCAACTTGAACTCCGGTGATAGGTAAAATGCCGAGCAACTTGAACGCCGGTGATAGGTACAATGCTGAGCAACTTGTATACTCCGATGATGAACTTGTTGAGGAAGTTCACTACGCAATCCCCACGGCC
This sequence comes from Chrysophaeum taylorii, assembly GCA_029834535.1. Taxonomy (NCBI): domain Eukaryota; class Pelagophyceae; order Pelagomonadales; family Pelagomonadaceae; genus Chrysophaeum; species Chrysophaeum taylorii. The sequence goes on from JAQMWT010000421.1 coordinate 46,053, forward strand.
CATGTAGACATCGGTAATGCGCTTGTAAAGTCGCGTGAAGTTCATGTCGCGGTTGTCATGGATATCAACGTTGTTGCTTGACGCGAAAGTCTTCTTCAGAGCAGCCAGAAGCGGAAATGCTAGTCCAAGTGTCAGTGGTCAAGATAATGCGATCACCGGTGGAAATGATCATGTTTTCCAGGCGCCGGGTCCGTTGGTGAAAAAGATGTCGCTCACCACTGAAAGCATCGAGTTTTTTTGCGAAATCTTGGTATCCTTAATTTCGATCGAGGACATGATAAACGATAACGAACCGAACACGTAGCAATGAACTGAAGCCGAGGAGGAGTCGCTGTTGTCCGTGAAGTCAAGCTCAGGGCGTTCGATGACGAACACCTGGAACCATGTTACGAATGGTATGAGGCGTTAGACTAGCGATAAGAGAAAGACGTAAGGATACTGGATACGTGGTGCAGGGGTAAGTGTCATAGCTTCTTCACAGGTGTTGTTGTTTACAGTTTCATAAGAAACGGAAACACCACAGCACCAATTCAGGCGGGGATGCGGTGGTCGTCGCTGTCGCGTGGGCGCGAGAGGCGGCGGAGGCGTGCGAGTGGAGTAGGGAAGCGTCGGACGAAGATGGAGGTCTTGGTAGTAGTGCCTCCTCGGTGATGATGATGGTCTTCCTCCCCGAGGGAGGGCGGTTGTTGCTGCGGAGGAAGAAGAAGAAGAAGAAGAAGAAGAAGACGTGGTGGGAGGCGCGTCGACGCCGTCGGCCGCTCGGAGCACGGCGGTGACGACGCGGTCGATGGTCGCTCGGTCGTACTGCCAGCGGCCGTGGCCGGCGTTTTCGAAGCGCTCGAGCGTCAGGGGGAGGCGCAGCTGCAGGACGCCAGCAGCGGCGTCGTCGTCAGGGAGGGGCTGTTGGTCGTCGTCGTCGTCGTCGTCGTCGTCGCGAGAATAAAAGCGGTGGCGGACGGCGTCGGCGAAGCGTCGTCGTCGGGATCGTCTCGGGGGACGATCCTCGCGTACGGCGAGGTCGTCGTCGAGTCGGGGTTGGTGGTCGTCGCAATACGGGGCGAGGTACTCGCGAACTCTGTTGGATGGGACGATGAGATCGTTGTCGCTGAGAAAGACGGTCGAGGGTGCGGTGAGAGACTGGAGGTTTTCGGCCAGGAGGATCGCCTCGTGCCACCAGAAGCGCCGGCGGAGGGAGACGGCGTTGAGGGGGTCGGTCGCGAGGACGCGGACGAGGGGGTCGGTATCTCGGTCGTACAAGACGCGGCGCGTGGATTGGGCGAGGTTGAGGAGGAAGCAGACGGGCTCGACTAAAACGAGACTCGCCAGGAGGCGGGGTTCGTACTTGGCGACGAAGGCGGCGAGCGTCGAGCCAAAGGAGTGGGCGACGAAGGCGCACTCGGCAAAGCCCTCGGCCTCGAGAGCGTCGCGGACTTCGGCGGCGAGGGTCGCGCCTTGCGCGAGGGGCTTGGCGCTCAGGCTGGTCGATATCGAGGGAAGTTCCACGAGGACGACGGGTCTGGTCGGCTCGCGGGCGACGAGGCGGTCGATGAACCGGCGGTACGGCGCCAATCCGACGCCGATGCCGTGAGCGAAGACGATCGGAGCGCCCGAGCCGCGTCGGATCCAAAAGGCGAGGTGTTCCGAGGCGCGGCGCTCGAAGCCGGCCTTGGCGAGGCGCCCGCGGTGGACTCGTCGGTAAAATTCGACCGACGCGTACATCAAGAGGGGGTGCTGGCGCGTCGGGATCGGGTCGACCTGCGGCGATATCGGGACGGCGGCCGCGTCGTCGCAAGGGAACTCCCTCCCCAGCGCCGCCTCGAGGTCCCTTCGCATCTCCACGACTGCCTCGCGCTCCTCGTCCTCGAGGTCGTCGGCGACCTTGGCAAAAAAGTTCCGGCTCACGAGTTCCTCGATGTTGCTCGACGACAGCTCGTCGAGCCGCGCGCGCCTTTCCGGCTCGTCGCCCCTCGCCGGGTGTACGAACCACCCTTCGACGAACTCGGCCAAATCCGGGGTCGCCGCGAGAATCTTCCGCCAAAGCTCGGGGTACGTTTCGTTTCCTGGCGGCGCCGGCGGCTCCGAATACCGAACGTCCAGCCGCAGGAGCGCGTACTGCGCCAGCCGCGCGAGCTGGAAGATCGACTCGACGTACGAGGACGCGATCAGCGGGTCCCAGGGCGACGGCAGGTTTGGCGAGCACAGCGCGATAGTAGCGAGCGCCGCCGAAGCCGCGGGGATGTCCCGGAGGGCGTTATTTCCGAGCCGACTCACCGGAATCTGCCGCGTGATCCGCGACGTCGCGTTCCTCAACACCATCGTCGACGCCACCATCTCGTTCAGAGCCGCCCGCACCCGGTGCCTGCCTTCGTCTTCCTGCTTTGACATCATCTCCCTCAACGCCAATCCCACCTGTTCCAAATGAGGCGGGCCCTCCCCCACGCGCCGCGCGCTAACCGACGTCCCTCGAAACCTCGACGACTCCATAAACACAAACCCCTGGCACGCGCTGCTGCTCAGGGCCCACATCGCGCGCCACAACAGAAACAGGGCCATTTTCTCTATACCACCACACGTTCCTTTAGTGTGCGTCACGAAACACCGTTACGGAAAAACGACCGTTGTGATTGATGGTGGTGAGCACTTTCTCCTCTGAGAACCCCATACGTACCAAAAAAAAAATTCAGCCACCAATCCTAACTACTAATCGACAGATGTTTGTCTGTCTTTAAATGTCGACTGCTAAGAGGGGGGGGTGTGTGTGGGGAGCATGAAGGATGTGGGTGGGTTTGTGGGGTATGAGGGATGTGCCTGACGGGCGGAGATAAGTACGCGGGACCTAGATGTTTGTCTGTCTGTCTGTTTGTCTGTCCCTCGATTTAGGGTAAGGATTAGGTAGGCGCGAGAGTAAGGAACAGGTAGGCGCGAGAGCCAGACAATGATCCTCCAAGGCGTCTACGGCGACCTCGCAGACTATTTCCACGACCCGCGGCGGCTCTTTCAGCGCGCCATTCTCACGCCCCGTCGAAACGATGTTGTCGATGCTGACAACGCGCGCATGACCGCGGCCTTTTTTTTCCCGGAGACGAGGCGTCGGAGTTCTTTTCGGCCGACTAGGTTGGGTCGGAAGACGACGCCTCGCTCTTTACAGTCGAGTTTTCAACTCCCTGACAACCAACGGCATGCTGACTTTGATCTCGAGCTTAAAGTCTTCGCAACCTCGACCCGTCGCACGGCCACTGCAACGGTACCAGATACATGATCGATCGTGTCGTTGTCACCGAGGCTCCTCCAACCTGTATCGCTTAAGGCCCAACAAGAGGGCAGACGCCCCGCAAGGTCGGCGTCCTCTTGCCCAAGCCCGTCTTCTGCCACGTCCACCTCTACGTGGCTCTCTGTCGATCGGCATCCCCGAGGAGATATACTCATCTGGGTCGACGACTCCACCCGTGCTGCGCAATACCGATAAGCCCTCCGGCGTCTACACGCGCACTGTAGGTGAACTTACGGGACCAGGTGAACCGGGGTTGAGATTGGGACGTGAGTGACCAGGTGAACTTAACACCAAGTGAGCTTACTGGGGTTTTTAGAGTAAAGTCGAAGGTTAGCGGCGTGTGCGGATCAAAGCAGCCTAGATTGGCGGGGGTGAGAGCGACGAGCTCGAAGGAGAGTGGGGTGAGTGGGTGTGAGCACGAGTGGGCTTACGCCGAATTTACTGGGGTTAGAGATTGGGACTAGGTGAACTTACTGGGACCAATTGAACTTACTGGGGTTAGAGATTGGGACTAGGTGAACTTACTGGCGAACTTACTGGCCTGCACTTGTTATTATTAACCTCATCTAACCATTTTTTTTTTTTCCAAAGTTTGGTGAAAAGGTTATTGTTGTCCGTCCTCGGCGGCGGCGGCGGCGGTGCATGATGAATTGTAATACTATCAAAAATCACGAGGCGTCGAGGATGACGAGGCAGGCGGCCGCGCGGGCGGCCATCGCGCTTTCTCGTCGGTCGAGGGCGAAGGCGCGGAGGGCATCGACGGCCGCCACGCCAATGCCTCGGGTTTCGGCGAGTCGTGTCCGGGTGGCCCTGGCGTCTTCGTGGTCGTCAGGGGCCGTGAAGGCCTGCCAAAGGGTATCCCAAGAGCCGGCGGTTCTGGCGACGAGGTCCGCGGTGGACTTTCCGAGGCGCGGTACGCCGAGCGAAGAGAGGAACGCGGCGAGGGTAAGGGGTCGTTGCCGTCTTTGGTCGAGGCTGTCGATGAGCTTGGTGGCCGACTTAGTCGCCCAGCCGTCGAGGGCCTCGAGTCTGCGGAGGGTCGCGTCGTCATCGACGAGCTCTAGCAAGTCCGCGCCCGTCCGGGTGATATTAGCTTCGACCAATTGTTTGATCTTTTTTTTGCCCAAGTTCGCGCCCAGGTCGAGGCCGCGCCGCGACACAAAGTGTGCGAGGCGCTCGACGGCCTGGGCGTCGCAGTCGAAGGCCGCGGGGCACGATTTCTCGCCGTCGGGAGCGCGGACGGTGGGCGTCGCGCAGCTCGGGCAACGGTCGGGCGCGTCCCAGGCCTCGAAGTCCCCCCGTCCGACCGGTTCGGGCTGGAGGCCGCCGACGACCTGCGGTATGACGTCGCCCGCCCTCCGCACGAGGACGGGGTCCCCGAGGCGAACGCCCGCGAGGACTTCGCGAAGGGTGGCGACGTTGTGGAGCGAAGCCGACCGGACCTCGACGTCGCCGAGCTTGACGGGATCCAGCTCGGCGATGGGCGTGAGGGCGCCGCTCTTTCCCACCGAGACGCGGACGCCGCGGAGCGCCGTCGCGGCGACCGCCGCGTCCGAGTCGAACTTGTGAGCTATCGCCCACCGCGGCGCCTTGGCCGTCGCGCCGCTCGCGTCCCGCGCTGCCTGCGACTCCACCTTGTAGACAACCCCGTCGACGTCGAACTCGAGCTCGCCGCGGGCCGCCGCGACGGCCCGGTGGTACTCGGCGAGGGTCCGGGCGGCGTCGTCGTCGTCGTCTTTTACCCTCTCGTGCGGGACGGCCACCGCGAAGCCCCACGCCGCGAGAGTTTCGCGCTTCGCAGAGTACGAGGCTTCGAGGCCCACGACGTCGTGCGCAACAAACGAGAGGCCGCGCTCCCGCGTCGTGGCAGCGTCCTGCTGCCGCAGGGATCCGGCGGCGGCGTTGCGCGCGCTGGCAAACGACAGCGAACCTTTGAGTTTCTCGAAGGTCGACCGTCGCATCACTACCTCGCCGCGGACCTCCACCGACGCGGCCTCGGGCAGTCGATGCACGACGCCCTCCACGACGCGCGCGTTTTCGGTTATGTCGTCCCCCTGCGTCCCGTCGCCCCGCGTCGCGCCCTGCGCGAGCGACCCCGCTTCATACCGCAGCGACACCGACAGCCCGTCGAGCTTGGGCTCACCGACGATCCCGCCGAGCGCCTTGCTTTTCGCCGCCTTGCGCACCTTCCCGATCCACCGCGCGATGGCAGCCTCCTCGCTCTCTCCCGCCTTCTTTTTCACGTTCTCCAGAGACAACATTCGCGTCTTGTGCGGCGACGCCGCGGCAAACGTCCCGCTCAGTTTCGCACCGACGACGCGCCGCGTCCCGTCCTCCTCTTGCGCGCCCAAACCCCGTCGGAGCTCCTCGGCCCGCGCCTTCAACGCGTCGTACGCGGCGTCGCTGATCGCCGGCTTCGCCTCGTTATAATACAACTCCTCGTGCCGCCCCAACGTCTCTTCGAGCGACCGCAGCTCCTCCGCCACATCCCCCCGCACGCTCAACAAGCCTCTCCAGGGTCGGGAACCTCGAACTGGCTGGACGCACCGCCATGCCCGCGCCACGCTGGCGCTTACCACGATCACGAGCATCGTTCCTTCCTTCTTCCAAGTGAAATTTAGTGTCTGGGGGTCTGGGGGTCCGGGGGTCTGGGGGTCTGGTGTTTGTCTTTAAATGTCGAATGCTAAGAGGGGGGTGTGTGTGGGGAGCATGAAGGGTGTGGGTGGGTTTGTGGGGTATGAGGGATGTGCCTGACGGGCGGAGATAAGTACGCGGGTCTGGTGTTTGACTTGGACGGACGCCCTAATTCCTACCACTCTCTCTCCTCCGGGAACCCACCCCCCAAGCGGTACTCCCTCCAAGCTTCCGGAAGGGATTTCCTCCCGCGTTTTTTTTGGCAGGGATTTCCTCCCGCGTTTTTTTTTGCAGTAGCCGGCTATTATTATCCTCCTCCGTGTGACCACCGCGTCTCGTTCGCTAAAAGAGCAACGCGGCATTCTTTGAAAGACATTATCATTGGAATTGCCTTATCCTCGCCGCGCCCCCCCTCAGCGCGTCTCCGATATATATACTACGCTCCTGGAGCCGAAAAGATTAACCGCCTGCGGCCCTGATCGCCGACTATGGTTGCGATGGAGGACGGTGCCTCATGAATCCTGAGCCTTGCGAGGGCATCCGCCCTCCCGGCGTAGGTTGGCACCTAGTCGCCTCCCGGGCGGGCCGGTTGGCAGCCGGAACGTTCGCAGTGGGACGGGGTATGGCCGGGGGGCGAAGACGGAATTTATCGACGAGTTGGTTGTCAGTCACATCGCGGTCTCCTCGTCGCATGGCGACAAGCTTGATGGTCACTCTCCGCCGACGGACCTTTCGGCGCTCCTCGTCTACAGGCCCGTGATTCCGGACAGGCTCCTGTCGGTCCGGCCTGGCTCCCATGCTCGGGAGAGGTCTGAAGTTAGTTAGTTAGTTAGTTAGCCTGCGGCCGGCGGCTACAGCACAGTGTTTCAACATCGAAAGTGGTGGTGACTGCTCTAATAATTAGAGGGTGGTGGCTTTCGATTACTTTGAGCAGAGAGTTGAGGCCCTGGTTGAAATTGGTTGCAAGCGATGTACTAGTGTATCAATAAGCCATCCCGTTATAGTGAGAGAGTATAGAGCCATCCCTCTATAGTGAGAATTTTGATCAAAACACTCTTTCCGACCGAGCCGGATCCGCGCGCAGCGCCCGTCTTATCTCGTCGTCGCAACATGGGTGGCGGCATCGCCAAGCCGGAGAGACCACAAAAACCAAAAGAAGATGTCGGTGACGACGAAGATGTCGCCGCGCCATTTCTTGATGAAGACGATGCTGAACAAGGCGCCCTGCTTGAGGCAAGAACGACAACGACGACGACGACACCACCAAGAACAACACCATCACCGTCACGAGCCCAGCAGCCTCATCATTCGCAGCTGCAAAAGGTACGTGGTGGATGGAGCACTCGTTCATGCGTGGCACGCAGAACAAGTGGCGCAAGAGAGCCCAGTTCCTGACGACAGCATCCAGTCCCGAGATGATCGAGATGAAGAAGTCTGTCCTCCAGCTCAAGGCCAAGCCAGAGAAGAAGCTCGACCCGCCCGAGGTCGCTCAGGTGTGTGCGACTGTTGTTGTAGCCCCCCGAGAAAAAACGCAAAGCTGACGACGACGATATTTAGGACGAGCGCGCCGCGACAGTCTCGAGAGCGGGATTTTTGCTCCTCGGCACGGATGCCGGCAAACGCAAGCTATACTACCAATTAATCGGCAACTACTTGGTCCAGTTCAACAACAAAGAGGCGCCCATCGGGACCCCCTTCTTGCCAACGTACGTGCAAGGGATCGAAGACATCTTGCGGGCAGTGGCCGCGAGCGACAACCCGGAGGCGCTTAAACCGCAGTTCATTGCCCAGATTGAAAGCAAGGGCACGAGATTTCACGTCTACACGCCAACGCGGACGCTTCACCTGTACGCCGAATCACTCGAAGAGCAGCGAGGCTGGATCGACGCGATCAACGGGGCGTTGACGAACATTTTTAGTGCCGACGAGTTGGCCATCAAGGCAAACTCCGAGAACAGGCTCCGGCCACTGATGCTCAAGCAGGAGTATACCGAATTCATGCGATTCAACTCGATCCTCTCCAACATGGTCGGCGCCGGCATGATCGACAAGGGCCACGTCTGGTCGCACAAGAAGGGTTTTTTGCTCTTCCAGCGCCTCGAGTACGAAGACGAGCAGTTCTACGCGAATCTCCTGCCCGACGCCGCTCCCAAAGAACCGCAGTGGTCGAAGATGTTCTGCCTGCTGCGCAGCGACATGACGCTCACCTACGGCAAGTCGGAAAAGGAGGCGAAATGCCAGCCCGAGGGAGTCATTTCGCTCTCGCACCTGCACGTCGAGCTCGACCACGACCGCATCGAGGAAACGGGAAAGATGGTCTTTTCGCTCGTCACGCCCATGCGGACGTTCGTGCTTTGCGCGCCGCATCAGGTTTCCCTCGAAGAGTGGCTGCGGTCGATCGTCAAGGTCAGCAAGGGGATGGAGGGCCAGGGGAACGCGAGCGCCGTGCTCGTCGAACTCGCCAACCTCAAGCTCCAGACCCCCCCATCGACATCGACATCTACACCATCCTCGACACCGACTCGGGCGTCGACGCCTACGCCCACTTCGTTGCGAGGCTGCAAGGCAAGCCTCGGGTCACCAACGTCTTCGCGTGCTGGAAGCTCGCGAAAGAGTTCAAGGACATCAACGAATTCGAGGACGACAGCCAAGAACACAACGCGCAGTGCAAGCAGCTCGCGGCGTTGATCATCGACGCGTTCCTCCGCGCCGATAGTCCGCTCCCTCCCGAAATCAGCACTGACATCCGGGAAGAGATCGTCGACGCGGCCGAAAGGGGCGAGATCCCTACAATAAATGGTCTCCGCGCGGCTTGCCTCAAGTACCTTCACGACACGACGTACAAGGACTTTCAAAAATCCGAGTACTACAAGAGACTCATGAGCCAGTTGGCCGGCGTCGAGGCCGAACCGTGCGAGCCTATCCCAAAAAATGCCACGAGGATCCTGATCCACGTGCCGTCGAGTCCGGCCGAGTTCAAGAGACGTATCAAGAAGGGCTCGAGGATCAGGACGAAGCTCATGATGGTCGGCGTCAACTCCAACGGCGCCAAGGTCTACGAGGCCTGGACGTCGATCAACTTTGTCGAGGGCAAGACGACAGAGCTCATCATCGGCCGGGACGTCAAGACCGACCTCACCATCGACGACGACAAGAAAGTCTCCCGCGAGCACGCGCGGATCGACTGTCGGCCCGACGGAGCGTGTGTCTTCCTCGACCTCGGCTCGTCACACGGGAGCAAGGTCAACGGCAAAATCGTTTCCGGACGCGTGAATTTAGCCGTTGGCGACTTGATCAAGGTCGGCAAGACAAAGTTGCTTTTCACCATCATCCCTAGTGGCCAGGACGAGCCACTCACGTGACATGAATTTTTTTAGACAGAAAGAACATCGCTCTCCTCGACGCACCGTCTCTTGCGCCTCCTCGCGCCTGGTGCGTCCCGAAATTGCACCCGCGCTTCGCTTCTTTCCACCGACGATCCAGCAACATACTACCTTTTTGCCGCTTTGTCTAAGAGGGGCGGGAAAGGCCCGCTGATATCTTCGTCTATGTCGTTGCGGCGCCGTCGACCAGTCGCGAGGTTTTTCGTTCGCATTTGTGAAGCCGCGCGGTGCGGCGGAGGCGGAGTATTAAGTATTTTTCTGTCAATAAGTTCAGAAATAAGGGACCGTGGTAAAAGAACGCTGGTGTTTAAAAACATACAAGTGCAGGCCAGTAAGTTCACCTACTCCCAATCTCTAACCCCAGTAAGTTCACCTGTTTCTGTTAAGTTCACCTGGTCAGTAAGTTCACCTAGCTCTAACCAACTCCTTTGAGCTCGTCGCTCTCGCCTCCGCCAACCTAAGCTGCTTTGGTCCGCACGCGCCGCCAACCTTTGAGTTTACTCTAAAAACCCTTTACTCTGAAAACCCCAGTATGTTCACCTGGTCCCAGTTTCACCTGGTCAAAAACCCCAGTATGTTCACCTGGTCCCAGTTTCACCTGGTCACTCAGTCCACCTAGTCCCAATCTCTAACCCCAGTAAGTTCACGTGGTCCCAGTAAGTTCACCTATAGTGCGCGTGTAGACGCCGGGAGGGGGCTTATCGGCATTGCGCAGCACGTGTGGGGTAGGGCGGAGTCGTCGACCCAGAAGAGGATATCCTCGGGGTTGCCGATCGACAGAGAGCCACGTCGAGCTGGACGTGGCAGAAGACGGGCTTCGCCAAGAGGACGCGGACCTCGCGGGACGTCTGGCCCTGGCTCTTGTTGATCGTTTGGCGTAGGCGGGCATACAGGTTGGAGGAGCCTCGGTGACAACGACACGATCGATCACGTATCTGGTACCGTTGCAGTGGCCGTGCGACGGGTCGAGGTTGCGAAGACATTAAGCTCGCGATCAAAGTCAGCATGCCGTTGGTTGTCACGGAGTTGAAAACTCTACTGTAAAGAGCGAGGCGTCGTCTTCCGACCCAGCCTAGTCAGCCGAAAAGAACTCCGACGCCTCGTCTCCGGGAAAAAAAAGGCCGCGGTCATGCGCACGTTGTCAGCATCGACAACATCGTTTCGACGGGGCGTGAGAATGGCGCGCTGAAAGAGCCGCCGCGGGTCGTGGAAATAGTCTGCGAGGTCGCCGTAGACGGCTTGGAGGATCACTGTCTGGCTCTCGCGCCTACCTGATCCTTACTCTCGGGCCTACCTGATCCTTACCCTAAATCGAGGGACAAACAGACAAACAGACAGACAGACAGACAAACATCTGTCGATTAGTAGTTAGGATTCTGGCTCCTGGGAGTTGTTGCTAACCATAATTGTAAACAAAAGGACGGTTAAGCGGGAAAGTGCGGCCGCGATGGCACAGAGGCCACGACAACCTCCGCCAGTCCAGGAATGGAGGCTTAAGTAGCCTGCTTTCCGGGTGCTAGAATCTTGATTAATTCGGCGGTCCCCCTTTTTTACAACAAAATGTTCACGCGGAGGCCATTTTTTTGCCGGGCGGCGAAGTCCCTCCCGAGGAAGGAACAATGTGTTCGTGGTGCTTGGAAAATCTTGATTAAATTAGGGTTTTTGAAAGTCGACTGCTAGGGGGCGGGGGTGCGTGTGTTTTAGGCAGCCGCCGCCTTGTTTGGTGCATCGCCGAGCGCACCTGTTTTATCGACGATCTGTCCTTACTTGCTTATTCGCAAGTGGTACTCAGGCTGCGTGCCGCCGGAGGAAAGCGAATCCTCGTCTAATTTTGACGTCGTGGGTGCCGCATCTGTCTAATGAGATGATGCTGCCTCTACTTCGAAATGTACCTGATTTTCGCGCCGCGCCGCACCTTTTTTTTACTGGTGGCTGGTGCAGCCAGCATTGCAACGGATCTCGCACTCGCTGCCTTGTCAGGTGATATAGAGGAGAGGGTATTTGTCCAATCAGCAACGGCGCCGTAGCTTGGACGTCGAACACGAATTCGCAGCGCGGGTTCGCGGTTGACAACCGCGGTTGACAACCGCGGCAGCACTTCCTCTCTATCGACCCTCGGCCACCTCGTTTGGTGGCCGAGTCATTTTGCTGGCAGAGGGACGCCCACGAGCCGTGGCTGCGAAGACATGAAAAGAGCAATAAAGTGTAGATGCTGCGTCTCAAGTTGGCACGGCCGGTCGATAAACCTGTCGATAAACCCTTCGCGTCTCTTGTCTCCGAGCGCCAGCTGAAGTCTATCAATCTCGCACTTCAAGCTGAGCCTAGCCTCTGCCCGCGCGACTGTCGCGAGGCGGACTCACCGCACCGGCATCGAAGGACTCCGCCACCGGGCTACATCAGCACCTCCTCCTCCAAGTTCCAAGGTCGGCCGGGACGCGGAGGCTGCGCGTGCGCCTTGCCCCCGACGCCCCACAAGTAAGCGATCACCATTTTGACATGCCCCCAATCCCGGAGAGTGGGGCGTAATCTCGGCGGCGGCGGCCCGAGAGCCGCACGTTCCGGGTTTCTTTACATCGACTTCTATCCTCACCGGCACTCCGGCACCGATGCAAGACGATTATTCCCCGTCGGAAAGGCAGGGGGAGAGACAGCCCGCGCACACGACGACGAACACCACGGAAGAGGTGCCCAAGGAGTTTGGATGCACCTGTTGATGAGCCCAACGCCGGGCAAGATCCCCAACTGCGACCCGCCGCGCACGGGGAACGGCCTGCTCTGAAGGGCAAAAAGTTCCTGACCGCGCACAGGATATACTAGGAGTCGAATATTTCCGAGGCCAAGGGAGGCGAGCAAGGTAGACCTGCGCAGTCAGCTCGACAAGGCGCAGCACACCGCCATCACCAACGAGAAAATCGACGACGCCACCCTCCAACAAGCAGCTCGCGGAAGTCCGCCTCAACGCCGCGTCGATTGACACGCAGCAAGCCCGGATAAATCCTAACTACTAATCGACAGATGTTTGTCTGTCTGTTTGTTTGTCTGTTTGTCTGTCCCTCGATTTAGGGTAAGGATCAGGTAGGCGCGAGAGTAAGGATCAGGTAGGCGCGAGAGCCAGACAGTGATCCTCCAAGCCGTCTACGGCGACCTCGCAGACTATTTCCACGACCCGCGGCGGCTCTTTCAGCGCGCCATTCTCACGCCCCGTCGAAACGATGTTGTCGATGCTGACAACGCGCGCATGACCGCGGCCTTTTTTTTCCCGAAGACGAGGCGTCGGAGTTCTTTCGGCCGACTAGGTTGGGTCGGAAGCCGACGCCTCGCTCTTTACAGTCGAGTTTTGAACTCCCTGACAACCAACGGCATGCTGACTTTGATCGCGAGCTTAAAGTCTTCGCAACCTCGACCCGTCGCACGGCCACTGCAACGGTACCAGATACATGATCGATCGTGTCGTTGTCACCGAGGCTCCTCCAACCTGTATCCCGTAAGGCCCGCCGACGCCAAACGATCACCAAGAGCCAGGGCCTGACACCCCGCGAGGTCGGCGTCCTCTGGGCGAAGCCCGGCTTCTGCCACGTCCAGCTCTACGTGGCTCTCTGTCGATCGGCAACCCCGAGGATATCCTCTTCTGGGTCGACGACTCCACCCTACCCCACACGTGCTGCGCAATACCGATAAGCCCCCTCCCGGCGTCTACATGCGCACTATAGGTTAACTTACTGGGACCAGGTGAGCTTACTGGAACCAGGTGAACTTACTGGGGTTAGAGATTGGGACTAGGTGAACTTAGTGACCAGGTGTGCTTACTGAGACCAAGTGTGAACTTACTGGGGCTTTTAGAGTAAACTAAAAGGTTAGCGGCGTGTGCGGATCAAAGCAGCTTAGATTGGCGGGGGTGAGAGCGACGAGCTCAAAGGAGAGAGGGTTTGAGTTTACGCCGAACTTGCTGGGGTTAGAGATTGGGTTTACGCCGAATTTGCTGGGGTTAGAGATTGGGACTAGGTGAACTTAACAGAAACAGGTGAACTTGCTGGGGTTAGAGATTGGGACTAGGTGAACTTACTGGCCTGCACTTGTAAATAAATAAATAAATCGCTGTGCGTCAATATATGTATAGAAGAAAAAGCGTTCTAATTTCGTTCTAATTTGTCGTCATGACTACTACGCAGATTCTCACAAACTTCAATGCCAGGGTCAATTGGCAAGTGGAAGTTTGTACCGTTGTCAGCGACCGCCTTCTGGACGCAGAAGGCCGTAATCTTGACGGACCCACGAGGTGGCGACGTCAGCACTAGTCGAAATGATCGAAGTGGTCGACAGTGGGGATGGCAAGGGGTGCCGTACGGTTGCAAAACAGGACATTTTGCAAGGCGAACGATGCGCGCTGACGGTGCCTCTGGTCGTGGCGCTTTCCCCTGATCTGCGACTCGCGCGGTGCGGGTACTGCTGCGTGAAGGTGTGTTCGAGTCGCGCGCGCGTGTGCGAGAGTTGTGGAGACGCCGTGTTTTGCGACGAAGAGTGCGCCGACCTCGCGCGCCACGCGGAGGAGTGCGAGCTGCTGAAAGAGCTGCGGCGGTGTTCGGAGACGGTGCTGTTGGCTGCGCGCGTGTGCCGGCTGCCCTTCAAGGATCGCGCGATCGTTGGCTCGTTGACGACGCACGAAGACAAGGTGTCCGCTGGAACGCGGGCCAAATTCCTGGAGACGGCGTCGAGACTCTCGGATACTCTCGGGAACGGCGTCGGGAGAGACCAAATTTTTCGAATATTGTGCGTCATCGACACCAACGCCCACGGCGTCGTCGATCATACGCCGCCAGGGGAACTCCTCGTGACGAGCGACGACCGTTTCGCGGTCGCCAAGAATGGTCGCCTCGCTTGCGGCCGGCATCGCCGACAAATCTCGTCGGCGCTCGCCGACTGCTTCGGCGACGACGCCGGCCTCGCGAGCGGGGCTGTCGTCGGGATCATGCTCTCGCCGCCGTTGGCCCTGCTGAATCACGAATGCACGCCTTCGGTCTATCTCGCGTGCGAGCTCAGGCGCAGAGAGCCTCCGCTCGTCGTCACGCGAGCGGCGAGGCCGCTTTGCGCGGGCGACGAGCTCTCGTGCAGCTATCTCGCGCTCGTGGGGATGACGTCGGCCCAGCGACACCAGCAGCTCGCCGAAGCCTACCACTTCGCCTGCCGGTGTCGCATGTGCTCCCCCCCGACATCACGGCGCCTCGACGACGCGTTCTCCGCGGGCGCCCCCTCCGACGCCGAAGTCGCGCGCTGCGCCGTCGCCTTGGATTTGATCTACGACGCGCTCCTGCACAACGACATAAGCGCCGCTCAATTTGCTTTGTCCACGGCGCAGCACGCCATCGAGCCGCTCGTCGACACGCATCGATTGAAGATCCAGTTTCTCCTCGCCGCTCTCGTACTCGAGTCCCGCTGTCCGGGCTCGACGGCGGTCGTTTCCCTCGCCAAGCGCATCTTCCTCATCTTCGAGAGAGACCCCGACCTCCAGTCGCTTGCCGTCGACCCCGTCAACCTCGCTCGAGTCTACTGCATTGCGAGTACCCTCGACTCTCCGGCAGGACCCCAAGTCCTCGATGCCTGGCTTTCTACCGCCGCGCGCCTATTCGAAACACACCTCGGCCCGGCTAGCACGCTTGCCCGGAACGCGCGTCAACTCAGAACCCTCCTCGTCTTTGCTCAGCCTGCTGCGGCCGCCACGGATCCCCCTTCACCGCCTCCTGCGCCGACGACTTCGAGACAGAAGAAGCCGCGCACCACCGCCGCCGCGAACAGGCAGTAGTTACTTGACTAGCTAGACGTATTATATCGGCTTTCTTCCTTTCTTTGTTAGTTTGTGGCAGGATGATGAACCAACAACCCCTACCGGACCTTGCGAGGGGCCAAGGCGCACTCTTGCACTGCCAAGTAAGTGCGTGTGGGCCTGCGTGCGCGCGCGCGCGCGCGTGCGTGCCTGCCCAGGAGGAGGAGGAGTTGATTAGCACTCACTACCCACAGCAGCAGGTTGTGTGCCTAGCGTCAAACCACAACATGGCAGCATGCTCTCTGCGTGGTGGATCGCATCTACTTTACCAACTAACGTTGACTGAGATCCTCCAGATTTCCTTTTGCAGCGGCTCCCCTTCTCGAATTAGAACTAACGAAGCAAGCAGGAGAGAAGAGAAGGACATTGTTGTCTTTCGCACCCACCTACCATTTAAGTTAGAAAGGGGCTCGTCTAGGCTCGAGCAGCTTTCGACTTGTACTCGTAAGCTTAATTCCCTAGCACTGCTGCTGCTGCTGCTGCTGCTAGGGATGCTCAAGTATCGATCGCGACGCCCACGACCGTCGCCAAAATGCTAGCGAGATCGCGGCCCGTATGTGCCATATATTTGGCCGTGACTCATCATCATCATCATCATCATCATCATCATCATCATCACTTAAGGCACGATGGATGTGCTAGTCTTCTCCATTCGAGGAGCAGTGAGCGAGAGGGGACCATGAATATCATTGCCGCAGTGGTCAGCCAGTCAGATTCTCACTCATCTCTCGATAAGAAACCGATACCTGGAGTAGTAGTAGTAGTAGTAGTAGTAGTAGTTGCCATAACTTGCATTTATTCTTCTCCTGGTGCTGTGGTTTTTGTCCGTGCACTCTTTGAGATTGCGCGCGCGCGTGGCCCGTGCATCTGACGTGCACACTACGTCGTCGTCGACGGGTTCATCATCCAGCACCCTAAATACTAACGCAAATGTCGTCAGTTCGTCGCCTGTTCGGATTCTTCTTTGGATTTTCGGGCCGCAAACGCCCGCTTCCATTCGCGCGTGCCGGGAGTCGCGACTTTACACTGCCCGCGGTGGCGCTTGCGTCCACACTTCAAGCAGACTCTCTTGAACCATCCCGGGTTCGAGACGTCCTCCGACAGTTGCGGGGACGCCTCGTTCGCAGGCGCGTGAGTCGACTCGGAGGAAGTGGTGCTGGGGGTGACGACCGCGCGCCGCGCCTGCCGGATGGACTGCTGGTCGACTTGGTCGACAGGTAACCGCCAGGGCGACGCGAGCCAATGGCGAATTTTGGCTCGCGGACCGAGCTTGACACCAATTGCAGACAAGTCGCTATCTTGAAGGCAGCGGCAGGTGTCAACGTCAAGAATTTCTTCCTCTTGAAAAATGGCCACTAACGACTCGAGACCGAGCTCGACGAGCATGTCGCGCGTCGAGAGCGTCCCTGGTGGCTGGGGGAGTTCGGCGGGCGCGCGCGCGGTTGGCGTATTCTTTTCTTTGCGATCTGGTACTTGCTTCGCCGCGTCATCGTTAGCAAGAGTGCTCTGCTGCTGATTCACTTTTTTCTTGCGCTTCTCCATATCGGGTGGTGTCGCTGTTTTCTTGGAGGCAGGCTCCTCGCCGCGGCTCTCTTTGCCTCCTCTGGTCCCACCCGAACCGTGCAGTGGCGGTGTCGGCGCATCCCGCTTGCGCGATCCCTTCGTGTTCGGCGGTATTTCTGGTGCTGGATCTGCCGAATTTATTCGAAGTTGATGCCGGGGAGGCGTAGACGGCGATGCGAGGATCGACGAAGCGTCCTTTTTGTCAGACGTCCGACTCGCACCACCTTTGTGCGAGCCCGGTGGCGCCGCCCCGTTGCGGTGCACCCCAGGCGAGTCGCGCAATTTGGACGCGGGGATATTCGGAGCAGTCGTCGAAAATGCGTCGTCCTTTCGCATCACGCCGCGCGAAGGGGATTTCGTTGGGCTCGTATTCAATCCTGGAGGTGTCGCACCGTTCTGCTGGCGCGGCGGCGTCGCGTACAAAGTCGCCGCCGCCGCCGCCGCCATTGATTGCGTCGGAGAGGGCGCCGCGGCCTGCTGTCTACTGGTCCGCGCGCGCATCGGATCGGGCGCCGCGATCTGCTGCTGCTGCTGCTGATACTGCGGCCGCGTAGCGGGCTCCGCGATCATCGATGATATCGGCGCGGGTGCAACAATGGCAGGTGCGGCGGCGGACTGCGGATGTGGTTGCCGTGAAATCGGAGGGGGGGCAGCAGCCACAGGTGCATCAGCAGCGGGTTGCAAGCCGACCGGAGCGCGAGTAGCCACGGCACCAGGTTCAGCAACGGGACGCGGGCGCAGGCCGGGTGGCGAGGAGTTGGATTGAAGAGGCGCCGCATGTGAATGGGGGGCAGGTGCTTGGACGTCGTCAAACCCGATGACCTCTGCATACGCGATGGGGACGGCCATCGAAAGGGCGAAAGCATTCGACAGGGGTGGATCAATTGGCTTGCCATGCCCTCCAACCGAGGCGTCGAAGTCGGGGGGGGGGCGAGTTCCATTCTCAAAAAAGTGCAGTTGTGAATGGCTACTTATTTCGCCGCCGCCGCCGCCGCCGCCGCCGCCGACAGCCAGACCGACGAATCCTGCTGCTTCTGGAGGATTTTGCGTTTGCGCTTCGCGAACGTTATCTTCTGCGCGCAACCCGACACCGCGCGAAGGCGGCGGCGCGAGGCCCGGTGGTTCGAGGTAACCACGACGACGAGGCGAGTCGTCGCTCTGCGGTCTTGGCGGATGCCGCATACCCATCAGCCTCGCGGGCATCCCGCTTTTTCCCGGCTGCTCAGCAAAAGACGCGAACAACGGCGGCACAACGCTCCTCCTCATGCCGGGCGGCGCTTCCGTAAGGAGGTCGTCGTCGTCTTTCGGGAGGACCGACTCCGCGACAGCGCGCTGCTGTTCTTCGGCCTCGGTCTCGCGGTCCTCGTGGTCGTAACCAAGCTCTCGTTCAACGAAAACCCGCTGCTGCTGCTGCTGCTGTTGATTGGGTTGGTCGATTTCTCGCGCGAGCAGTCCGCGCGGCGCGGCGTCCGCGTCGTCGCTGTTTCGCGAGGTAGTATTGTTGTCGGAACAAAAACTATAGACGGAATGTTTTCGATCTTCCCTCTCGTCGTCGTCGTCGTCGTCGTCGGGTTCCGCGTCGTCGCTGGAGGTATTATAACTATCGGAACAATAGACGACGGCCTGCTTTCGTTGTCCTCGCTGCTGCTGCTGCTGCTGCTCGTCGTCGTCGTCGGGTTGCGCGCGGCCCCTAACGTTGTCGTCGTTGTTGTTCGCCCGATGATGATCATCATCATCGCCCGAGTCGTCCTCCTTCGCAACGGGGTGTCCGTTGTTGTTGGATCGCACCGCCAATGGCGAGCCCTGGTACGCAAAGATTTTGAAGTAAACGGCGGCCTTCTTGGACTCGAGGTCGGCGTTGGTCATGGCGACGCGCTCGAGTCGTTCCGCGTTGCGTTCATTTTTCTGGTGCTCTTCCTCTTCGAGGCGGTCGAAGAAAGCGGCGCGCGACGCGAGGTCGGCGCGGTTGGCGGCGGAGAAGCAGTCGGTCCGCTTGGCAGCCTCCCTTAAAGCGTTGGCCCAATCTCGAGGTTGGGCGCCGACGTCCGCGCGCTTGGCCTTGACGAGCCACTGGAAGGCCTCGTTGCACGTCGCCTTGGCGTTGGTCCTCGCCCGATTATTATGTTGGTTGTTGATGGCGCCGTTGGAGGAGGAAGAGGAGGTCGTCGAGGCGTGGTCGTCCTCCGCGACGAGGAAGACGTCGCGGGCGAACGAGGCGAAAGCCTCGGCGGCGTCGGCAAGGCCCGTTCGCGCGTTCGTCGCGAGGCGAAGCTTGAGGTTCTTGAGTGTGGAGCCGCGGAGCATGCGGTCGTGGTCCTTTGCTCGGCGGCGATCGCGCACTTCCGACGCGACCTTGAGCGCCGTATCCGCACGCTCGAGGGTTCGCGAGGCCCCGGAAAAGACGTCGACGAGGATTCTTCGTCGTTCGCGGCGAGCTCGCGACTCGGACAACGCCTCTTCTTCTTCTTCTTCTTCTTCGACTTGTTCGCGGCGCGCGCGGTCGAGGAGCCCGGCTGCCTTGACCGTCAGGGCGTGGTGCAGGCTATTGCGCTTTCCCCTGAGCTCGCCAATCTTGGCGGCGGCCGCGCGCGCGGCGACCGCGCGGTCTACGGGCAAGCGGTTGTCGTCGGATAACTCGGAAAGAATCTTGTCGACGGCCTCGGCGTTGAGCTCGAGCTTGGTCCGCATCTCCTCGGCCTCCTCGAGCTCCTGCTCCTCGATGGGGTCCACCACCTCGATCGTCGCCGTGCGCGACCACGGCGACGCGCCGACGACGCCGTTCTCGCGCAGCCACAGCCGATATCTAATCTCGTGCGACCCCGCCTCTTTGACGTCCACGCGAATCGCGTTCGACGCGCCCTCGATGGGCCCCTTGTAGAGCGGCTCCCCAAACGAGCTCGCGACGCTCTCGATCTCGACCTCGTCCACGCACCCCAGGAGCCCGTCGGTGGGAACGACGAAGCTGACGAGCACGGGAAACTCGCGTCGATCCGTCGACTCCGAGTCCGCGTCGACCCGGGGCGTCGCGGGTTGTCGATGCAGGAGCTCAGACTCGAGCAGTAGCGGGCCACCACCACCCTTGCGGAAGTGGTTCCCCGCAGAATAACCGCCACGGCCCTCGCGGCGTTTCTGGTGGAGGCGCTCCCTGGCGGCGGTCTCGTCGCCGTCCGAGTCGTCGTACGCCTCGCGGTTCCGGTCCAACTTATCCATCAGCTTGCGATGCATCTCCTCGACGGACCACGAGAGGCGCTTCCCGACGGCCCCCGCCTGCAGCACCGTCCTCAGCGACTGGAAGTACTCGTAGCGGAACTTGGCGCTCTTGAGCGCGTCGGCGGCCGCCTTCATTTCCTCGTACCGCGACCGATTTCCGCCCTTGTCGGGGTGCCACAGCACCGATCGCCGCCGGAACTGGCTCTGGACGCACGATACCACGGCCGCCGTCTTCTCGTCGCAAGTTTCGGTCGCCCTCTTCACCCACTCCTTGCTCGCCTCCACCGCGATCGCCTTGCGCCGCTCCTCGCGCTCGGAGACCCGCAGCGCGTCCTCCGCCGCCGCCAGCGCCGCCATCGCCGCCGCGACCTCGCCATTGGTCATCTTCTTTTTCTTCGTTTTGTGATCGCGCAACGCATTTGTCACGCGACGTTTCTCGCCTTTTGCCTTCATCTTCGCTTGCTGGACCTGTGCGAGCTCCTGCTTACATGCCTCGACGCGCCGCTCGGCCTTCCCCAACTCCTCCTCCGCCGCGATCTCCAACGCGAGCAGCCTCCCCAGATGCTCGTCGCCGCCGAAGCTGACGACCAACGGACACGACCGGAGGATTTGAGCAACATCCATCAGAGATTTGTCAAAACTTCGAATTCCTGGACGCCATCGGCAGTCTGCCTTCGAATCAACCCTTCACCTTTTTTTCCGTTGGAAATAATAATAATAATAATAATAATAATGCCTGCCGGCACTTTTTTTTTTTTGTGTCCAGTCCACTCCACCCCACCCTCTCAGCGCGGGGCCGCCCAGAAGAACAAGCTTCCTCCCGTCCTTCCTTCTGGTAGTCACAACTTTGCTTCCGTCGCGAGGCCTCTCTCCCGTCTCTCCGCAGCGTGCCTGCCTGCCGCCTCGAGAGTTTATCTATATCTAGACGCGGAGGCGGCGGCGGCGCATGGGAGCTGCGGCGGGGGTGACGTCGTTAGGGTCGGATAAGAAAGTTCGTACGAGCCGTTAACTATGTTTCAGTTTGTACTAAGACATACTCAACGGATCGCTGAGCTATGTTCATTTGTACTCAAGCAGTATGTGCCGCCACGCCGCGAGATCGTCGCGATGGAACTAGTCCCCATAGTGAAGTCGGCATCCTTTCGCCCCCTCACGCAAAAAAAGGAAAAAGCCCACGCGTTGTAGGACCCGTCGTTGCGGCGCGGGCTAGTCTCGTTTTCTTATCCGACCCTAACGTCGTCGTCGGCATCCAAGCTTTTTGCAGTCGTCACGCCGCATTTTTTTATTCTTATTCCTTGCACACCCATGTAGCCTCGCCTGCAGGAAGAGAGCCATATGCCTCACGACGAGAAAGGAGAGGAGCGCACCCGTCGAGCTATTGAAATAATAATGCGAGCCCACCTCTTCGTCCCAATGTTGCGTCCACGTCGAGTTATTATCGGTCTCGAGCTCCGTTTCCGGCTTGGCGAAAAAATTGGGTGACGGCAGTATGCGAGGGTGGCCCGGCTTGGCAGGTGGCGGCGATGGGTGCATTGGAGCTATCCACGGGGTCGGTTGCTTGGCAATGCCGCTCGTCACTGCTGAGAGACTCACGACGGGTGGGCTGGCCTGGTTAACCACAAAGACGGACTGTTGTTTGAAGTCGTGCCCGCTATCCACTCTTCGGCGATGCGGCGGCTTGGACTGTGCCGTTATCGGCGGCGGCGGCGGCGGCGGCTGCCTCCTCGACGCGGCCGATTGTCGTCCAGATGCACTGGAGGAGGAGGACATTCTCACAAGAACACTTATATTACGTCATGTAGGGCTCCAGTAATAACGACGGTTACGATGGAAGTTGGGAGTTGTATCGTGATCGACGCCGGCTCGGCGTCGGTGAAAGCTGGGTACTCCGGCGAAGATACGCCGCGGTCTGTGTTTCCGTCTGTCGCGCCGGAGAGTCAGGGCGAGGTAAACAATGGGGATAGCAACAAAACTTCCAGCAGCAAAGCAATCGCGAGTAGCAGTGGGCAACGACCCGAAGCGATCGAGTGTCATCCCGAAAACACGGGTTGCTATCCGATCCAACGGGGCGTGGTCGTCGACTGGGAGAAGATGGAACGGCTTTGGGACTCGACATTCGGCGACGAGCTCCACGCGTACCCAGAAAGCAGCTCGACGGGCGGGACGACGACGAATGGACTGTCTGTACTCCTAGCCGAGCCCCCCGGGACGTCCTCTGCGGCGCGAGAGCGCGCGGCGCAGATCATGTTTGAGACCTTTAAGGCGCCGGCGTTGTGCTTTTTTAACTCGGCGCCTCTCGCTTTGTTCGCCTCGGGAAGGACGCGAGGGATCGTCCTCGAGTGCGGGGCTGGAGTGTCGCACGCCGTGCCGATCTTCGAAGGGTTTGCGCTCGCGCACGCCGTCCAACGCGCCGAGAGAGCCGGCGCCGACGTCACCGCCGCGCTCGCGGCGGACCTCGAGGAACGCGGCATACGTCTCGACATGCGGACGTCGCGCGACGTCAAGGAACGGCTCTGTGGCGTCCGGAGCCTCCTCGAGACTCCGTCGACCAGCGAGACGCCCGACCTCGAGTACGAGCTACCGGACGGGAGCATGATAAAAATCGCGGGCGATTGTCAGCACGATGCCCCCGAGGTCCTGTTCGCGGGCGGAGACGTCGAGAGGGCGCCACTTCCAGACCTCGTCGCCCAGTCGATCGGCATGTGCGACCGTGATCTGCAGACGGACCTCCGTGGGGCCGTCGTCCTTGCGGGCGGGACCACGATGCTGCCCGGCTTTTGCAATCGCATGAAGGAGGCGCTCGTCAAGGCGAGCCCGGCGGAGACGACGGTCCGCGTCATACCCAATCCGAGTGGGACGGCGGAGCGGGGCTACAACTCGCAGCGAAAGCACGCGTCCTGGATTGGTGGGAGTATTTTTGCATCCCTCGACACCTTCAAGGACATTCGCGTTATGAAGCAGGAGTGGGAGGACGACGAAACCGTAATCCATCGCAAGGCGTTTTAAGCGAGCTGAGGTGTGGTGAGCCCCAGGGCCACCACGAAAACTTCTAAGTAGAGGCCAGCCCAATGCTAGGGACGTTAGCTATAATCCCAGCGCCGCGTGGCGCGCGGGACCAATCAGAGTGTTACCGGGCGCGAGTTGATGGTCTGTCGCCAGTGCTCTCACCACGGTCTTGAGCGAAAGAGTACCACGTGTCGTGTCTGTCTTCTTTGGTAGTATGTGGAAAAAAAAGGTGATGCCTTGTTGAGTCTCGTCGTCGTCGTCGTCAACGTCCTTCTACGCCTCCTGCCATACACATACACCCCGACGTTCCGGGTGCCGCCACCATCCTATATGGATGATGACGTCAACGGAAGTTTAAAGGGATAATTTATTTATTCGAAACAACGCCATATATATTATGACGCGGGAGTTGGAGACCGTAGCGGCGTGTTCGTCCAAACCTTCCAAGGCGACGCGGATGCGGCGGTCGCGACCCAGTCCTCCCTCCCCCCCCCCGTCGAAACGGCCGACCGGCGGCAGTTGTGCGAAGAGATGGTCCAGTCCGGTTACGTCCAGAGTTACGTGGATTTTTTTTACCTGACCCATCGGCCCGATCCGAACGTTGCCGAGAAGGAGATCGAGGTACCCCCGGATGAGATGGTGTTTCTGCGCGACAACCTGACGCGCGCGGAGACGGCGCGGCGCAAGGGCGAGACGGAGGCCGTGTACGAGTCGTACTCGAACGTCGCGGGGTACTTCCAACACCGCGGGGGCGACCCCAAGACGGGGGTGTACTTTTACGAGAAGTGTCTCGAAATCGCGCGGCTGACGGGCGATTTTCGCGGGGAGATGCGCGCGAACCACGATCTCGGCAAGGCGAGCTCTCTCGCGGGGGACGTCGGCGCGGCGACGAAGTACCACGAACGTCAACTCGAGATTGCGCGCGGTCTCGATGAGAGCGACGAGACACTCGAGGCCCTCCGGGATCTGATCGATGCCTATCGCGCGGCGGCCGAGGAGCGCGAGGCGGCGAACGACAGCGAGGGCGCGGTGCGGCTCCGCGAGCGCTGCTTGGAAGTGGCGCGCGAGACGGGCGACG
Source organism: Chrysophaeum taylorii (assembly GCA_029834535.1). Lineage (NCBI taxonomy): Eukaryota > Pelagophyceae > Pelagomonadales > Pelagomonadaceae > Chrysophaeum > Chrysophaeum taylorii. Next base: position 70,016 of record JAQMWT010000421.1, read on the forward strand.
CGGCGAGCGAGGCGCGCGCCGCGCTGGCCCTCGGGACGGCGCTTAGGGACGATGCCTCTGAAGCGATCCGCGTCCTCGAGCTCGCCGAGGCGGCGTGCCGCAACCTGGACGACGCTCGGATCGAGGGGAAGACGTGCGACGCCCTCGGCGCCGCGTGGCGCTCCGAGGGCGACGACGACCGCGCGCTCGAATACCTCGACCGCTCCTTGGACCTCGCCGTCAAGACCCAGGACCTCCACGCGCAGGCTGCGGCCTGTCGGACGCTCGGCGTGCTCCACGTCGAGCGCGGCGACTACGACAGGGGAATCGACCTCTTCAAGCGCAGTTTTGATTTGGCCGAGAACCTCCAAGCTCGAGGCCAAGCGGACGCGCATAATCTCGTCGACTGCGCGAGGGTTCACCTCCGCATCGCGACTGCCATGAAGACGGACCCCCGCCTGAGAACGGCCGACGACGTGCCCGCGCTCCTCAACAACGGTAGTACGAGCGAAATCGAGGAGTTTTTGGCGTCGAAGGACATCATCATCGAAGCGCCCGATTCGTCGTGCACGTAGGCGCAACTATAAGACCACCACCCACCAGGAGGTAGGTGTCTCGGGTCACCTTTATATAATAAAAATGCAGCGCGTTCTTCGAGGTAGATAGAACGCTTACCGAGCGGGCTGCGGCTGGGCGTCGGGATCTCGGCTGGTCAGCACGGTTACGAGGCGATTCGCGAGCGCAGGCCCGATGCGCTGGCCCGAGGCAGTGCGGTTGGTGAGGTCGGCGGTGGCCGCAGCACCGTGGGTTTTGACGGCGTCGTGGAGGCGGCGGTAGGACGGGTACTCGGCGGATACGGCCGCGGCGCAGTTCGCGGGGACGACCGAGGCGAGAAAGGCAGGCCACGACTTGGCCGAGGTCCTGGGCTTGGCCCCGTGCCACGCGCCGAGGTCCTTGACGTCGAGCCCCGAGAACAGGTCGGCAGCCTTGGGGGCCGCCCGCCTGGCATCCTTGGTGGTCTCGACTATCGCGTTCGTGTGCGCCTGCACCAACTCGGCGAGCTTGGCGGTGGCCTTGGCGTCGGGGTCGCGGCCCACCTTGGGCGCGATCACGCTCCGGACGGTCACAATCTGGTCCTCGAGCCAGGCGATGATCGGAAACAAGCGTTCGCGCTCGGGTCCGACGAGCGCGACGGTCGGTCGCCCGGCATCCTCCTCGAGATCGGCGACGAGTTCCCGGAGCGAGAGCGTCGGGTCGCGCGGCAATCGCGCCATGTCCACAATAACGATCCGGTGCCCGCTCGGCACCCAGCCGTCCTTTCGCTCGAGCCACTCGAGAATGCTCCTCGACCCCTCGACGTCGCGCTCCAACTCGAAGCCTCTCCTGCTCAATAACTCGACCAACGCCGGCCATTCTCGTCGCAGGGCCGACGAGCACCGCAGCCGCAGGTCCACGCGGGTCGCCGCGGCGAACGCGCTCATCTCCGCGGCCTTTTGCGCCGCCTTTTCCGCCTTTTTCCGCTCGCGATCCTCCGCTCGCTTCGCCGCGCGCCGCGCCTTCTCCGACGGCGACAGATTGGCTTTCTTCTTTTGCCGCCTCAGAGGCCGCTCCTCCTCCTCCTCGTCGTCGTCCAGCTCCATGACCTCGCGCTCAAACGCGGACGAGTCGTCCTCGCGGGACCGCTTCTTCACGGTCGTCGTCGTCGACTGCGTGGGCGCCTCGTCGGTGAGATCCAGCACCACGGACCCATCATCATCGCTGTTTAACACCACCCCCCCATCCCCGAACAACGAATCTTCGTCGATATCCTTTCCTGGCTTGGCAACCGACGCCTCATCCCCCGACGAGTCGAGGAGGTCGATGACCTCCACCATGCGCGCGGACCGTTGTTGCTGTGTGTGGTAGGATGGATGGATCACTTTGTTCAAATAAATCTAGGATTATTTATTTATTTATTCATTATTGTGAGGGCGCAGGAAGGAGAAGGAAAGTGCACACGCAGCATCTTTGTCGTCGACAGTCGTCGTCGTCGGTCGGTTGGTCGCGAGAGTGCGCGCGGCGAGAGCTCTGCAAAGACGCGGGGACAGGCTAGAAGTGGATGGGGTTCATGCACGCCGCCATGCAGGCCTCCTTGAAGGCCTCGGAGAGGGTGGGGTGAGCCTGCGAGGCGAAAAGAGAAGTCACCACCAGAGGATAAAAGAGCGACAACAAGAGAAATAAAAAACGCGGTGTTCGCTCACGTGGCAGGTTCGCGCGATGTCCTCGGAGGAAGCGCCGTACTCCATGCCGATGACACCCTCGGCGATCATTTCGCCGGCGTTGGCGCCGATGATGTGGACGCCGAGGATGCGGTCGGTATCCTTGTCGGTGAGAATTTTGACGAGGCCTTCGGTATCGGCGACGCAGCGGGCGCGGGAGTTTGCCGAGAAGGGGAAGGTGCCGACCTTATAGGCGACGCCCTCGTCCTTGAGCTGCTCCTCGGTCTTGCCGGCGGTCGCGACCTCGGGGTGGGTGTAGATGACGCCCGGGATGACGTCGTAGTTGACGTGGCCCGCGAATCCCGCGACGTGCTCGGCGCAGGCGATGCCCTCCTCTTCGGCCTTGTGGGCGAGCATCGGTCCGTCGATGCAGTCGCCGATCGCGTAGATAGACGGAATTTTGGTCTGGAAGTGTTGGTCGACGACGACGCGACCCTGGCGGTCCATTTCGATGTCCATCGCCTCGAGGCCGAGGCCCTGGGTGAAGGGGCGGCGTCCCGTCGCAACGAGGACGACGTCGAAATCGAGCTTGGACTCGTCGCCGCCCTTTGAGGGGGCGACCGTGAGGGTGACGCCGTCGTCTTTAACCTCGCTCGCGACGACGCCCGTCGAGAGCTTGAATTTCATCCCCTGCTTCTTAAGAATGCGGAGGAAGTTTTTTCCGATCTCGAGGTCGATTCCCGGCAAAATTCTGTCGAGGTACTCGATGACGGTGACCTCCGCGCCGAGGCGGCGCCAGACGCTGCCCATCTCGAGGCCGATCACGCCGCCGCCGACGACGGCGAGCTTCTTAGGAATTTCGGGAAGATCGAGAGCTCCCGTCGAGTCGACGATTTTCTTTTTGTCGTTGTCGACGGGGCACGGCTTGAGGGGGGTCGGCTCGGAGCCCGTCGCGATCATGATGTTCTTGGTCGACAGGAGCTCGTCGCCGCCGTCGTTCAGCTCGACCGCGACAGAGTTCGGTCCCGTGATCTTGCCAAACCCCTGGAGGTAGTCGACCTTGTACTTCTTGAACAAAAACTCGATCCCCCCCGTGAGGCCTTCGACCGACTTGGCCTTGCTCGACATCATCGCGCCGAGGTCCACGTCGACCGACCCGTTGATCACCAGCCCGTGCTTCTTGAAGTGGGTCGTCGCTTCCTCGTAGAGATGCGACGAGTGCAGCAACGCCTTGCTCGGGATGCATCCCACGTTCAGGCACGTCCCGCCGAGCCGCCCGCGCGACTCGACGCACGCTGTTTTTAGCCCGAGCTGCGACGCCTTGATCGCCGCGACGTATCCCCCGGGACCCCCCCCGACAACAACCACGTCATACTGGTCCCCCGCGCTGCTGCTCAGGTACCGCGGTCCCACCGCCAACCGCGCCCGACCCGCGCTCTTCACGAATCCTCCGGCGATCTGGCGCATCTCTGGCTCGTACGATTCGTACTAGACGTCCGTCGTCTTCGTCGTCGTCGTCGTCGGAAAGTGCGGGAACGCGGGTTAGTTAGTGAGTGAGTTAGTTAGTTAGTTAGTTAGTTAGTTAGTTAGTTAGTTAGTATTACGCTACTATAGTGTGTGTGCTGGTGCTGCTGCGAATTCGTTTCCCCCCATCCATCAGAGGGGGGCATAGTTAGTTTTCGTGTCGTGTCGCGTCGCGGGGGGTCAGTCAGTCACCGCCCCGGGGCAGCTCGTCGCCGTCGCCTTCGCCTTCGTCGCCGTCGTAGGGGGATTTGAAGATGTCGAAGGAAGTATCGTCGTCGCCGCCATCTTTGTTGTTGTCGGTGGGAGTTGGTGGAGCAGAGCGAGCGACGGCCGAGGCGGCGAGGAGCTCCAATTGGGCGAGGTCGGCGAGAGAGAGCTCGACAGCCTTAGTCGCCTCGGGGCGGTCCTCTCTGATTCGGTGGAGCTCGAACTTTGTGGAGTTGACGCCGTCGAGGAGGGCGGTGAGGACGCGGGCCGCGTTGGGGTGCGCGCGCGCGAGCTCGACTCTGAGGGCGAGGGCGGCGAGCCTCGCGTGCGCGAGGCGGAGGTCGACGTCGAGGTTGGCGAGGTCGGCGGCCGCCGCGAGGATGTGGTCCGCGAAGTGCTTGAGGGCCTCGGGTGCGTCGGCGAGGAGGGAACGCTTGAGGACGGCAGCTCGCTTGGCGGCGACGGTCGCGGCTTCGAGCAACGCGAGGCGGCGTTCGAGGTTGGCGCGGGTGCGACGTCGGAAGGCCGTCGCCGCGGCGTACTGGTCTTCGACGTCGCGGCGCGCGAGGTTGAGCTCGCTTCGGGCGTCGTCGAAGGCGGCGATGATGCGCTCCCGGTCCCTGATCTGTCGACGGACGAGGTCGGCGCGCGCGCGGATCGAGTCGTCGGCGAGGTCAAAGTAACGCGGGAGGCCGGCCGTTTGGTCGTCGAGGCAGGCGACGAGACGGTCGCGGGCCGCGTCGGCCAGGTCGACCACCTGGCGCGCGTGGTTCTCGAGGAGCGTCGCCATCGTCTTGGCCTTGGCGGCCAGTTCGGTCTCGCGAACGCCGAGTTCGGCCGCGAGCGTCGCGCGCGTCGTCGCGTCGTCGACCGCCCAGGTGCACTCGGCGGCGGCGACCGAGGCCTTTGCCTCGTCGGCGTCGAGGTCGCAGTTCCGGTGGAGCTCGTCGACGATGGCGACGGCCGTCGCGAGCCGCTCGTCGATCGCGAGCCTCAGCTCGGACGCGGCCGCCGCGGCCTCGCACGCCATCTCGAACGCGGCCGACCGCGGCGACGTGGTCCCCACCGGCGGGGGGCGCGGCGGCGTCGAAAAGACGCCGTCCGAGGTCTCGCGGGCCGCGGCGACGCAGGCTTTGTGCGCCTCGCGCGATATATTCCTCGCGTCGCGGCACGCGCGCACGCCGTCGCGAAGCGCTTCGAACGCGCCCGTCACCGTCGCGTCGAGGTCCGTCTCCGAGAGCTCGCGGACGCTCGCGTCGCGGAGGCCCCGCGTGAGGGCCGCGAGCTCCACGGCGCGCCGCTCGCGCCGCTCGACCTCGCGCAGGCACCTCGAGCCCTCGCGGAACCTCGCCGCGAACGGCAATCTGGCCAGCTCGACCGAAAGCGGAACGAGGCACCGGGACGCGGCGACCACCTCGGGGCACAAGAGCGCGGGCACGTTGAGGGTAAATCTGGCGCTGCGCAGAAACTCGGGCTTCGCGACCGCCTTGGCGCCCGACGCGAACGCGCTGCAGACGCGCGACACTCGCAGCGCTGCTCGCGCGTAGTGAGCCGGCTCGAGCGTCGTCGCCGCCTCGCACTGCTTGGCGACCTTCGCCGACACCTCGCTCACCCGCGCGAGCTCGCGACCGACCGCCGCCGCAACTCGCGCCGTCGAACCGCCGCTGCTCTCCTCGTGCAACGCACGCCGCGCCGCCGACGCCACGACCTTCCCGTAGTCGCCCGACGAGTTTTTCCCGTCGCGCGGCGACGACGACGCCTCGACGAGCCACGTCAGCCGCGCCCACGGCACGCGGAACCCCAAGGCCAGAGGGTCCGCGAACCGCGTCGATACGTCTCCGATATCATCCTCGGGCTCGGCGACCTTGGACCCCCCCCGGCGCGTCTTGGCCACCGTTATCGATAGCACCTGGTCCGCGCTGCTCATCATTTCCGCCACGGCCGCGGCCGTCTCGGTTGGGGCGCCGCCCACGCGGATTATCGTGTCCCCCACCTCCAGCCGCGACCGCCCGTCTTCGCCCGAGGCGAGGGGTTCGATTCCGCGGATCACGCCGCCGACACCACCCTCCTCCAGAAAGATCCCGAACCCCCCGTGCCGGTCGCGCCGGACGTACAGGTCGACGCACTCCGACGCCTCCTCGACCGACGCGACGCTGCTTCCCGGAGCCTCGCCGCCGGAACCCTTTCCGGCCTTGCCGCTGGCCCCGGTGGTGGTCGTCGTCGTCGTTCGTTGGACCCACCACATCTTCTTCTTTCGGGAAACGAGAATACAAATAATAATACTTTACCCTCGTCGGGTTATGCTTATGATGTGCGAAACGCCGACAACGTCAAGAAAAGCGACTCGGCAGCGCGCAGACAGGTGTCGTCGCCCAGTTGCCACACGCTCTATCTACCCGTATGTACCTCTCGCCGCCCCCCAGCCACCACATAGTTTCCCGGGCAGCACCGCCGAGCAACGCTTGCGCGCGCGTCGATGACCTCTTCTCTACGGCGAGGAATAATAATACCACTCTCACCATTGCGCGCACGGATCGCCGGGTAGACAGCGGCAACACCACGCCGGCCAGAAGGGCCTCGCAGCGAACTTCGGCCCTTTTTGCTACTCTCGTCCACGTCGCCTCCTAGACTACTAGACAAAGCGGCCTATTTACCCTGGCCGCCCGCGCCCAGCAAGACGGCATACTGCGTCGTGCGTACGTCCGGGCGGTAGGACGCGTATGCCCTGCGGTGGTGGGTGGGTGGGTGGGTGCCCAGGCTGTTGCAGCCGACCAACCCCCCCCTAAAACCAACCTAAAGAAAGAAAACCCTAGGTTTTGGAAGATGGACGAGGCGGAGGGAGAGAAGCTCGAGCCATCGTCGGAGACGTACTTTTCGACCCCGCCGCAGGAGGAGAAACCGGCGCCGGAAGAAGATGGCGCACCCCATGGAGAAGGAAAAGCAGAAGAAGAAGAAGAAGAAGAAGAAGAGGGTTCGTTGGAGCAGGTTGTCGAGTTCGGGCACGGTCCTCTTGGGCTGACGATGCGGCGGACGCGCGAGGAGGCGATCGTGGTGCACCACATCGCGGAGGATACGCAGGCGGCGACGAAGGGTCTGCGCGTCGGCGACGGCATCCTCCAGCTTGGATCGTTCGATTTGCGGAACCGTCGCGTGGATAAGGACACTTGGAAGCGCGCGATCGAGCACGTCAAAAAGTGTCCGCGACCCCTCGCTGTCGTCTACGTGCGGAAGGAAGAACCGCCGCAAGAAGTAGATCCTCTGGATAAGGCGCTCGCGTACGCGCGCGAGCGGACGACGGCGGCCAAGCGAAAACTTTCTTGGACTAAGTTTTTTTCGGGCGAGTCGTCGCGGTGTCGCGCGATGGTCGAGGCGCGCGACGCCAACCTCGTTTTCGACGGCGGGGTGTCTCTGTGGCGGCCGCCCCAGCGGTTCCGGGCCCTCTTGACCCTCGTCAAACACGGCGACTGCTTCCAGCGCGACCGGTACGCGCTCGCGTTCGAGCGCGGGGGCGCGATCGCGCTCGTCGTCGCCGCGCTTCCCCCGAATATCAGGGGTACCGGCAAGTGGATGCTTCCGGAGGGATCCCTCGAGGTCGAGCGATGCGTCGTCCTCGACGCCTGCAAGCTGCGACGCGACGCGAGCGTCCCTTTGCCAGCCTTCGAGATCTCGGCCCCCGACGGCGACCTCGTGCTGGGCGTCGACGACCCCGACCGCAAGCAGGCCTGGCTCTCGCTGCTGGCGACGGCGCTCTTGAACACGACGCGGTCGGCGTACTCGGACGACGACCGGGCTACCGACGACGCGGCCGTTCAGGGCTTGTGGCGCCACCACGTCTTGCTCGGCACGCCGCACGCGCTCGCCGCCGGCGTCGCCGTCTCGAGCGACCGCCGAGACGCCGCTAGTCGCGACGAGGAAGACGACGCCGACGACGACGGGCACCACCACCCCCCCAATGCCGCCGCAGCCGCCGACCACAAGCCGGCGGCGCCGAGCGTGGAGGAGGAGCTCGAAGTGGTGCTGTCGCGGGGGTGCGGGGTCGACGTCCGCGACTCTAAAGGCCGCGCGGCGCTCCACGTGGCGGCGTTCCGCGGCGCGACGGACGCGGTTGCCGCCCTCCTCGAGCGCGGCGCCGACCCTACGGCGGCCGACGCGCGCCGCTCGACGCCGCTCCACGAGGCCGCGCGCGGCTGGCACGACTCGGCCGTCAGCCTCCTCCTCGCCGCGCCGCCGCCGCCGCTCAAGCGCGCCGACGATTCGTTCGAAGAAGCCGCCGCCGATCGAGACGACGACGACCAGGCGGTCGAAACTCGCGACGCGCGCGGCGCGACGCCCGTGATCGCGACCGCGACCGACCTCCCGAGCGCCCCCGCGCTTCGCGAGGCCGACCTCGAGCGCCTCTCGCGGACGCTCCTCGCGCTCTCGGCCTGGGGCGCGCAGCTCGACGCGCGCGACGGCGCGGGCCTCTGCCTCGTGCACCGCCTCGCCCTCGCGCGCCGCGCTCGAGAACTCGAGGTCGCGTGCCGAGCGGCGCGTCTCGCAGCGACGACGCGCCTCATCGCGAGTCCCAAGAGCATCGACGCGCGCGACGACGCGGCCTTCGCGCTTCTCCAGCGCGGCGCGACGCCCCTCCACGTCGCCTTCGCCGGCCAAGTCGCCGACGCGGAGACGAGCGCGAACCTCGCCGCGACCTGCGACGTCCTTATTCGCCACGGCTGCGACCCCCGCGACGTCGACGCCGACGGCCTCACGGCGCCCGAGCTGGCAATCGCCGCCCTCGACCGCGCCCCCGACTGCCCCACCGCCGTCGTCGGTGCCGTCTGCGCGATCTGCGTCAACGAACCCGATACCCAGACCAAGCCCCTCGTCGACCTCGTCCTCGCGCTCATCAAGCAGCGCAAAATACCCAGACAAAAAAACACCACCACCACCTCCTCCTCCTCCTCCTGGGCGACCTTGGTCGAAACCCTCGAGACGATCAAGAAGGACCGAAAACGCAACAACAAGGCCGCCGCCCGCGGCTTGGGCGGCTGGTTCTCTAACCTCGCTTCTTCTTCTTCTTCTTCTTCTTCTCCTGCAGGTCCCGACCTCTCTTCTGGAGGAGGAGACCCCGGAGACCCCGGAGACCCCGGCCGTCGGGCGAGCCAAGACAACAACAACAACAACAGCAGCAACAACAGCAGCAACAACAGCAGCAACAACAGCAACAACAACAGCAAACCCCTCCCGAGAAACTTTGCGAGTCGCGCCTACCAGAAGAGCACGACCGACGACGCGTATCGCGCCGAGCTCTTTGGCCACCCGGACCAACAACCCTCGCACGCCGAAAAAATCGAGGCCCAGGCCGCGGGGTTCGACGATCTCAAAAACGAACTCGCCCAAAGGGGGGAGCGGCTCGGCAAGTTGTCTGACAAAGCCGAAGAGCTTGCCAGCGCCTCCGAACAGTTCGAGAAGATGTGCACGCAACTCAACCGCCAGCGCCAAAATGCCTCCTGGTGGTGATTGAGCGATCGGCCGATCCATCTCCATGTTCTAATACGATGATGATGATGATCAAGTTTAACTAGATGATGATGATGATGACGACGTAGAGCCTTATTGGACGACGACGACGACGACGACGACGGGAAAAAAAGACAGGGTCTTGTTTGTTTTACAATAACGACGCGTCTTTGTCTTCTTTTACTTACTTCGGGGCGCGAGCGTAGGAGCGACGATAGGCCGCGTCGATACCGGCGAGATAGAAAACGCCAGGGGCGAGGGGCAAGGTGCCCTTGGGTTCGAAGGGAGCCTTGCCGTAGGCGGCCTCGCGGAGGTCGCAGGCGAGGTGGAAGTCGTCCGGGGACGCGGCGAGGCGCGCGTCGAGCCTCGCAGAAACGGCAGTCGTTTCGGCGATCTTGGCGAGCGTGAAGCGCGCACCCTCGCGGAACGTCAGGGAGTACATGGTGGCCATCGACCCCGAGCCGTAGGAAAAGAGGAGGACGCGCTTGCCGAGGAGCTCGCGGGGCCCGGCGGCGATTAGAGATACGAGACCATAAAAGACGCTCGCCGTGTACGCGTTGCCAACGTTCTTCGGGAGGAGCGTCGTGGGCGCGACCTTGGCCTCGTAGGGCGCGGCCTTGCGGAGCGCCGCGTCGAGCGCCTTGTCCGAGAGCGACGCGTCGTACTCGGGCGACGCCCACAAGGGCGACGACGACAGGTCGCGGCGCCACCGGTCGGACACGACGGGCGAATCAGATTCGAGCGCGTCGGCGAGCACGAGCCGCGCGAGACCCTTCTGGACGAGCTTGTTATAGGGCGCGTGAAAACAGTAGTAATCAAAGGTCTCGAGCGAACACCCTGCCTTGCGGTTCAGAAGACCCCAACATCGGTCGACCGACGACAAATAACACGCCTGCGATAGCTTTCCGTCGACGGTCGCGTACTCCGAATCGCCGCGCGGCTTGTAAAAGTCCCAGACGTCCATGCCGCACGTGGCGCGCTTGGGATCCAGCACGATCGGCGCGTCGGGCCCCACCAACATCGCGACCGCCCCGCACCCGCCGCTCGGACGCGCCGGCCCCGCCTCGTATACGGCGACGTCGCCGCACACGACGACCGCCAACCGGCCGTCCCAGGCCGACGACTCGACCCACGCCACAGAGTTCAAAAACGCGGCGGTGCCTCCGTAGCACGCATTCACCGACGTCACGCCCTCCGCGTCGCTCTCCTCGCCTAACAACCGCAGCAAGCTCGTTTTTATCGACTTGCTCTTATCGACCAGGCTCTCGGTCCCAACTTCCAGCCGACCGATCTCCTTCGCCTCGATCCCATAGTTCTCCAGCAGCCGCGCACACGCCGTCAACAGCACGGACCCGATGTCCTCGCGATCGTCCACGAATGCCATGCGCTCCTGGCCCAGTCCGGTCACGTACTTCCCGACGCACCCGTCCCGAATCTCGAGCTCGCGCTGCTCGACAAAGCTCATCGGCGAGTACCACTCAATCGCGAGGATACCCACGTTCTTCGGACGCCGACCGTCCATCGCCACACAACTAATTAATTAATTTATAATTTAAATAAATGAATAAATAAATAAATGAATAAATAAATAAATAAATAAATAAATAAATAATTAATTGGAGGATCACTGTCTGGCTCTCGCGCCTACCTGATCCTTACTCTCGCTCCTACCTGATCCTTACCCTAAATCGAGGGACAGACAAACAGACAGACAAACAGACAAACATCTGTCGATTAGTAGTTAGGATAAACTCTCGGAGGGTTACTGTACGAAGAACGACGACGACGACATATTGTTGTATCCGGCGGGGGTGGTTTTGGTCAAAGAAACGAGGCGACCACGAACCAACCCCCCCACAACACCGCGGATCGACTACACAGAAGGATGGATAATAATGCCCTCCTGGGGGGGGGCGCGCAGAGAAGAGAAAATCCAGCAGATGGGTGGGTACACGGGGCACATGCAATTGAATTTGGGCGCGCGCATTGAGGAGCGTTGCGGCACTCGTCGGATGATGGTCACCACCGCACGCAGGAGGAACAACCAGAGAAAATACAAACGCTCAAGACGATCCGAGAGAAGACCGGATAATGATGATGATACCGTTCAAATCCGGGCGTTTTCCGCGAGGCTTGGACTTGCGTGGGTCTGTCTCTACTTGCGAAGCCGAAGCAAGAGCGACCGGTTGGCCTTGATCTTCTTCTGGAGCTGGATGAGCCCGTAGAGGAGAGCCTCCGCCGTCGGAGGACATCCCGGGACATAGATGTCGACGGGGACGATGCGGTCGACACCGCGCACGACGGCATACGAGTAGTGGTAGTAACCACCGCCGTTAGCGCAGCTGCCCATGGAGAGAACCCACCGCGGCTCGGGCATCTGGTCGTAGACCTTGCGGAGCGCCGGCGCCATCTTGTTGGTGAGAGTACCGGCGACGATCATGACGTCCGACTGGCGCGGCGAGGCGCGGAAGACCATGCCAAACCTTTCGCAAAAACTTATCGCGACCAGCTCGCCGAGCTCACCTCTCCATGTCGTATCGCGACGCCGCCGAGTGCATCATCTCGACCGCGCAGCACGCGAGCCCAAAGGTCATCGGCCACAACGAGCCACGGCGAGCCCTGAATGCGGCTCAGCGCAGCATCAAACAAACCAACCAGTTCACGAGTTCGTCGACCTTGGTCACCATGTACTCGACGCCTTCGTTACCCTTCGACAGCATATTGTCCACCTTGGTCGCAGCAACTGGCGTCGAGCTGCTACTCGAAGACAACATTGCGCGCCGCGAACCGAGGGGCACGACCCGAGCGATGCTCGGGTGCGAACATACTGCACCTGCGAGTGGAACATTGACCATCCAAAGACAAACAAAACAAGGCCACACGCGCCCCAAGACACGACAACGCAGAGAGGAGGAGATCGTCTCGAAAACATGACAAGAGTTGTCGGACGCGGGGCATACGGCTGAGAAAACGTAAAGCCATCGACGCTTGCGTCGCTTGTGTCAGAGGCCTCCCAGTGTCGATACTAGCCCCCACTTCTCTCTCTGCAAGTAGGCCTCTACCTTTGAGTTTTATCCCTAACCCTTGGCCGTTTAACCTTTGGGTTTACTTTCGAATTACTCCCGGCCGGGAGGTAGACCTCCTTATACGGGCCGGCGCGGCAGGGCTTTGGTTGAAAGTTTATTTGTATTTATGAAAGTTAGAAAGTGTAGTGAACTTACGAAGCATGTGACAGATACTGATACCACCACGCTCGACAACAAGGAGCAACTCTACGACATCAAAACCCTCGCTTGGGGTTCGTTGTACACCGCCCACGCCCTCCATCCCTCCCACCCGTCGCCTGTCGATCGGCGCGCAGCGCAAGTCCACTCCGAATACCTCGCTCACGCCCGCGGCATCGACGCCATCATCCCCCAGCCGGGTACAGCACCACCGCCTGGCTTCTTGGGCCCTGTCGAACAGCGGCTACGTAGCTACGGCACCGTCGCCGGCCTCGTCTTTGGTGCCTTCGGTGAGGCCAGCGCGGCGTGCCACGCTCTCGCCCAAACATGCGCAGAGCGCATCGCTGCGCGAACCTGGGTGACAAGCGGCTGCGCCAACTTCACAGAGGCAAAGGCGGCCCAAACTCGCCGCATCTACCGTGAGTGGGGGATCGCCAACGCATTAGGCCGGGCTCGCTGTGCCCTCACCGCCCTCACCCATGTCGCCGCCTCGGGGAACCCCGCCCAGGCCGCCCGATCCCAGCAGGACGTCACCCTTCGTCGCACATACGTCCGGCGGCAGCATGCGTACGACCTACGGGCGGGGCCCGTCCTCTCTTCGCCTGCCCCACGCCTCGGCGATGACCCCGACTAGGTCCCGCGTACTTATCTCCGCCCGTCAAGCACATCCTTCATACCCCACAAACCCACCCACATCCTTCATGCTCCCAACACACACCCCCCCCTCTTAGCAGTCGACATTTAAAGACAGATACTGATACCACGGGTCAGCTACAACAGAACATCACCGGGGGTTAGAAAGGGGGGGGGCGCGAGCGGGATTCGAAGCAAGGAAGGGTATGAGCGAGATCAAAGCATCTTCGTCTTTTGCAATTAGTTTGGCGTTGCGTAAATCTCTGAGATTTATTTTGCGACAAATAGGCGCTTTCCTCGTCGTCCAGGTCGCGAAATCTTGTCGCGTCTTCCGTCACGTACTCGAGGGATTCGTCCATACGTTCACCAAGAAGACGACGCATGCGCGCACGCTGCGCTTCGCGCTCGCGGTAAAACGCCAAGATTGCGGACTCGGTACCAGCATCAGCTTGTTTCTTTGTAGCATCGCGCGCTCGCTCGTGACTTCGACGGTTGGCCTCGCGTTCCCGCTCACATTGCAACATCGCAGCCTCGTATCCAGTTCGTTTAGCTTCGCTGCGACTCTCGCACCTTGCGACGTGGCGCAGACGATCAACCTAGCGTTCGTCCTCGAGCGCGCGCATCGCGTCCACGTCGCCGGCGTGCGCTTCTTCTAGACGATCATCACTCCGCTGTGCAATTGCAATACGCTCGGCCTCGCGTTGACGCTCAAGCAGCATCGCCGCATCCTCGTCGCCGGAGGCAACAGCTTCACGACGAGCGGCCCGCAAGCGCCCCATCTTCTCGCGACGGACCGCATGTTCGCGCTCGAGAAAGCTATCGTCTCAAACACGCGACAAGCGCTTCCACGCATGCACAGCGCGCTTGTACACTATATCTTCGCCATTCCACTCCTGGGCGAGGACACTCGAGTACCAGTTCCTTTTCAAAGGCTGTTAACAGCGCTTCTTTCGTTTTCCCGCATAAATCCGGCGGCGGGAATCTCTCCACGGAATGCACGAAATCCGGCGTTCCCCGTACCATGATCAACAAGGTGATCGACGGTTCATAGATTTTGTCGCCGCGAGTAAAAACGGAAACGTCCGAAGCAGTCTTGCGTCCTATAGGTAATTTCTCTTTTCTAGCAAGCAACGAGAAAATACGGAAAAAAAAACACCCGAAGCAGTCTTGCGTCCTATAGGTCATTTCTCTTTCTAGCAAGTAAAAAGAAAACACGGAAGACTGACAGGACAGACAGACAGACCGACCGACCGACCGACCGACCGACCCCCCCTCTTAGCAGTCGACCTTTACAGACAAACAGTCACCACGCACGCCCCCCTTCTTAGCAGTCGGCCTTTAAAGACAGACAGACAGACAGACATCTGCCAATTAGTAGTAAGGACAGGATAAGGACTACAAGCATATTCGACCATAAAACATAACAACATAGTGCACGGTTTTGTAAGGGTTTAGTGTCAAGTTCGTTGTTCGGCCATGCAGGAGGGCCTAAGACGCGTCGATCCGCATCCCGGCCTAAGCTGGATTCGACGATAGCACACATCTAGTCTAGGAGTAAAAACCACTTTTGTCTGTAGAATCTGCTCAGCGTCGCCACTACCTTAGGCCAGGATGCCGATCGACGCGTCCTCGACCTCCCTTTGACATCCAATATCAATTTTTTACCAAAAACCCTCCCAAATTCCTGCACGAGTCGTGTCAGTGTGAGCTAGCTGGTGAGCACGCAGCGCGTTGGGTGGTAAGGAGTAAAATTAAAGGGTTAAGGATTATATTTAAGTGGTAAGGGAGAAAATAGAAGGGTTAGGGAGTAAATTCAGAGGTTAGAGTTTGCGGTGTCTCTTGATTTTCGCACGGCGCTGGTAGCGCCTCGCTGAGGACCGACGAGCGCGACAACATGTCGGCAGCGCATGTACTGGAAATGCTGCTGGACACTCCTGCAACTGTTGATGGCCTCCACGGACGAAACGCGCTTCACACCAACTCGGCCCCACTGGTTTTACAACTCAGGTGACAAGCATAGACAAGCTTCTTCAAGTAGCGACCAACGTGACAGATCCCGACGTTTACGACGAAGACGACGACGACGGCGACAACGATGTCGACCTCACGATCGATCCGACAATCAAGCCCCCTTAGTCAAGTGGTTCCAGTCTGCGGCTCTCTAGACACTCAAGGTTGGCAAGCAGCACCAAGGCTTCTGGGACTCGGACAATTTTCTCCTTCAGGTCGAGGACGTCCTCGATGTCATGGAGATTTGGTGCCTTCGTCACCATTCCTAGTTGAGGTCGACCACTCGTTGGGACACGTATCAATCGCTCGGTGGCCAGCTCGACAAGTGCGGCGACATCGTTCCGGGGACCTCAACCAAGGAGATCCTCGGCAATTGCCCGAACTTCAAGAACGAACCCAACCTCCTCCAGCAGCTCGTTCTTGACCGTTGCCGCATCCTACTCTCGTCGCCGAAATCCACCCAGAGCTCACCGGCGATGGCGTTGAGGATGGCTGGGGCCAGTCAAAGCGGCACTACCGCCAACATAACACTAGAAAAGAATGTGAGATGGCGTGCCGACAACGTGAGCGCGTCTTCGACAGCATTGGCCCCAAAAACCGTCCGCCTCTCCGGCTCGTGCCGTTCTCTCGCGTCTCCCGCGAGTAAAAACTCGTCTACCGCTGCGAGGACGGGGGCACCGCGGAGTTCGAACACGCCAAAATCGAGCGACAAAGAGAGGCTGCGCGTCTCAAGCGCAAACACTCCTTCCATCGCGCGATCGACGCGTCAGTTCTATCCGCGTTTACTCTGGAGGAGGATAACGTCGCTGACTAGCTATGCGCATGGCTCTGATGATGAACTCGGCACACGAAAAGCGTGGCGAGGGTACTAGGAACAGTCCCCTCGCGTATCGGGGCCGCTCTGCGGTCCGACTTGAGTCGCTTCCGACCGCTAGGGGCACGTAGGGCGCCGAAATTGGACTCGTAAAGCGGACGCCAACTTCAGGCATAGTGTATATAAGTCATACGGGCTCGCCCGGAGTCACTTGTACCTTCACGGATAGCCCAAGAGGACCTCCTCGGAGGCCCGAACGAAACTCCGGTCCAAATCGACCGATTTCCCCCTCAAAAAAATCACAGACTCAAACGTTTTTGGTCGAATATGCTTGTAGTACTTCGAAAGTACACAGACAAGAAGAGGAAAGAGCGTTGGGAATTCACTTCATCAAGTGAACGTGCGAAAACGGAGAGGAATTCGTCGCAGCACTGGTCAGGGCCCGCACCAGCCTTCGGCCGGAGCGTGCGGTAAGTTTCGCGCAGTGCGACCGAGAGTGTGGCGACCCATTGCGGGTGGTAGGGGGGAGTGCGAAGGTCCTCCTTGCGGGCATGATGCTTGGAGACGAGCTGGCGCATGACGTCTGGGTGGCATGGGTCGGCGATGCCCAAGCTGGTGAGAATACGGCATGCCCGAGAGAGGTCGACACATTCAGCGAGTCGCAATGCACGAAGTTCGTCCGCGTCATCGTCACGGGCCGCCCGTGAGCGTACATGGGAGCGCACGCGAGTCACGTCGTGGAGGAAACCGCCAACGAGTAGTAGTAAGGGTTAGTCCTCTGGGTTGTGCTCACGCTCATCTTCTTTTTCAGAATCTTTACTACTAATCGGCAAATTTTAGTCAGTTTGTTTGTCTTTAAAGGTCGACTGCTAAGATTGGGGTGTGTGTGTGGCGCATGAAGGATGTGGGTGGTTTTGTGGGGTTGAAAGGATGTGCCTGACGGGCGGAGATAAGTATGCGGGACCTAGTCGGGGTCATCGCCGAGTCGTGGGGCAGGCGAAGAGAGGTCTGTTTGTTTGTCCCCCACACGTGCTGCGCAATACCGATAAGCCCCCTCCCGGCGTCTACACGCGCACTGTACGTGAACTTGCTGGGACCAGGTGAACTTACTGGAACCAGGTGAACTTACCGGGGTTAGAGATTGGGACTAGGTGAACTTACTGGGACCAGGTGAACTTACTGAGACCAGGTGAACTTACTGGGGTTGTTAGAGTAAATTCAAAGGTCAGCGGCGGGTGCGGATCAAAGCAGCTTAGATTGGCGGGGGTGAGAGCGACGAGCTCAAAGGAGAGTGGGGTGAGTGGATGCGAGCACGAGTGGGTTTACGCCGAATTTACTGGGGTTGGAGATTGGGACTAGGTGAACTTACTGGCCTGCACTTGTCATGGCTTATTAGCGCGTCCCGTAGGTACGTAGGCTTCTTACATGTCAAACTAGGCGTAGTTCTACGTGTCGTTCTGTCGTCAGCTGAGGCTAGGGGAACTAAGAACCTGTTCCCTGAACTCGTTCAGTCACACGGTGAGGCGGGATGGTTCTTCAATGACTTTTAACGCTGCACTTCACACTCCTCTGGAAGATGATCCTACGGGCGATGTCGGGTGGCAGGTTGCCGGAAGACCCGGACGGACGGGCACCAAGGTCGTCGACATCGCGGAAGCGCCGGGAGTCTTGGAGTTCTCCCGTTTGTTTGGTGCAATCGCGGTGTTCTTCTCTGAAAGCGTATGGATGAAGTAGTTGTTTGCGCGCGGGTGTAGGTGAAGGAGAACGGGATGTGCGGACTTGTCAGGTGTGGTGTAAACCAAGCAACGAATCACGACCGGGTTCGCGTTCGACGCGCGAACTGGGCCCCGCAAAACGAAGTCCGCATCCGAACATCGCGCGAACGCGAACTGGGCTGAGAATTCGAACCGCGGAAGGCGAACCACGAATCCGACTCCAGGGGGGGTGTTTGATACATTCTGTTAGAGGGGGTTGGTTGTTCGAACGCGCGTTCCGTTGAAGAAGGAAATGGCACGCATCTCGACGCGGTTGTTCGTGGCCAGCGTGGTGATGCTCTCGAGACGAACGGGAGGGTTCGTCGCGTCTTTAGGTCGGACGTGCGGACTGTTCCTTCACGTTGGTTGGATCCATTTCGCGAGCCGGAGAAGCTGATCTGCGCCTCGAGGAGTTCGAGAACGCTCTTCTCGAGACGAAGGACGCGGAGATCCCAAGGCTCCTGAAGTTCCTGGAGGAGCTGAAGCATTCTAAGGACTCGGAGATCCGGAGGCTCGAGGAGTCTAAGGAAGAGCTGAAGCAGTCCAAGGACTCGAGGAGTCTAAGCACGAGCTTCAACGGGAGCTGTTGCGGGCGGATGCGAAATACCGAGCCGTCGGCAATACGCGGGCGGATCCTCGAGAATTGCGTCAAGTAGTGCTTCCCGCGTCTTTCGGCGACAGCTGGGACCAAAAAAATGGCCAAGCAAGCCCTCCCTCCCTCCTCCTCGTCGTCGTCGTATTCGTTGTCCTCGGACGCGAAGCGCCAGGAAGCTGGCTAGGAGCCGTTGAAGAAGATAGGGCGGTTCGCGGAGATACCCGCTGAAACCGTCGTCATAGGAAACGAAGACCCAACCTAGCCCGAGCTTCTTGCGACCGTCCTTGGAGTTTTCGTCAGATACCACCTCGGTAATGGTGCCGGATATTCAGTAGCAACCGGGAAAACCCGACAACTCGCAGAGAACCTTGACGCACGAACCAACCAACGCCACGTCGATCGTCGGTAGCTTCGAGCTGGCACTCATTGGTGGCGAGACGTGCGGCATTCTTCAACCTTGGCCTTGAGCTCGTCAACGCTCAAGTGACGCCTCGCGTCGAGTTCGACGCGCTGGGTCGTCGCGGTCCCGAGCATTGGCAGCTACCGTCGACGCTCGACCTGGACAAATAGCTCAGCAACTAACTCGCGGGAGTTGGTCTTGACTCTTCGTAGACTTACTTGAGGTGCGCCGTGAGGATTTCGACGTTGGCATTGGAACCGGCCTGGCCGACCGTCGGGTCCTTGCCCGATGCGTAGGACTTGGGTTTGAGGTCGCCCGTGCCCATGCTTACGACGTACCTCTTGATGTTCGCCTCGAGGACGTTCGACCGCGCAGCGTCGCTCGCGAGCTGCTTATGTGACGCGTCAAGTCGCCTTTTGACTGTCGAGAGCTGGGTCCTCCCGAAGAGTGCCTGATCGTGAACCACGACAGGGTCGACTTTCACGGCCGACTTTCATGGCCTCCAGAGCCTTGGCGTAGTCGTTTACCAGGCGCTCAGACGAGGGCCTTCTCAACAGTTACGCGAAATGGTCGTCGTCATCTTTTCCATCGTCCGGAAGAGAGGCTGGCGACGACCGCATCAACAAGAATAACGGCATGGTCCATAAAAGGCGTGGCAAACGTCAACACGAGACGTGACCTCTACGTCTTCACCAATGATAATATCTTGCTCTCTAGCATGTACGGAGAGTCCGGTCGTCGCCTTGTTCGGCAGCTTCGTCAAGACCAACAGGAGCGAGCAGCATGCCGACGAGATTCTGGGCGATCTCCAACGCATGGACATCGAGGATTATCTACGGGCCGATAACCAGGCGATCGAGAGCGCCATGGGAGATGGCGAAGACGAGGAGGACGGCGAAAACGACGGAGACGTCCTCGTGTACTTCGAAGAGTTTGAGATCCCGCCGGGTTTCGCGTTCGTCAGAAACTGGCGACCTTCCTTTGCGAGAACGAACGTGAACCGCTTTACGTGTTGCTGTGCTACGAAGATACCTCCATGAGCTTCACGAACCACCTGTAGTGGTTCGGCAAATTCACGAGCACAAGCCAAGATCTCGAGTTTGCAATTACGACATTCGATGGGACAACACCGCGCCTCGGCGACAGCGACTCAAACTCGACGACTACGTCGACGACCTCAATATCCGACGGTTGCGGCCGGGCGCTGATATTATTGGAAGAGGAGCGTCACTCCTCCGCAGCGAGGCCGCCCTTTTGATGCTGGCATTTAACAATGGCACCTCGGAGGTTCGCCGCACGTACACTGTATGTCGATCCTAGCCCCAACAACAACAAAACCGGCTCCAACACCGACACCAGGTGAGAAGACGTAAAAACCGACAGCCCTCTTTGCTCTTTGTGTGGGCCACACCCACGGAATCCTACGGCATCATTTCGAACAGCATCTTTTCGGACACTTTCTACCGCAACCGCCGCGCGTCTCGACAATCTTCTCCCTCGTTACTGGCAATTACCACGGAAGAACTACAGCATATTTTCGGAAATCACCACCCCCTCTGGAGGCGAGGCATTACTGGTAATGTAGGAGTCACACCGGCGGCATGTGGGTTGACACGACCAAATGCCGGGTTTTCTGAACGTCGAATCCCTTGCTTAGGCCACTCCGCTCAGGATGGCAAGTCAAAGCGCAATGTCAATAATCTGCCGCGCCAACGTACACGTTGTCCGAGTGAAGAAGGACGAGAGCGACCGCTAACTGGCCTAGCTACGTGGCGAGCTTGAATATGCCAAAGACCGTACTGTCTGCTTTGAGAATCGCAAAGACGCCGCCTTCAAATCCTGTGAGCATTTCGCATCGTAACTCTCGTACGCCAGCAAGATTTGGAAGGCCATAGCTCCGTGCCCGGTCTGTCGAAGGCCTGTCAGTAGTATCGAAACGGCTTGTGATTAACGTGAAGAACCATTGATCCCTCAAACAAACGACACGTTCTTTCGGATGAAGGCCTACTGATTGTCTTGATTTTGTCATCCTAAGCTCAAAGAGCCGGAAATGCTTGAGTATTCGGGATTTACAGATTTTGACTAAGTGTGCAAAATTCGTCCACGACTGCGACCTTTGTCGACCTTCGCAGTCTAGCCCCGTTTGGCTCATTGCAAAACATCTCCACTCGCTGCCAGCCGTGCTTGGTAGACGATGCAATGTGGTATTCGATTAGTAACACGCCGCGGTTCGGAGCTCCGGGTCAACGCCTGCGGCCTCTGTTTCAAATTCTTTGCTGCGATTCAGTTCAATATCACAAAAACCGAAGCGCTGGGCATCGATAATTTCAGATCCTTCTCAATCTTGCGGCACAAAAGAGTTGGCGAACACGATACAGCCGTGCTATTTCTCCAGGAGCACTTGCAGTTTGGCGTCGATAACCCAGGTAATATCGGGCATTTGTTTGCCGAATGCGCCGAATTCCGCGAGAGCTTCGAGCCGTTCAGGCGACTCCGGATATCGCGCTATACCTATCCTGGAGCAACCTTGCTTATTTACCCCTTCCTTTTCGAACGTTTTGAAGCCGATTTTTGTGGATTCATTTCAACTTGAAGTGGAGTCCCTGTTGTTGTTGAAGCGAGCGCACAAGCAGGTCTACAAACTACAGCGAACCTTGGAGGCGCTGGATAACCATCATGGGTTGACTGAAATCATGCGGGTCGTTTGGAGTGGATGGCGCGTTTGTGGCATCAGGGTGGCCTAGCGGCACGGCTGATAAAGGCCGCCCATTCGTCAGGCTCGAATGTATTTCGGCGCCAGTTACCCTGTCTTCGAATCCCGCCATATGCGTCCGATATCAAATGGATCACCTCCATTGCCAAGGACTGCGAGCATTTCGGCTGGGTCTAGGGCGCCATATTGTCGGCCAGAGATAACAATGATATACACTCGTGGGGGGCGGTCCCCTCCCAGGCTCGGCCTCGGACTCTGATCAGACCCTTGTCGATCTTGCTCTCGCCGTTGGCTGGCCGGTCCCTGATAATAATTTTAATAATTTTATTATAATATATACAATTTGATCAAGTTGCAGTGGGTGTGCCACTAAAGCGAGATTTGGTAGTCCACATCATTTCTCACGGACCGACGGCAGTAGTACCTTCGATGACACGTGGATTCCGCCTTCGGACATTACCTCATTTGGATGCTGCGGGCTTTGTCGGCCCAGGTTTCGGTTTGATTGCACTATGGAATGGTGACGATGCCTTGTGCATCGTCGACGGCCACCTCCACTTGGTTGAGATGCAGAACACGGATGGTGACACTGCCCTGGTCTGTGAATTGAAACGATGTAATTGAAATGACGGATTTGATTGCTGACTGGGATCCTACGGCGTGGTTTGTCCCAGCTGCCACGGCCACTACGGTCTCTCGTGTCGGTATGCGCCGCATCCCCGTGAAACGCCACCAATCCGCGGGCGAGTTCCACCGGGTGCCTTTCTCATTTCCGCGAAGCGATGCGTGACGAGATTGTTCGTTCCTATGGCCACCGCCGTACCTCCTTCCCTGAATCCCCGCGGCGCCCTACTCTCCCTCAGACCTCAGCTCGGGCACCTACCAAGCAACCGTCGCCGCCTGGTTTCCTGCATGCGGTGAGCGACGCTTTGTTTTGCGAATAGTGGATGTGATGGCTTGCCAGCCGCGCCCTGGCCGTCTCTACGTGGCTAGCGATGGTTTCGTTTCCATGGCGCTCATGGCGCTGATATTGACATCTACGATACGCTCTTCCTTTTACACGTACAATTCCAATTGCACCCCGCTCCTGTTTCACGTTTTCATTCTCTGCGCCCTTCTCACTCCTTCGTCTTCCCTTCCACGTTTCCTCATTCTGGCTCTTTGGCCGGGGGGCACCGAAGGAAGTTGACGACGAAGTTGATTTGTAAGGCGCTTTAAGCCTGGCAAATGTACTCATAGCTTCCTCTGCGAAATCGTTCTGGCTCTTCTCGCATTGCAGTTGCTTAACATAAAAATATTTTTCATAGACGCTTCATCATATTTTGACTACATGCCCACATCCTGCTGCTTTATCGACGGTGCGACAGAGTAATGTAGTAAAATTGCCGTTTCATCATCTTGTACTTGCGAGCACAACTTCGCGGGGCTGGTTGACTTCCCGTTTCTCTGCTCCCTTTGTGCTTGTTTACGGACGTGCCGTTCTTCTGCTCTTCCCTTTGCCGATGGCACTGACGCTGCTTATAACTTCTTTCGCAGTTGCTTGCCGGCGGAGCTTATTGCCATCTTTGTTGGTTGTGCCGTTGATGCTGATGACATGTCGTGGCTACCCTGTGTTCTCGCGACATCTGCCCACCTCGAATCGAACAAAGTAAGGCGGCCTGTTTGCGATGTGTGGCATCGTGCTGCGACCGTTCCCTTGCGTCGTCTTCTCAATTTCCCCTTCTTAGCATCGTCTTCCGCTTTCTTCTTCTTTCTTTTCTTCGTCGCTTCTTGGCCCGATTGCTCCCTTACTGCCATATGTGCTCTTATCTTATTGCGTCGCCCCTTCTACGCGCACCCTGTCTTCACACTTCATCTCCTGCCTCTTCATTTTGCTCTCTTTTCCTTCTAGGGCTTCTCGTCATCGTCGCTTTCTTTTGGTTTGCTCGTAATTGTCGCCTGTCTCCAAGCCGAGGACAATGACGACGCAGCGCCGCATAAGACACCAACGACGGACACGTCGCTTCGTTGGCGAGGAAAGAGCGCACTCACCGGGGAGAGAGAGTTTCCGATGGTGCAAATGTTATTTTCGTCATAGTCATTCCTTTAGCTCCTTTCCGCCCGCAGCCTTTGCTGTCCACTTCTTTCTACCCCATGGCTTCATACTCCTGCCGTCCCTTTGTGCTTTCTTGCTTGTGCTTCGCCGTCCTCTGTTGTCTTTTCATCTTCTTTTCTCTCTCTTCCTCTGCAGTCACTCTGGCTCTTTGAGCCTACCATAATAATATTATTATAATAATAACAATATTAGTTGTCAATAATCGCGATAGTGACGAAAGAAATAAACCGTCCTCTGCGCTTGCGCGCGACCCACTGGGTGCTCCGCTTTCGTCGGGCGCCGCCTCTGCTTGAGTTGCATTACCTTACAGAATGCTGGGCTTCTTCGCTCGATCAGCCTCTCCCTTACAATTTCATCTTGTTTCGAGGTTCAAGGATTCTTTTTTGAAAGGAAAATCAATGTGACGAAGGAAGCGGGAAAGAAGTCCCTACACTGATCGAAAGAAAACCTCTATATAGTATATAGCTATGTGGCTGGCAGCGAAATCTACGACCTCGGGGATATCAATATCCATTACCAATATCTCCTTAAATCCCTACCATACTTCGTAGTATGAAAAAAGGCACTCTCGAAAATCGGGAAATATTCAACGGTCAATTCAAAGTAAGGCAAATTCGGTGCCGTGGCAACGATGGGTAAAGGCGGGCAGCTGACGAGAGGCGCGGTGGTTGCGGCGGCGCGCGATGAGACGGTGCTTATCGAGGGGGAGTTGTACGACGTATCGGATTTTCGACACCCCGGGGGCTCGATCGTCAAGTTCTTGACTGGCGCGGGGGATGCGACCGAGGCTTTCAAGGAGTTCCACGGCCGGAGCAAGAAGGCGAAGGCCATGCTGAAGGCACTCCCGCACAAGAAGGCGACCAATGCCGAGATGAAGGCGCGCGGCTTCAACGGCGAGGAGGCGATGTCCAAAGACTTTGCCAAGCTCCGCTCGGACCTCGAGGCCGAGGGCTTTTTCGAGTCGAGCCCTAGCGAGGTCTTCTACCGCCTCTCCGAGATCGTGGTGATGCATGTCCTCGGGCTGTACCTCCTCATGAAGACGCCTTACTACTTCGCAAGCATCACGATCTTGGGCATCGTCTCGGGCCGCTGCGGCTGGCTCATGCACGAGGGCGGCCACTACTCGCTTACAGCCAATATCGCTGTCGACAAGTTCCTGCAGGAAGTGTTGTATGGGGTCGGCTGTGGGATGTCGGCCGCCTGGTGGCGCGTCCAACATAACAAGCACCACGCCGCCCCCCAGAAGCTCAAGCACGACGTCGACCTCGACACACTGCCGCTGGTCGCGTTTAACGCCAAGATCGCCGAGGATGCTGAGGGGGTCGTGAAGTTTTGGCTCAAGCTCCAGGGCGTTCTGTTCATCCCTGTCTCCTGCTTCCTTGTCGCCCTCGGGTGGCAGTACTTCCTGCACCCGCGCTACGTACTGCGCGCGAAGAAGTACCGAGAGGCATTCTTCATTATCCTCCGCAACCTGCTGATCTTCGGCGTCGTTCTCAAAGGCTACTCGTGGCCGGCGGCCCTTGTCACCTACTTCCTCTACGGCCAAATTGCGTCCTCCTACATTTTCACCAACTTCGCGCTGTCTCACTCGCACCTACCTGTCACCGAACCCACCAAGTACCTCAACTGGACCGAGTATGCAGCAAAGCACACGACAAACATCGCCCCCAACTTCTTGATCAACTGGTGGATGGCCTACCTCAATTTCCAGATCGAGCACCACCTCTTCCCCTCGATGCCGCAGTTCCGCCACAGGACCATCGCTCCGCGGGTTAAGGCCCTCTTCGAGAAGCACGGTCTTCCTTACGACGTCCGTCCATACTTTTCGTGCCTTGGTGAGACTCTGTGGAACCTCCACGTCGTCGGCAACGATTCGCACGCCAAGGTCGAATAAAGGCCCTCGCATGGTCGGTCACCAGTCATATCATCTCGGGTTGGCGAGGATGGAGCGCAAATTGCGAGTGCGTGTCAGTGCGCCGAGGACGACACAAAAATCCCATAATCATCCAGCTGTCGGCTAACTTCAAACGCGCTCTCGCTGATGCGCTCGATGGTTGGGCTTGATTCTTCGTTTTTGCCATAGGCGGACGGACCCAGTGTGTTTGTTTGCGCATAGCCCGCGGGGTGCTCCGGCTTTCGTCGTGCATCGCCCCTGCTTGAGTTACAGCAGTTCGCGAATAGGGCTTCGCTTGATCCGCCTCTCTCATATGTTTTTTATGGCCCAGTTCCGACTCCGCTTCACACAACAAGCCCTGCGTGCGGTAAGTCTCCTGCGTTAGCACTGCGGCGGGCTTGGAATGCCCCTCACTCGGTGCGTGGCAGAGTCCCAACATATAAGATGTAAGTTCTTTTCCTACTCGGATTCCTATTCCCCCCTTTCTTTTGCCTCACCTGCGATACGGTGGCGCTGTGGATACCCGCCCCTTTTCGTACCCTTGCACGTGTTTTTGCGAGCCTTGCGATGTCCAATTCTGGATTTTTGAGCTTGGAGGTTGCTTTACATATGTCACGACCCCCCCTCCTCGATACTTCCGGTTCGCCGTGCACCGTGACCCATCGCCCCGGGAATTCGACTTGCCCCTTTGGGCTTGATGCGCGTTGTGCGCGCTTTTAGTGTCCAGAGTGCGTTACGTCGCCGCAGCCGCCGCCACCATCAGGTTTGCCAGTCTTCTTCATCTTCCGTGCTCGCCGTTTTGTCCTGGGGCTCAGCCATCATTACATGCTTTCCCGCTCTTTCGTTGCAAGCGCACCTCCATTTCGCACTTCTTTCATCCACCGCGCCACTCTCGCTCCGTTGTCTTCCCCTTCCGCGTTTCACCACTTTGACCTTTGGGCCGGGTCGATCTTTTTGTTTCTCTTCCTCTGCATTCGTGCTCTTTAAGCCTAGGAGTTGCTCGCGGTCATATACTTTTGCACAAAAAATAACAGTGATACTGCGGCGAAAGAGCCCCAAATTAAATATCAATTCAGCATTGAGCCTAGATTTATTGCCTGGTACAAAAATAATATTACAGTTGCCACAATAATAGTACAAATCCAATGTTCAAAAGAGCCTGAATGGACGCGCGTAGAAGAAGAAGAAGAAGAAGAAGGAATTGAAACGAACAGAGAGAGGACGGCCAAGAAGAAGCAAGAAAGCGCAAGGGGGGCGACAAAAGCAGAGAGTAGGGAGATAATGGAGAGAAAATGTAAGAAGAAGGGGTGAGGGCAGCAAAGAAGGAAGCAGGAAAAGAGCAAATTTGAAGAAAAAGCAACATGGAGACGTATGGGAAGAAGGGGGAAGAAAAGGTGCAAGCAGAAGGGGCGACTCAAGAAGAGCACAAAGATCATCAAAGGTGTAGAAAAACGATAGAAGAAAGAAGAAAGTCAAAAAGGAAATAAGTTCATGGAAAAAACGAAAGGCGATGAAGAAAGACACGTAAAGACGTCGCCAGAAAAAAGGTCGCAGCAAATGATGCCATACTTCCCGAACAGGCCGCTATTAGTGTGTTCTTGGCGAGGCGGCCAAATGTCGCGAGAACACAGAGTTACCACATGTTATCAGTTAGCAATCCGGAGGCTCAACTATGATGATTATAGCAAGTAAACTCCCAAGCTCAAGAGTCCGGGTGAAGGATCCTACCGCTCGTAGTAAATGGCGGTCGTGATACCCGATACCCCCGAAGAAGAGAGGGTCGGGTGTTGCCGTTTATCGCGGACGGTCAATAATGTGCTCATTGACTGCAGCAACATCTCGCGGGGGGTCCGAATCCTCTACGCGTGTTTCATTGTCCTCTGCTTGTGAAGCGCGTTTCTTCGGTTTGTGTTGCAAGCCAGTGGAGGACTCGTCATGGCTTTGTTCGTGATCGGCGTCGTCGGCCTCGGTGTCAACGTTGTGCGGCTTGTTGTCGTTTTCCGTGGCACGCGCGATGACGTCGAGGCGCTCAGCGGCTCTTTCGTAGCCGAGGGAGAGGGCGCGGTCGTAGTAAAAGATTGCGAAGGCGAGGCGGTGATCGTCGTTGCATTTGTCGAGTTTCAAAAGATTCAGCTCGTAGACCCGACCGAGATTGAAAGCCGAGCGCGCGCAACCTTGGTGGGCGGCGGCGGCATACATGCGCTTGGCGACGTTAGGATCGGGTTTGAGGCCGCCGATGCCTTTCTCGTGGCAGTAGCCGAGAGCGGCCTGCGCCGCGCGGTGGTGCTTCATTAATGCTGTCTCCCAGAGAACGCGCGCGTTGTGCTTGTTTTGCCTTTGGCCGAGCAGGCCGTGGTACTGAATCCGCGCGATATTGCACTGCGCCCTCGCGTCTCCCGACCTCGCGGCAACGCGGTAGCACTCCCACGCCTTTTTGGCGTTGCGCTTGATGACAATACCGCGCTCGTAATACTCGCCCATGATGCCCTTAGACCGCATCTGGCCGAGCTCGGAGGCGAAGACGTGACACTGAAGCGCGTCGTATTCGCTCTTGGCGACGCCCAAGCCGCCCGTCTCAAACATGAGCGCGAGCTGAAGCATGTGGTCTCCCGTTGGCACAAAGCGGTCATTCAAGGATCTCCGGAGGACGGGGTGGCCGCGAATGTAGGCCTTGGCTGCCTGTTGCGTTTTCAGCGTGGCGAAGTCTTCCGGCGAGAGCTCATTTTTCTTGGCGCGCACGGCGTCGGCCGCTGACGCTTTCTTCTTCAGCCGCTCGGCCTGAACAACGGCCACTGCGGTAGTCGCGAGCGACGCCTTGCTGTCGTCGTCCGCGCTCAACTTCATCACGTTCGATATCACCGAGACCACCGAAATGTATCCTTAGAGCAGCCGTTGAACGGTCAGTTCATGAATCAATTTTTTCTTGTAGAATTCTTCAACAAAGAGGGGAGGTAGCCACTACTACCCCTGGGGCATCCATCATCTGTTCGAGGCAAATTCGCGACGCCACGTCGACAGTACGCAAGGGCCGACCAAACCAACGCAGCAGAGAAAATGGGCAAAGGTGGGCAGCTGACAAGCGGTGCGGTGGTAGCGGCGGCGCGCGATGAGACGGTGCTAATCGAGGGGGAGTTGTACGACGTGTCGGATTTCCGACACCCGGGTGGCTCGATTGTCAAGTTCCTGACGGGCGCGGGGGATGCGACCGAGGCTTTCAAGGAGTTCCACGGCCGGAGCAAGAAGGCGAAGGCCATGCTGAAGGCACTCCCGCACAAGAAGGCGACCAATGCCGAGATGAAGACGCGCGGCTTTAACGGCGAGGAGGCGATGTCCAAAGACTTTGCCAAGCTCCGCTCGGACCTCGAGGCCGAGGGCTTTTTCGAGTCGAGCCCTAGCGAGGTCTTCTACCGCCTCTCCGAGATCGTGGTGATGCACGTCCTTGGGGTGTACCTCCTCATGAAGACGCCTTACTACTTCACAGGCATCACGATCCTTGGCATCGTCTCTGGTCGCTGCGGCTGGCTCATGCACGAGGGCGGCCACTACTCGCTTACGTCCAATATTGCCGTCGACAAATTCCTCCAGGAAGTGTTGTATGGGGTCGGCTGTGGGATGTCGGCCGCGTGGTGGCGCAACCAACACAACAAGCACCACGCCGTACCCCAAAAGCTCAAGCACGACGTCGACCTCGACACGCTACCGCTCGTCGCTTTCAACGCCAAGATCGCCAAGGATGCCAAGGGGTTCATGAAGTTTTGGCTCAAGCTCCAGGGCGTTCTGTTCATCCCTGTCTCGTGTGTGCTCGTCGCCCTCGGATGGCAGTATTTTCTGCACCCGCGCCACGTGCTCCGGACGAAGAGGTACCGCGAGGGTTTCTTCATTACCCTCCGCAACGTGCTCATCTTCGGCGTTGTTCTCAAGGGGTACTCGTGGCCGGCGGCCCTAGGCACGTACGTTCTCTATGACCAAATTGCGGCGTCGTATATCTTCACGAACTTCGCGCTGTCGCACACGCACCTTCCCGTGACCGAACCTAACGAGTACCTCCACTGGGTTGAGTATGCGGCCAAGCACACGACAAACATCGCCCCCAACTTCGCGACCAACTGGTGGATGGCCTACCTCAATTTCCAGATCGAGCACCACCTCTTCCCGTCGATGCCGCAGTTCCGCCACAAGATCATTTCCCCGCGCGTCAAGGCCCTCTTCGAGAAGCATGGTCTCCCTTACGACGTTCGTCCCTACTTCTCGTGCCTTGGTGAGACCCTCTGGAACCTCCATGTCGTCGGCAACGATTCGCACGCCAAGGCCGACTAAAAAAAAATTTTTGCACGGCTTATTACTCGCGCGCGTTTGTTTCGTTGTTTGTGTGGCAACAAGCAACAACAACAAAGTCCCTGCCACACCCTTGTGTGAACCCAACGCGCAAGAACTATCGTCGTCGTCGTCGTCGTCGTCGTCGTCTGACAATCCAACAGTACTTTATGACGGTACTTCCCTCGCCTCTCCTCTTGTCTTCTTGAACTTTGGCGGCCAAGTTCTTTAGGTGGTCCCGTCCGTGTGTGCACTGTTTATGCGACCTTGGCATCTATCTTCTTCTTCTCCTTCATTCATATGTTCGGTGTCGCACAACATCATAGCCCGTGTTTTTACCTACCTAGTGCTAAGTGGAACATGGAATGAAACTGAATCTTATTACGGAAAGGCGCGGATACGCCACAGCTGTCGTATGGACGGACTGTGGGCGGGAGGAGTAGTAGTACGTCTGGAGTTGGGATCTTTGAGAGCTTGGATGATGATGATGATGATGATGATGATGATGATGGTGGTAAAAAAAGCAGTGTCATTGAAATACCCCCCCCCCCCCTTTCGACGACGAGAAAAAACAGGACCAAATCGAAGATGCCCCAGAAGGAACTCGACCCATCAAAGCCAACAAGGCAGCACCAGACGCCGTAAAAAATGCGCCGCTCACAAACCCCGACGAGAGCCCTCTCGCAACAACAACTATCTTCGAAGAACTTACCTTACGAGGCGCCAGGACGTCTACCGTATATAGAGCGCATGCGTCGGACGAGGGGGGGGCGTGTCTCAGACTTCGACTTGACGATTGCGCAACACCTGACAGGAGCACGGTATCACAACAAGATGAACATTCCACGAGAGACGCACCATCCCGAGCATTTCTTCGTCGCGTTTGAGCCTCTCCGGGTCGATGAAACCTCGATGGACGGCCTCGCGCGCGAGCTGCTCGATACGCTCGCGGCGCGCGAGCGAAACCTTGGTGAAGGCAAGAATATCAATGATGTTCTGCGCCGCGGCGCCGGCGGCGCCGCCATCAGGGTCTCTGAGGCACGCGGTGAGAGCGGCGCCGAACGCCGCATCCTGAACAACAAATAATGCGACGACGACGACAAAACGCGGAAAGTACTGACCGCCGGCGGGGCGTCGCAGTGTTTGACATGGGCGCGGAGGAGCTCGACTGCTGCCGCCGAATTGTTCGCTTGCGCGGCACCGTTGATCGCGGTCCCGAAGGTTACCTCGGTCGGAGCGATGCTCGAAGATTCCATGCGGTCCAAGAGCTCGAGCATTTCGACAAAGCGGCCTCGGACTGCGAGCGAGTTCAGCGCGATGTTGTAGGAGACCACGTTGAGCGAGATGCCCCGCGCCGTCATTTCAGCCAGGATCGCCGTCGTGGCGTTGGCGTTGACGTCGTCGTCGTCTTTGGAGCCCTGCGCGCAATGCAGGAGCGCGTTGTAGGTCGCGCGGGAAATCTGGTCCCCGAAGCCGTCCTTCTTCATGCGCCTCCACAACAACATTGCTGTTTTGCCCTTGGGAGGCTTGGCCTTGCCGCACGCCGCGATCGCCGCGTGGTAGAGCTGCGGCGAGCGGCGCTCTACGGGCAGCGCGTCGATGATCGCGAACGGCGTGCGGTAGTCCCCCGATTTTCCCATGACCTTGATGGCGAATTTCAGCGTATCCTCGTCGAGGTCGCTGCCGCCGTCGTGCTTCATCTCCTGCAACGCTGCCTGGACCATTTTTTTTACCTTTGACGCGTCGTCGAGCCGCGCCGCGGCGACGATGCCGACGCGCGAGTCGCGCGCGCACTGGCGAGTGCTCAGTGATTGGATCGCCGTTAACGACTCGTTGTTTTTCCGCGCTTTCAAGAGGGCCGCTGCGAGAGGGCTCAGGAGCTTGTCGCTCATGCAGGCCGTCGCCGCGTCGGGCCGTTTCTTGAGACGCGCCATCGCGTGGCCCACGAGCGCGCCAGCCGCCGGATTCGGGGCGCGCTCTGCGATCACTTCCATCGTCGCGGCAAACGCGTCCGTCGTCACGAGCTCGGACTTGATGTCTAGCGCGCGCACGGCGTCCACGGCGCTTTCGAGATTCTTGATGGCGGAGGCGAACGCCTCCTTGGTGGTCGATGGGGTCCGTGCGAGAGCAACCACCGTCTCGAGTGTCGAGGCCGTCTCCGGCTCGGCGACCGATGCCCGCCGCGGTCGCAGTGACCCGGTCGGCACCTGCTGCTGCTGGAACCCGCCGACGACCACGCACCACCAAGCAAACTTCATCATGGCCACGTCAAACTTCTGCGTGTCTGCGACGAAAGAAAGGGTATTATGCAAAACCTAAGCCCCGGGCTTTAAACTTTTTTTCTCTCATCGGGCTGTGTGTGTGTTTCAATTACTAGGAGCTCCCCAGCACGGACGGATGAGGGGAAGTTAGTTAGTTTCTAGGGTTCTCGTGGGGCGAGATCAAAAGATACTCGGATCTTCAGAAGAAAAAGGCGCGCTACTACCTACTATGGCCTTCTTCGGGTTGACGAGGCTCGGGCCGCAGAACTCGTTCCACGAGGCGCTCAGGGCGCGGTCCAAGCTGAACATCTTCGAGGCCGCGGAGTTCGAGACTGCGTTTGCGCAAGTGGGTCGCGACGGCGACGTGAGGCTTGCCCAAGTGCCGGAGGTGTTCGAAATTTTGTACCGCGGTCCGGCGCCCCCGGCGGACGTCGAACGATGCGAGAAGCACTTGCCCAAGACGAGCCTCGTGAGTCGCGACGAGTTTCTCAAAGCCGTCAAGTGAGTTGCGTTCGCTGTGTTCGCGATAAAAACCGAGTTCCGCAGAAACGCGCAACTGGAGGAAGAGGAGTGGGCTGCGAAGGAAGGGGAGCGTGTCTCCGGCGAATTCTCCTCGGGCGTGTGAGTTAATTGTGGTGCGAAGGTGACGCCGATCGCAGCTTTTACCGCGAGTGCAACATTCGGCACAAGCGCATGAACGACGATCCGGCAGAAAAGTACAACCAGCCCGTGACGGCTGCGATGGAGATCGGCTGGACGCGACCATCCAATCTCGAGCCGCCCAAAGCCGCGAAGAAGAGCTGCGACGAGACCGTGTACGCCGCCGAGTTGATCAAAGCCGGCGTCTACTTTTGATTGATTGACTGACTGACTGACTTACTGACTGACGGACACGCGGTGCTCATCTCTCCCCGCCCGTCGCACAGCGCTCGCAAAAAAGGCATTGTTACGAGTCGGAGTCGTCGTCGTCGTCGTCGTCGTCGTCGTCGTCGTCGCCGCCGCTATGTCGGGTAGGGTCCTAAAGTAAAAAGAAAGAGTCGCGCCCGGCGGATGGATATGCGATATCCTCGCGGGAAGGAAAGGAGGGGAGGGAGAAGAAGTAAGGAGAGTCCATGCATGGGTAATAAGGCGCAAGAAAGAAGGAAGGAAGGAAGGAAGGAAGGAAGAAAGGGTCGATCCATTGGTGCCGAGGGTGGTGGTCGAGTCTCTTAGTCCGAGAAAAGAGAGCGACAGAAGAGAATCAGCCAAAGGCGAGCAACCGAAGTTCTCGATTAATGTTCCGGGCTTTGGCGTCGTCGAGGTCGAGTCTGCCGTCGTTGACGGCGTCGTCGACCGAGGCCTTGAGCTCGCGGGCTTCTCTGAGGGCGGCCTTTTTGTCGCGGAGGCAGGACTTGTCGGCGAGGAGCTTCTCGAGTTTGTCGAGAGCGTCCTTGGCCGCCGTGGCGGAGTTTTGGCGATTGCGCTCGACGCGCGCGGCATGTTCGGCTACGACGGAAGGCGACGCCTTGGAGACGGCGCAGATGGGGTAGGAGGTGGGCCTGAACTCGTCGAGGAGCTTGGGTTCCATCACGACGCGGGTCTGGGGCCGAGGTCTGGAAGAAAGGGCGGCGAGCGTCGCGGCGTCGTCGCCGTGAGGTTGTACGAGCCACTGGACGGCTGCGTCGGCCGACGCCGGGACGCCGTGGGGCGAGGAGGTCGCCGCGAGCGCGAGGCGCGCGCGCTGCTCGTCGAAGCCCATTTCGAGGACGGCGGCGAGGGCGTCGGGGTCGACGACTTTTGTCGGGTCATCCTCGATCCGGTGCGAGGGGGCCATAACGGATACGACGTCGACGTCGACGATTCCCGGGAGAGCTTCGGGGCACTTGCTCCCGCAGTTGCGGCACCGGCGGTCCCTGAATTTTGGGGGTTCGCGGGGCACCTCGTCGCGCTCGACGGCGGCCTCCGAGTCGTCGCGAATCAGGAGACCGACGGGAAGGGGTCCCCTGAGAATTCCGAGCGCGCCGTCGGGGAGCTCGACGAGGTCGCCAGGCAAGGGGGATTGGTGCTCGACGAACCGCGTCTCGACCGGCCGCGGCCGTCGCGGCCCGCTTTGTTGCTGCCGGGGGTGTTCGTCGTCCTCCTCGTCGTCGTCCTCCAAGCCTTCGTCGTACTCGTCGTCGTCGTCGTCGTCGTCGTCGTCCTCGTCGTCTTCGCGGCCCGCAGGAGGAGGAGGAGGAGGAGGAGGCGGACCCCCGGTTGAGGAGGAGGTGGTCGTCTGGGCCTGGGCCTGGGCGGCGGCAGCAGCAGCTAGCAGGACGTCGTCTTCCTCGTCGTCGTCGTCGTCGTCGTCGGCAGAATCGTCGGCCACGAGGACGGCGACCACCTCGGAGCCGTCGGCGAGGATAGCGTAGTCGAGGGCGCGGCCCGAGGCGTCGACGCCAAAGAGGCCGTCCTTGCGCTTGGTCGCCTCGACGGCGCGCTTGGTCGCGTCGTCCGCGCACGCGCCCGCGGCGAGGGCGTCCGCGTACTCTTGCGTCGTCCTGACGTCGACGACCGCGACCGAGGCGTCGTCGCCGAACGAGTTCACGTGGAGGTGCAGCACGTTGATGCCGTTCGAGATGGGCGCCGTGTAGAGCTCGACCGGGTCGAGCGAGAGCGAATTCGCGCGCCGAGACCGGCACCGGATCCGCGCGCCCGTCGCCGCGTGCCGCACGCGGAGCCGCGTCTTGCGGCGCTGGGATGTCGAGGGCCGCGGCGGCCACAGCCCGCCGTAGGACTCGTCCTCCTCGTCGTTGCTGCGCGGCGCGAGCTGCGTCGGAAGCGCGACGGCGCGCCGGGCGCGCGACGGACCCTCGTCGGCGGCGGCGGGGGCCGGAGCGGCGCGCGGCAGCGAAGCGAACGGCCGGCGGCGCGGGACCTCGTAGTCGATGTGATACTGCGCGAGCGGCACGTCGCTCGGCTCGACCTTGACGGGGCAGGCCTCGTCGTTGTCGACGATGTAGTGGACGACCACCTCGCGCTCCGAAAGTTCGGACGAAATGCGCCGGATCTCCTCCTCGTGCTCGATGAGGCGCGCGCCGCCCAGCCTCTCGAGCGTCAAGAGGCGGCACGCGGGCGCGGGCGTCCGCGAGTCCGAATCCCACGGCGCGAACGGCCACGCGTGGTGCCTCGGGAAGAGGCGCTCGAAGCCCGAACCGCCGACGCAGTCGGCACGGATCGGGAGCCGGTTCGGGTCGAGGAGAGGCTCCACGCACACGGCGCCCACGAACCCGCCGCCGTCCCTGCGGCTCGACGACAACGCCGACCGGTGGTACCCCAACGCGACCTGCTGCGCCGAGGCGGGCGATCCCCGCAGCCGCCCGAGGGCGTCGGCCTCGGGCGTCGCGACGCCCATCACGCGCACCACCCATCCGCTCGGGGCCCCCGTCTCCCGGACCTCGAGGTAGGTACCGCGCGACGCGTCCGCGAGCCGCGCCCACGCGCTCGCCGCCGCGCGCACCGGATCCACGCGCCCGGCGGCCGCGCGGCTCGACGCCGCCGCCGCGCGTTCGCGCTCGCGCGTCAGCGACGTCGCGCGCTCCGCCGCGCCCTCGCGCGCGATCTCGAACAGCAGCGCCCTCTCGGCCGCGTTCGCCGCCTCCAAAGCCTGGCTGTGCTGCTGGCACGCCGCGATCGCCGCCTTTACCCGCGTCTTGCGTTCCGACGCCTCCCGCCACTCCTCTCCTTCGTCATCATCATCTTCATCGTAGTCGTCTTCATCGTATTCATCGTCTTCGTCATCCTCATCATCCTCCTCCTCGAGCTCCTCCTGGTCGTCGTCCAAATCCTCCTCCTCCTCCTCCTCCATATCCTCCATATCCTCCTCGTCCTCCTCGTCGTCGTCGTACGCGACTCGCGGCGGAAAAGTGGCCTCCCCCTCGAGGAGGAGGTCCGCCTCGCGCGGGTTCGCCGCCGCCGCCGCCGGCTCGAGGTGCCGGCGCCCCATAAAGCTCGCGACCACCGAACGGGCGTGGCGCGGGAGCGCCCGCAGGAGGTCGAGGGGAGCCGAGACGATGCTTCGCGCCAGAAACGTCAGGGGCGGACTCCATCGCGTCTTCTTAGCGAGCGCAGTTCGCAGCTGCTCGACCTCGCGTTCGAGCGCCTCGTTCCGCGCGACGAGCGCCTCTGCCATAACTGATTGAACTGCCTTTCTTGGGACAATCGACAGCACCGCCACCACTCGGGGTGGGTGGGTGGGTGGGTGACTCGACTACTACTACTACCGTTGCGAAACTTTCTTGACCCGTTGAAAAAAGAAATATATGGGTGCCTCTCCCGCACTTCCGCCGCCGCCGCCGCCAAATTTGAAGGTAGAAAAAGAAGAAGCAGCCACTGCATCATCAAAAGCCGTGGTGGCGGCGGCGGCGGCGCACAGACCGATCAGCACGGCACACGAGGTGCGGGGGATCTACGCGCACGAGGACGAGGCCTTCGAGTACTTGCGCAAGGGGTGGCCCAAGTTTGAGACCAAGGCGGAGTGCATGGCCTTTGTGCGCTCTCACTGCCGGGCCAACCCGGGGTCGAACCCCGAGCGGCCGCACATGACGCAGATGATAACGACGCTCGTGAACTGGGAACAGGTGGAAAAGTATCTTCTGGGCGCGCGCCGCGAGTACGACGAGAGATGGCCCGCGCGGCCGGCGGCGGCGAAAATCCCCGATTCGCTGAGCGAGAACTTGTGGGTCTCGGAGGACGACGCTGCCGCCTCGCTGGTTGATGGCGAGATCCGGAAACGGCTCGAGCTGCCGATGCACCGTCGGCTGACGCCTTTCTCGGTCGAGTCGACGCTTCGGTACCTGTTCGAGCACATGCGGTGCGGAATCTACGTGATGCTCCGGCGGAACAAGGTGGCCATGTTCGTGCCGTTCGTGAACGAAAATTTCCAGAACAACTGGGGGGATCGGCTGCGGGTCGAGGACGACCTCGAGACGCGGACGTACTACGAGCGGAAGCGGAGCGAGGTCGGCGGCAGGGTCGAACACGCGTTGGCTTCGCGGTCGTCGTGGTGGGCCAACGGGAACATCATGTGCAACGAACACTCGAGCAAGGGCGAGCCCGCCGAAAAGTCCCAGCTCTGGGGCGACCGGTTCGTCGCCTCGCTCAGGGACGTGCTCGACGCGGCGTGTTCGGAGCGCGTTTTGCCCGACTGCGAATTCTTCGTCAACAAGCGCGATTACCCGCAGCTCAAGTACCACGTGTTCGAGGATCAGCAGCAGGAGCCCCAGCCCGTCGAACCGTACGGATTTCTGGTCGACGCCGACGACCGCGACCCCGAGGCCGACGCGACGCTCCCGCGGCCGCACCGATCGACGAGCCTCGCTCCCGTCGTCAGCTTCTACTGCTCGGACAGGTTTTCCGACATCCCGTGGCCACCCTCGGAGGACTGGGAGGCGGCGATCGGGACCATCATGCCCCCCTCCTTCGACCACGAGATCCGCGACGACGGCGAGATTGAACTCGACGCCGAGCCGCGAGACCTCTTTACCGACGCGAAATTTCGCCAGTTCGACTGCGCGTGGGACGACAAAGTCGAGACGGCCTTTTTCCGGGGAACGGCCACGGGCGGCGGGGTCACCGTCCTCGACAACCAGCGCCTCGCGATCGCCTCGCTCTCTCACGAATGGAAGACGGCCGCCGCCCGGGCCAACGGTCCTGCAGGACTTCGCGAGCGTCGCGCCGCGCGCGCCGGCCGGGAAAAGCTTCTCGACGCCGCCCTCACCGGCTGGAACAGGCGCGACAAGAAGCTTGGCGCCAAGCCGATGACCTACATCCGCCCCCACGACTTTTTGTTCGAGGCCGGCCGCGACAACTTCGTCCCTATCTTCCAGCAATCCCGCTACAAGTACCTGATTTACGTCGAGGGTCACTGCGCCGCCTGCCGCTACGGCTTCATGATGCGCCTGGGATCGGTCATTCTCAAGGTCGAGAGCCGCTGCGTCGCCGACAAGATATGGTTCTTCCCGCTCCTCCGTCCCTTCGTCGATCATATCCCCGTTCGCGCCGACCTCTCGGACCTCGCCGACAAGATTCGATGGTGTCGCGCCAACGACGCCAAGTGCCAAAAGATAGCCCGGAACGCCAAAACTCTCTGGGACACCTACGTCTCGAAGCGCGGCTTGCTCGACTACGTCCAGCTCGTCGTCTCCCGCGTCGCCGAGCGCTTCGAGTACCCCCGAGCCCCCTGGCTCTTCGACGACGACGCGAGGACGACTGCCTTCGAGCCCCTCTTGCCGCCAAAGCTCGCCAATCGAGACCCGGCATCTCCCTGCCGCGACGAGGGCCTCTGCGACCGCTGCGCCGACGACCTCCTCCGCGAACGCGAGGCCGCGGAAAAAGAAAACCAACGCGCGGCCGCCAGGCTCCGCCGCCGCGATCAACGCGCGCCCGAGAGGCCTGACCTCAAGCGGAAGGCGGCGGCGGCGGGGGCAGACCACCCAGAGGATTCGGCAGGAGCGGCCACCACCGACGACGCGGCCCTTCGCCAGCGCATGATGAAGGCGCGCCGCAATAAATAATAAATAATAAATAAATAAATAAACAAACAAACAAATAAACAAATAAGTAGTAGACTTATCATCCATCAATCGCGAGCGTGGTTTTGGAGAGAACGGTGGTGGTACGGACCGTCATCGTCTCGAAGTAGCCCCACTTTGCTTGGCCATTGGGCATGTCGTCGAAGTTGGGCTGGCCGGCCTCGTCGTCGGGATCGAAGTTGGTGACGGCAAAGACGACCGGACGGTCGCATTCGGACGCGTTCGACGGCGGAAACGCGGCGTCGACGAGACGCCTCGCGGCATGGACGGCAAAAGCGGTCTCGTTGTCGCGCGGCGCGAAGGACTCGTAGTAAAACAGATTCGGCGCCACCCAGCGCGGAAAGCCGGGCGTTGCGCATCTCTCGTCGCCCGCCGAAAAGCAGATGGTGCCCGCGTAGGGCAAGTAGAGCGCGCCGGCGGGGTGGAGGTGGTACCAGACGAAGGCCAAATCCGGGTAATGGTCAAAGTTGCAGTTCAGCACGGTGATCGAGGGCGGGTCGACGCGCGTCCTGCCCTTGGAGAATGTCAGATCCCTCGCGTTCGACGTCCCGTTACCGACGTGCGGGTCGTGCGCGTTCGACGCCGTCGGGTCCGTTCCGTCGATCGCTCGCTTCGACGAATAAAATCTTTTGCGCGGCGCGCGGAACGCCAGCGACGTCGGCGACACGTACTTTCCCGAGAGCTCGAAGACCCCGCCGACGACGTACACCAAAGAATTCGGAAATATCGACGCCGACGTCGCCGCTCCCTCGCCAACCCAGTACGCGTCGCCCATCCACTCCAGCGTTTCGTTGTCGAGGGCCGCCGACCCGTACACGAGGTAAAAGCTCAAAGCCTCGACGGCCGCGCCGCTCGCGTTCAAGCCCGCCGACGGCCCGCACCGCACCGTGCTCAGCCAAGGCGGCCCGGCGACGCCCAACGGATCTGTCCCGTTCCACGAAGCGACCACACATCCCCCGCTCGCGATCGACTCCGAGGCGACGGTCGTCGTGTCGTAGAAAAACTGCAGCGTCGTCTTTTGCGCCGCCCACGCCTTGGCGACAACGACGACCCACCACAGCTTCATCATCTTCTCGAAGGAACACAAGGGTAAGCATTCTTCATACTTTTTTTTTCAGAAAAGAAAACAACATGGTGATCCTCAGCGTCGCTGATTATGAAAGAAAGAACGCCTTCAAAGTTCCCTGAGCTCTTGTTGTTGTTGTGATGACTCGGCTATCGTTCCAAGATGAGACGCGCGCAGGTCGTCGGTGCGTCTCCGGTCGAGCGAGGTGCGTCTCCGCCGCGCTTCTACAAGCCGTCGTTCGCGCCCGGCTCCAAAATGGAGGAGGAAAAACGGAACCGACGGCGGAGGATGGGCGCGGAAGATCAAACAACGCATTTTAACCGCTTGCTGCGTCGCAGCGAGCGACCTGTCTCGCGAAACATATCGACTACAGGTCCGTCGGATGATGTGATCTCACACGAACCAACGAGAACGATTGAATGATTGAACGAACGATTCAACTCGCTCGCTCGCTCGCTCGCTCAGTCACTCGTCGTGAGTGTAATATTTATTTGTGCGTGTCTGACGACGACGACGACGGTGCTTTTTCTTTTCTTTGCGCAGGCGGAGGAGGAGGAGAGCTCTAGCGCGAGCCCTGCGGGGATGACGCAACTCGTCTCAGAGGCCACGCCGACTTTGGGAAGCCAGGGAAAAAGGGTCTCATCGTAAAGATCACCGAACCGCGCCAAAGTCGGAAAGGAGGGCTTTGTTGTTGTTGTTGTTGTCTCTCGTGGTCCGTGTAGAGGTCGGCCTCGAGGGGGAGGAACGAGTAGCCAAGGAAGGAGGTTTTGGAGTCCCACCAGGCCTTAGCAGTCCGGAAGGCGTCGAGGCCGCGCGCGAGGGGGCCAGTAGGACGGCGTCGGTTGAGCGCGCGCAGCCGTCTCGCGGTGATCGCGACCCTTGTTTGTGCCGTCGAGGCGTTGAGCGTTATCGTGGCGTTGGATTTAGACGCATTCGTCGTCGTCGTCGCGGTATTCGTCCCCGAGGCGTCGTCGAGGGTCGAAGGACTCGTCGCGGCGTCGTCGACGGGGTCGAGGCGTTGGGCGAGGGCGAGGACGACGGCGTCGAGGAGGACGCCG
The DNA here is from genome assembly GCA_029834535.1 of Chrysophaeum taylorii. Lineage (NCBI taxonomy): Eukaryota > Pelagophyceae > Pelagomonadales > Pelagomonadaceae > Chrysophaeum > Chrysophaeum taylorii. The sequence continues at coordinate 110,805 of JAQMWT010000421.1, forward strand.
AGGAGGCGAAGGCCGGGGGCGTACATGACCCAGGGTCGGAGCTGAACCGCGCTGACGTGCAAGTTGAGGAGGCTCCGCGGACCGACGCGGACGCGAGAAGCTACGGAGAAGCCGACGCGTTGCACGGAGCGCTTGCCGAGACGGAGTTGTTGCTTCTGCTCCTCGGTGCTTCGCCGTCGTATCCGAAAAAAGGGTCGCGCGCAGGACTCCCAGCCCCGGCGGATCGCGTCGAGGGGGTACGAGACGCTCAAAATAACTACGGCGACGACGGCGGCGTCGGCCGACGGAGGATACGCAATAAGGAGGAGGTTAACCATCGGCAAGTAGGTCGATCGCCGCTCCCAGGAAGCGAAGTTTGGCGTAATCGGGCACGAGATAACGAGGCCGGCCGTGCGGCGCGAGGTCGTCTTGGGCCATCCGAAGGCGGCCGCGCTGACGCCGAGGCCAAAACCGCGAAACGTGAAGTCTTCTCGCGCCAACGCCGCCAACGCCGCGAGACGTCGCCTGAAAACACTCGCGACCTGCGGCGGCTTGGGCTTGGCCACCTTCGGGGGCTCCTTGGACGAGGGCGTCAGGACTCGAACCCATCGTCGTCGCCGGAGACGCGCCTTGAGCCGTCGCACCGCGCGCCAGTCCTCGCGCGCTCGCGAGTACTCCCATCCGTCGTCGCCGCCGTAGCTTCCGTCGAGGATCCAGTCGGTCGTCCACTCCCACCCATCCGGCGCGCGGTTCTCCTCGCCCGGACCCATTCCCACCACCTCGCCCGATGCCGTCGCGAACCCGATCGACGCCCACGAAGATCTCGCCCGGCTCTCGACTTCGAACACTTCAACAAGTTTCTGCCGCGGCACCGACGACTCCCCCGCGACGAGACGGCTCGCCACGACCAAAGCGCACAACCTCTTCATCAAAAAACGCGACATGCTCGTCTACTCGTCGACGACGCATCACATCCTACGTGGGTTAATAATAAGTAAGGGGGGTTAGGGAACAAACCACAGAGGGGAAGGACGGACTCGTCTCTCGATATGAGAGCGGTGCTGCTGCTGCTGCTTGTTATTGTCATCATCGTTGGAGCGGTGGGTGGCGCACCGACGGCGGCTCCGAGCGCCGCCGCCGACGGCCCCCTCGAGCCCTGCGTCAAGCGCATCGAACTCCATAGAATTCAAATGTCCCGCGTCCTGCTCACGGTGGCCATCGTCGCATTTTTTCTCGGCGTCTGCCTCTGCTCGTGCGTCGTGTGTTGCCTGTGGTGCATTGCCTCGCGAGTCAATTACTCTGTCGACGAGGGCTTCACCAACACCTTCGACGGTCTCGGGATCGTCGACCGGATACGGCATCTCGGAGACCGGTACGCGAGGGACGACGAGAATCCGCGGGGCGACGAGGAGCATCCGCGTCGCGCCCCGAGATCGAGGGTCGCCTACACCCGCGTCGCAGCTCGCGACACCGAAATGCCAGCCCGCGGACCCCCCGACCAGGGCAAAAAGAACAAGCCGGTGGGCCGGAGAAGACGGGGAGGAGACCCGGGCGCCGTCGTCGCGCCGCCGGCAAACGACGACGACGACGACGTCGGGGAGGTGGCCTCCTCGGTATGATTCCAGGGATTTTATTATTATTATTATTATTATTACGCTATGGCCGAGGCGACTGACTGTTGTTCGGAGTAGCAATATTCAATCATACTCTCGGGCGGTCGAGTCAACCGAGGGCATGTAACGCGATCTTTTGGAGCGGTGGTCTCTTGTTGGGCGCAATAATCCAGGCGGCCTGCTGGGAGTCGTGCCAGACGCCGATAAGCTGGGAGACGGCGAGAAAGGCGAAGGCGAGGGTCGCGAGACACCTCGGGTCGAGACGGCTGGCGATCCTCGCGGCGCCGAGAGAGCCAAGTTTGTGGCCGAGGAACATGAGGAAAAATGATGCGACAAAGGCGGCGAGACCCATCCTTGCGGGGCCGAGGTGCGCGATGCCGCCGGCGACCCCGCCGGCGATGTTGTTAAGGGTCATAGGGATCGCGAGACGCCAAGCGACGCCCTCGAGCGCGAGCGCCGAGAGCGGGGAGGGTTCTCTGCGCCAATAGCCCGTCGCTTCGCCGTAGGCGAGGTACAGAAAAATGGCTGCCGCCATCGCGCCCGCCGCTGTGGGCGCGGCGGCACCCAGGATCGCCCCCGCGCGCGCCGAGACGCAGGCCCCGACCGCGTTGGCCGCCGACACGGTCAAGTTGAGCCTCGCCGACAGGAGCGATTCGCGGAGGCCGAGGGAGACGCCCACGATGAAGTTGTCGAGGCTCGAGGAGACCGAGAGCAGTACGAGGTCGAGTTGGGTCGGCCAGATGTGGGTTGTCATCGGGCGAGACATCGCGCCTTTGGTGTTCTTGTACAAAACATACATTCACGAGTGGTTTACTCTCTCTTCAACACACACTGTGTGCAGGCTTAGACGACCGGCTCCGGCACCCGCGAGCGACGCTGGGCTGGCAGCCTCGAGGGGCGCACCACCATGAGGGTGAAAAAGGCGGCGCAGGTGCTGGGCGTCAGAGAGGACGACGGCGAGCAGGCCATCCGAGCGGCATATCGGTGCGTTGTGTCCCGAGAGAGAGGATGTCAAAGTAGCGCCCGGAGGGAGGGAGGGATGTTGTCTCGAGAGGTCCGCGGTACCGAGCGCTGAGCCCGTGTTTCGCAGACGACTAGCGATCAAATGGCATCCGGACAAATGCAAAGACGTGCGTCGCGGCGTCCTTTGGTGCTTTTTTTGGCGTCGCGACGACGATTACGACGACGACTCCTCGAGAACCACCTTTCCGATGATGATGATGATGTCGGTCGTGCGCGCGCAGGTGCCTCGCGAAGAAGCGACGCGCAAGTTCCAGGAGATCAACCAGGCGTTCCAGGCTTTGTCTCACTTCAAGGAGACGGGCGTCGAGGCGGACTCGGAGAACGACGCGCCGTGCTCGCGCGGCGGCGGCCGGAACGACAGGTTCATGGACCTCGCGGAAATGATGATGTTCTTCGAGTTCATGATGGGCGGCGCGCGGGGGTCCTCGCCCAACGGGAGGCGGGGGTTCGTCGACGTGGATATGATGTTCGACTTCGCGTTCGGAGCGCGACGCGGCGCTCCGGCGCACTGGGGGGCGATGGACGACGAGGAGGACGACGACTACGAGGACGACGACGACTACGAATACGACGACGACGACGATTTTGACGACGACGACGAGGAGGAGGAGGAGGAGGAGGAGGAGGATCTTCGAGGGACGCTCGGGCGGGGTCCCGCGCCGGCCAAGGCGGGGGCGCACCAAAAGAACAACGAGGTGCCGCGCGACAAGCCGGCGTACGCGAGCGCGGACGACGCGCGCAAGCTTACGGTCGGCGAGCTCAAATCGCTGCTGCGCGAGCGCGACGTCGACTTCTCGGGCTGTTTGGAGAAGTCGGAGATGCTCGCGTTGCTTCTCGAATGGGAGGCCGCGCACGTCGCGGGCGCGCCTTCGTCTCGTAGTCGCGACGAGGGTCGTCCCGACGAGGAGGAGGAGGACGACGAGGACGACGACGAAGAGGGCTGCGCGCTCGACGACGACGACAACGCCAAAAAAGACTCGGCGGCCAAATCGGGGAGCTGTGACGACGACGGCGGCGGCGGCGTCGAGAAGAACGGGGTGGATGTTGGCGGGTTCTCGACGACGACGACGACGACGACGAAAGCGCGGCGCGCGGCGCGAAAAAAGGCGCAGCAGAAGCGCAAGAAGGAGCGGCAGAAGGCCGAGCGATCGGCGGCCACCAAGGCGGACGACGACGCGCGGCCCGAGGAGGGCGGCGACGACGCGACGCTCGAGCACCACCACCACCACCACCGTAAGGATGCCGAGGATTCCGCGGCGAAGAACGGGGCTGTCGTCGAGGACGCCGAGTCGGACGTTTCGTCGAAGCGAAGATATTCGCAGCTCCGCGACGAGGTGTTGGTCGACGTGGCGAACGCGGTCGACGCGGGCGACGCGCGCGGCGCGGCCCGGGCGCTCGAGGCGGCGGCGCGCGTGGGCCTCGAGCCGGGCGGCCAGTACCGCGCGCTCTTCGAGCACGCGGCGCGCCTCGTCAAGGCCGCCGACGAGCGCGACGCCGAGGCCGACAGACAGAAGGCCAAGGAGGAGGCGGCCAAGAGGAAGCACGACGACAAGCGCGCGCGGCGCGAGGCTCGCAAGAAGGCGCTCGCCGACAAGGTCGAGGTCGAGGAGCGCGAGCGCGAGCGCCGCGAGGCGGAGCGGCGCGAGAAGAAGGCTGCCAAGAAGAAGGAGAAGCAGTCCGAGGCTCCTCCGGCCAACAACAACAACAACAAGGCCGAAGTGAAGAAGAAGGGCGAAGACGAAGACGAAGAAGAAGAAGAAGAGGGCCGCCGCGACGACGACCCCGGTGTGGCGAGCGCGAGTTCGAGTCTCGGGAACGACGAGGGCGAAGAGGTCCTCTTCCGAGGCGGCGCGGCCGGGTCTTCGTCGTCGTCCTCGTCGTCCTCCTCCCCCGCGGCGGCGGCGTTGAAGCAGGAGGATGGCGTCAAGAGGACGTCGGAGCGCGAGTCGAGCGCCAAGCGGGTCAAGGGCGCGTCGCCGTCGCCGTCGCGCGGGCCCGAGATCTACGCGCAGGCCTCGGCGAGCAACAGTAAAATGGGCAGCGGGAAGAAGAACAACAAAAGCGCGGCGCCCAAGGGAGGAGGAAGCGAGAACAGGCCGCCCAAGACGAACCACGCGGCGGCGGTTTCGAGCAAGCAGGGCGGGACGACGACGACGGCCGGGGGGGCGTCGTCGTCGCCGTCGAAGAGCGACGCGAAGAACGGCGAGGACCAGATGGACCTCGACGAGCTCGAGGCGGAGCAGCTACGGCAGGTGCTGCAGATGTCGCTCGACCAGGCGGCCAAAGAAGAGGAGGAGCGCAAGGCGGCGGCGCGGGCGGTGGAGCGCGCGGACCTCGCGTCGCGGCGAGAGCGCGAGCGCGCGCTCCAGCGGGAGTGGAACTCGACGCAGCGGCGAGCGGCCGTGCAGCAGACCAAGGCGCGCGAGGCCGACGCGCGCCGCGAGGCCGAGCTCCAGCGCGCGTCGGCGACGGCGGCTGCGGTTGCGCTGAGCGGGCTGCCGGGTTTCGAAGACCTCGCCGGTCACCGGGCGCAAGCCGCGGCCGCGGGGATCGGGGTCTTTCCGCCGGCGTTGGGGTCGCAGCGGGGCCGGTCTGCCCCGGCGGGCCGATCGACGGGGAAGCTCCCGGGAGGGCAGCGGCCCGCGAGGGCGCCGGTGCCCGCGCCCTTCGGGTCGGCGGCGGCGGCGTTGGACGGCGGCTTAGAAGAAGACGACGACGACGACGACGGCCTACAAATCGCCGAGCAGGCCGTATCGGGCGTGCTCGACGACGACGACCTCTTCTCCTCTTCGGGCGGCGATCTGCTGCGAGAACGACCCGCGGTGGCGCCGGCGGCGGCTTCCGGCGCGAAAGACTTCCTCCTCAAGGGGTCCTTGGCCGGTCTCGAGCCGCCGGCCCCGTTCGGCCGATCGTCCTCGGTCGGGAGCCGGGCCCAACAACAACAACAACAGCAACAGCAACAACAACAACAACAACAACAACAACAGGTCGCGTCGCCCCCTCGCGGCGGCGGGGGGTTCGACCCGCCTCGTCCGCAGCGGTCGAGCTCGCTCCAGCCGCACGCCCCCGCGTTTTCGGCGGCGGCGGCGGGACGCGGCGCGCAGCAGCAGCAGCAGGCGCGCGTTTCGGGCATCTACGGCGCGCCGGCGCCCGCGGTCGCTCGGGGACCATCGCCCTCGACGCTGCCCGCCGCGGCGCAGCGAGGGCCGTCGCGGCCCGGCAGCTCGGCGGCTCCGCCCGCCGCGGCGCAGCGCGCGGGCTTTGGCGCGGCGAGCTCGATGCAGTCGCAGCTCCTCGCGCTCGGGGGCTCGCCGCTCTTTATTCCGCAGCAGCAGGCCTCGGCCCGCCCGCCCTCGCCGCCGCCGTCCGGCGGGATGTCTCCCCTCGTGCCGCCGCCGCCGCCGCCGCGCCCCCCCCCGCCGCCGGGAAAGCAAGCCGCCGCGTCGACGCGGCTCGGACCGGGGGCGACGGCGAACGCCTACGCGCGGCAGCAACAGCCGCCCTACGTCCCGTCGTCCCAGCAGCAGCAATATAGCGGCGTGCCGAGACCCGCGACCTACGTTTCGGCCTCGAATCCGCAACCGCGATGGATCGCGAGCGACGCGGGCGGACGCGGACCGAGATCTACAAACCTCTACGCGCAGCGGAACCTCGCCGCGGCGCCCCCTTTCGTGCCCGCGCACCAGCGAGGCGTCCAGCAGATGCAAACCGCGCCGCCGCGAGGTCCGCCGGGCGTGGTGAAACCGGTCGGCATCGCCAGGTCGGGCCTCGCTCCCGCGGCGGGCTTCGCGACCGCGCCGCCCTACGCCAAGCCCGCCGTTCCGCTCGGTACCCTCGCGACGGCGCAACAACGAACGGCCGCCCAGCGACCGCCTCACCTCGGAGCCGTCCCGACGGGCGCGACCGCCTTGCCCTCGGGACCGACCAATCCCTACGCGGCGGCGGCCGCGCGTTCCGCGACGCCCCACCAGCGCCTCGCGCGCCAACCGCCGCCCCGCGCGCAACCCGCTCGACTCGACGGCGCCTCCTCGGCCTTGGACGCGAGCAGGCTCGGCCTGCAGCGAATCGCGGCGATCCGCCAGGGTCGGTCCTCGCCCCTTTCTCTCTCGGAACAACAACAAGCCCCGCGCTGGTCACCCGCCGTCGACGATTCCCTTCGTCTCGCCATGGAAATGTCGCGCCAGTCGGAACTTGCCGACGCCCTCTCGACCCTCGACGACTCCCCCGCTTCGCTTCCTCAAAGACACGCCGACGCCGTCGACGCCAGACTCGCCGCGGCAGCCCCCGAGTGGGTCCCGGCCTCGGTCCGCGAGGCCCGCGCTAAGGAGGCCGCGACTCTCGTCGACGAACCGACCGACCTCCCAGATCCCCCCGCCAAGTTGGCTTCTATATGAGGACGACGCCGACGCCTCAACTGCCAAATGAAACCAAACGAAACGAAACCAAACGACGGGCGGCAGTTTTGGTCGCGAGCTTGCCCCTTTCCTTTCAGAAAGCTGCACCTTTTTCCTCCTCTTCGACATTCTCTATCGTGGCGCGCCTTTTCTCTCCCTTTTTTCCGGCCAACTACCTCGCGGCCTCTGCCACCACTACCCGCCGAATAACGCTAGCTCTTTCGCGCTCTATCATTCACTCACTCGCTCACTCCCTCCCTCCCTCCCTCCCTAGGGCCTGTACCCGTCTGCTTCGATCTATTCCCGCGGACGGAATGGGGCCTACCACTGCTACGCGACCGCGCCCTTCCACAATTTCCCTACGAGGAAGGAAGGAAGGAAGGAAGGAAGGACGGACGGACGAGCGAGCTCGCCGCTTCCAAGCCTGGCTACATTTCTGTCTTGGCGGACGGACCGACATCTCTTCATTTTCGCAGTCTCTCGGCAGCGCGCCCCGCCACGCACCCAACCTTCGCTCTGCTCTGCTCGTTTCCCCCCGCGAGCCAAGAGCCGACGGTGCTGGCTGGGCTTCGACCAGCCGCGGTCTGCTCAGGGGATCATCTTCTTCACTGTGGTGGTGGTGGTGGTGGTGGTGGTGGTGGTGGTGGTGGTGGTGGCGCAAAGCCCTTGGCGCGCGTCGTCGGGCTTCTCGGTTTATTCTATATTAATATCAATGACGGCGCGGCGATGACCGGGTTCATTCATTCATTCATTCATTCATTCACCATACGCTCCCGTGCACTGGAGGATGGATTCCCCTCCTCCGCGGAGAGAAGGAGACCCTTAGCTTTGCGCCGCCAAAATTGTATGGCACGTCGTAGGATCAGAGTCGCGTGGCCGAGAGACGAGGGGCGCTGGAAGGAGCGTCGAGGGAGATTCGACGCCTGGCGCCGCGATGCGGAGACCGCGATTTGAATGAATGACTACACCCACCATCTCGTCGTTAGCCTTTCCACTGCGCCCCCCGGCCGTAATTATTACCTGTCCCGTACCGCGTCGCAAGCCTACAGCACGCCAAGCGGCACACAAGTTTTCTGAGCAGCTGCTAAGGTGTTCTGCGGAGATATGGGCGACTTTGCGAAAATACTGAATCGAGCGAGCACTACGGGCGGCGACGAGATCGCTCGCGTCGTCGTAACGACGGAAATGCAGCGACAGGGCGGAAGGTGACTGGCAGAACGAAGGGCCCAAAGCATAACACGCACGTAGCGATGCTGGCCATCTGCGGTGGCGAGACGCCGTCACGGTCCAAGCGAGATCAACTGCACGCTGGACACTACGCGGTCCGCTCTCCCGCGTCGTCGATCGCATCGACGTCTTGGATTTATTTCGCGAGGGCTGCGGGAGGCGCAGGACGAGGCGAGCGACCAAATTCATCGGCGCTCCCGCGGACTTAATTTACCGACGAAGAATTCGCAAGACGGGTTCGCAGCGTTCGAAAAATCCGTGCGATTTTCTCGACGAGTTGTTTCCGCGGCGACGCCGTGGCATCAGGATGGCGGCAACTGGTGCGCTGCGGGCGAGGACCTTCCCGCTTGATGTCGTCAAAACCCGCGAGTGTCTCGCGTTCCTCCCCGGAACGCAGCGCTGGCCCCTCCACAACGCCTCGCACTTCGCCGACGGCACGCCCTACACGGGCACGACTCTTCCACCGCTCCCAGATGTTGACGCGATTATCGACAACCAAAATCCACTCCGCTAGTTCGACCTCGAACTGGACCAATGACTACGAAGTCGTGTTCGCATTCGCCAGCCGCAACGAAGCCGCTGTCATCGTCCGAAGAGCGCCACCCCCACGGACTTCGCCACGTCAGTTCGGTCCTTCCGTTAAATTTCAGAAGAATTGCGCCCTGTACATACATACATACATGCAAAGTGGTAGCTTTTGGATTGTGTATCTTATTCGTGTTGAACAACAACCACATAAACACTTACGTGGTGGTATGATATCCGTAGTCGAAAATCTTGCGGAGCCACTATAGCGCGCAAGCCTGCCTAACGACCATGCCGGCGATGAGCCTCCCTCGCAACGATTTGAAGGTGCGCGAAGAAACAATTAGCCCGGCGTCGATCGACGTTCCTGATTGATGTGCAGGTTCGCCAGCGCGAAATTCATTTCAAAGAGACTGGGTCCTGCTTCGACAGCACCGACATCCTAAAGATACAGGTGTGACTTCGCTGTCCCTATGTCAGCACAGAGCAAACAGCACCTCGGGGCAGGCTCGAGCCGGTGGTCACGAAAGCCTTCCGCGAAAATTGGCGGATCCTGCGGCGTTCAGCCTGTGCAGGCGAACATCCAAGGAGTCCCCGAGGACATTCCTGAAGAAGGGCACGGGCACTGGTGGTACCGACGTGAGGCCTGCGACGGCGAACGCTGAGACCAAAATTATTTCAAAGCCCAAGACAAAGATGGTGGACTATCAGGCTTTCGCGGAAAGACCTAACCCGCCCAACACCGAATTCCGCCGATTCTACGAGCGCGGAGATTTGCCAGTGCAGATCGACCACGGAGGCGTCACAAACAGGATTGCCTGGAAGGTCGATATTCAAAAGGTCCGCCGCTGACACTCTTTTTCCTGATCCTTCGTGAGTCGTCTTCACAGCTCGACTTCCACCACTATCTCCCGATCTTCTTCGACGGTCTGCGCGAGGTCGAGCAACCCTACGCCTTCCTCGCCGAGCAGGGCGTCTACGACATGATGTCCAGCGGCTGGCAAAAGGTCCTCCCTGTTATCCCTCAGCTCATCATCCCGATCAAGACCGCACTCAACACGCGCAAGAAGGATGTCATCGTCAAAGTCCTCAAGGTCCTCCAAGTTCTCGTCGTCTGCGACACCGTGCCAGAAGGCCAGCACCTGATTGGCCAGGCCCTCGTGCCATACTACCGCCAGATTCTTCCTATCTTGAACATTTTCATTCGACAAAACGGTAAGTAAGACGCCCTAGTCCCTTGCATTACTTGCGCGCCACAGACAACTTGGGTGATGGCATCGACTACGGCCAGCAGCGACGCGAAAATCTCGGAGAATTGATTATGGAGACCCTCGAGTATTTCGAAATACACGGTGGCGAAGATGCTTTCATCAACATCAAATACCTCGTCCCGACCTACCAGAGTGTCGTGATCACATAAGCCCACAGCACCAGCAACAACAACAACGAATACGACAAGAATTTCAATGTGCGAGCCACGCGTGCGCTCATCTCACACAAGAAAAATTCTCCTACCCTCCCTGTTTCGATTCACCCGTTCACTACTCATCTGCGATGAACACATCAATCGCTGATGTCCCCCCCCCACTTGGACTTGTCGATCACAGTTCTATGCAGCCGACGTTGGTTGTGTGACACTGTTTCCGGCGGCGCGAGTGCTATATCCCCCTTTGCTGCGGCACGACGAACCAGTCTTGGTGCTGCTCTTAATTAACTCGCGTTAAGCCTTACTTCGTATCTGTTTTACACAATGAACCCCACTACATTTTTTTTGCTGCTGCTGCTGCTGCATCACGCACGACCCCTTCTGAGACTAGCGAAATCTAAAATAGACTCCCCCTATGGCCGAGTATCGTAAACGAGACCACCCACTGCAAAAAAAAGCTCGAACGTAGTACGGCACCTTTGCGTTCTTGCTTCTTCCTTGTTTCCCTCTGCGCTTTGAAATCTCGCACGCGTGCTCTACTCTAGAACATTCGAGCAGTACCACGTCGACTGAACATGTTTTTCACGTGGTGTCGTGATTCAAAATACTAGCACCGTTACATCTCATCGAAGCAAGGCCGCGGAAAAGTGTCCTCGGCAATGCCTGAGCAAAAGTCACAGGTCGACGGGATACGCGTGGTTTGTTGCCCCTCGACATTGACGATAACATTGCTAAAGCGAAGTTGGCTGATGTGCGATTCATTCAAGCCGACACATTCGAGGTAGGAATAGTTGGTATAGTGATCGCCCGATTGAGGTGGAAAATTTATGACTGTGAGCGCGCTGTTTTCGAGCATGATGTCATAGACTTCTGGCGTGGCCGACGCGTTCGTTATGTTAAGGTCTGAGCCGTGTTGCAGCGAAAACGAAAGCGCGTCGTCGACATCACCTTGGAGATTCCGGAGTGTGACGTTCCTCGCGCCACCGCCTCGACCACGTGCCGACTTGATCTTGATGGCGTACTCGGCGGTGTCAAATCGAGCATTTCGCACCACAATGTCTTCAATCCAAGCTGAGGTTTCCGATCCGATCGCGACACCGCTATAACCTTTGAGGAATGTGTTGTTTTCGATCATCACGTTCCGTGTGGAAATGTTCACCATTCGGCCCGACCAATCCCGACCAGATTTGAGGGCAATGCAGTCGTCGCCCGTAGAAAGGATGTTGCCAGCAATGTAGACGTTCCATGTCGAGTCTGGATCGACCCCGTCGGTATTTCCTCCCGACGTGACGATCGAGTTGTTTTCGACACGCACGTTGTCGCAAAAGCAAGGATGGACAGTCCAATAGCCTGGCCGAATAATGCGCAGGTCGCGTATTGTCAGTCCACGCACCCAGAGCAAATCGAGCATGATAGGTCGAGTCTTCTCGTCAAAATCGTCTTGCTTATCACTAAACCAGCCCTTTGCGTTCGCATCGAGAATGCCGCCGCCCTCAACCACGACGTTTTCTAGCTTGGTCCATTCGGCACAATCGCCCCACCCAACAAGCGGATCCTTGAGCCGCACGCACCTGCCGCCATTCAACAGCCCTGCGTGTGCCCAGCGCATCGTCGATTCGCGACGCGTGTACACCATCGGCGCGTCGGTGGCATTTGTGTTCGCGGGGTCGGTCTTGTTGCCGCGGCCCGTCGCCGTGCCAACGAGCGTCCCCTCGACCCGCAGTGTCAGGTTAGAGCGCAGCCAGAGCGACGCCGTGTGGAGCGTCAACCCCAAACTGACGACCACGACGCCGCCCTCCGGTAAGTCGCCGCACTCGTCGATCGCCGCTTGAAGTTCGGACGTCGCGTTCGTTCCGTTCAGCCAAGCTTGAAGCGTGCACATCCGAGGAGCACCAAACTCCATCGCGCCAGGCACCGGCTGCTCCAGCACGACCTCTCCAAAAGGGCCCGGCCCAGGAGGCAACGCGCCCTCAGCGATTGTTACTGCGGCCAGAACCAAGCTTCGCAAACCCATACGAAAAAATCATTGCCCCTATTTTTGCGTCGTCTATTCACACACAGCTAGACGTAGCGGAATTGACTAGAGATATCAGGCAGATCCGGAGAAGCCGCCCCGTTTTTTAGAGCTGCGGGGTGGCGGTGATCGACGTACTACTCCTTGTCGATTTTCAGGTGGCGTCGTCGCCGTCGTCGTCATAGGTGCGCACCGCGCTCCGAGTCCCCCTCCCATACTACCCCTGTCTGCGAACACGTTGGTCGACTCGGTGTCCTTGAGCGCCCTGCTCTAACGCCGCGGTCTTTCGAGTTTTGAAGACGCCCGACCCTTTTCATCATCATCTGGTGGGAATCGAGCCATCTAGGAGTCTACCTACCATGGTAAACAAAAGCCGTATATTATTAATGAAATACCCTGCGTTCAAAACAGGCATACTGCAAGGTCTGGTGAGTTTATTCCCGGGTAACGAACATGGCAAGGTCTGGTATCAAGTGACTCCAACAAACACTGTTCGGAAAGAGCAGCAGAGTGGCTAGCGGCAAAGTCCCAACCAGAGAGCGAGCGAGCGAGCGAGAGAGAGAGAGAGAGAGAGAGAGAGAGAGAGGGAGAGAGAGAGAGGGGGAGAAAGAGAGAGGGGGAGAAAGAGAGAGGGGGAGAAAGAGGGGGGTAGAGAGGGGGGGAGAGGGGGGGAGGGGAGGTGGAGGAGTGAACGCTAGTTGGCACGTAAAGGTCGACTGCTAAGAGCCGGGGGTGCGGACGGGAGCTCGCGGGGTTGGTATGTTTAACTATGGCAGAATTATGTGTGCCTCGCGCAGAGAATCGCGGAGAAAAAAAAGGTGCCACTGCCTGATGGCACGTCAAAATTCACCAGTGGAGCTGTGGCCGCTCGCATAGTTGGATTCATCTTCTTCGCCCTCGGACATTTCTGAGGCTTCGTCGTCGTCGTCGATATCATCCGAGCCGTTGTTGGAGGAGGGTGCGATGGAGACGGAGTCGGACTCGCTGTCGTGTGAGATTTCGTCCGAGTCGATGTCGCTTTCGTCGTCGTCGGCGTCGACCGAGGGGTCCATGGTGCCCTGAACGCGCGAGGAGGGGCCGTCTCTCGCGTGACTGGATCGGCGCCTATTAGCGGCATTTGAGGAGGAGGAGGCGGCCTTGGGTTTGGTTGTGATGGCGTCGTCGTCGGCGGCGCGCTTGTTGCGCGAGGCGTCTCTATTTGTGTCGGCCGCGGCGAGAGTCTCGTCGAGGCTCTGGTCGTTGAGCTCCTCGTCGCCGCGCAACAATCGAAGCTCTTCCTCTCGAAGACGCTTCTGCATGCGCTTGAGGGAGCGGTCGTTTTCTTCCATCTTTTCTTTCTCCGTTTTGTTGTACGTGTCGAGCTCGAACTGCAGGTAGTCGAGGTTTCTATAGCGCTCGAGGTAAGCCGCGTACTGCTTCTCCAGGTCTTTCTCGAGCTTTTCGTACTCGTCCATGAAGGCCGGGCGCACCGTCTGTAGACTCTTGAGGCGCTTCTCGTGGCGTTCGAGCTCGGATTGCTTCTTCTTGATCTTGGCATCCAGAGCGCGCTCGTCCGCTTGGAGTTCGTCGCACTGCTTCTTCGTATTTTCCGCGTCGTCTCGCGCCGTGGCTATGAGGTCGTTGATCGATTTCTGGATGTGACGGTGCTCGGGTGTGTTGTCGAGCGTGCTGGAGATGGTGTCCAAAAATGAGAGCGCGCGCTGTCGTTCGGGCTTGACTTCCTTTTCGGTCCCGAGCAAATCGTAGAGCTTGGCGCCCAACTCGGTCACGTCCGTCGCGAGCGTCCGCGCCGCTTTGATGTCCTTGATTCGAGAACTCAACGAGATCACCTCTGGGGGGGCCGCCGTCTCCTCTTCGTTGACGCGCGATGCGCGATACAGCATTGACGCCACTTTCAGAAGTTCCTTGACGGCTCGCCCGTCGGCCGCGTACAGCTTCTTCGTGTTGAGCCGAATCTTTGCCTTGCTCGCGAAAGCATTCGCCACTGTCGTCAGGAACTCGATGCGGTCGTCCTCCGTCTCGATCGAGTCCGAAACGCTGATGTCGGGGTCGTACCGCTTTACCATCCAATACAGCACCGACGCCACTAGCTCAAAGTTTGGCGTGCGAAAGTTCTGCGAGAAGGGGTGGGACGGGTCGACCAAGCACACACCTCCACGGACACGATCCGCTGGTACCCGAGGGCGCGCATCTGCTCGGCGAAGTTCCGCAGTTCCCTATACGACATTTCGGCGTTGAGGAGTATAGTATACGCCAGTACCAAAGAACTGGTTACCAAAAATTACTCTTTTTTCAAATCAGTTTTGCGACGCGCCGTAGGCCACCGGCGCGATGATGGCGAAATAAACGGCCCCCTAACCCAAGTCGGAAAAACAAACGCCAACGGCCCCTACGTCTCTCGGCCGCCGGGCCCCTGGCGGCGCCCGGACGGTTAGGCTAACGCCTTGCCGTCCCCTTTCCCACCCACCCCACTCTCATTTCAGCTCGACGCTCTCACCCCGCCAATCTAAGCTGCTTTGATCAGCGCACGTTCGCTAACCTTAGAGTTTACTCCTAAACCCAAGTCGAAGCGCCGGGCGGCGAAAGGATACATCCAAAAACCGGCGGCCCTTCGACGAGACGACGGCGGCGGATGCCGTTGCTGCGAAGAAGCGGAAGTAGCAATAGACTCTGACGAGGCAGCCTCGAAATACAATACTGCCGTTAGGAAGGCGTCGCGGAGCGAAGAAGTGCTTGTCGAAGACGAACTCCGAGTGGAAGGAACGAATGTCGTGTGTGCGGCAGGATGATTGATTGGCTACGTCGAGCTGCGAGTGCGTCGGGGCCAGTCCCTGTTGACGGAGGTCGAGGAGAACTCACTGGTGATGTGGGCGATCGCGAAGAACCGGGCGCAGGACGCGCGGGTCGGGGACAATGAGCTGGGCATGAAGGTGCGCCACATTTCGCTGGCGCGGCGCCATCAGAACCGGAAGGGCGGCCGCACGCACTTGCCCTAAAAAAAACTGTGTCCTGTCAGGACGAGATTATCTACGGCAACAAGGCCTCGGCTAAGCTCTTCCTCGGATTCTATTTCACGGTACTCGATCCGGCTCACCAAGAACTTCCCCTGGCCGCCTGGTATCGATGCAAGGACTGGTGCTGCAAGGACTCTGCGCCTGCGTGGGCCTTCCTTCCGATCATCGATGCGCTTGCGATGCCGGCCGCCTCATCCGACACCTGCGGCGACGAACCTCTGAAGAAGCGGCCTTCCTTGCAAGAGGAAGAAGTGCGTGGAGGATGGAGCTGGTGCTGATGATGGCGGCGACAGCGACGACGGGCCAGCGGATGCCGACTTGGTCGAGCCACTCGACTTTCGCTCTGCTCCTCCCGCCGACGTCCTTAGTCCCACCGGACCTCTCTCGACTCAGTGGCACACATATGCCGTGCTCCACTACGCTGCCTTCTCGTTTCTCCCGTGTACGGGAGCCAAAAACATGTCGTGTGGTTCTTGGTGTCGATGGCCCCGCGGGAGCCGCAAAAAGCCACAGCGCGTCGAAGGAAGAAACTCGCACAGACCAGCGCACTAGCTCTATACCTCCTCCGGAAAAGAAGAAAGAAGAAGAAGTACCGGGAGACACTGGCTATCGGGGCCACCATAGATCTCGTTTTTGTCGCGTCGGAGGCCGGGAGGGGGTGTCCGCTATGTCCCTTTCGAAGAAAATGGTAACCATCCGTCCGCCCGTACTCCCGATCATCGGGGGGACGGCTCGACAACGGTGGGACACATGAGTTCGAAGGCGTCGGCGACGCAGCGGAGCACGTCGGGGGCTGTCATCGCCCGGCGCTTGCTGCGCGAGAGAAGAAGGAGCACATTGGGGAAGAACGTGGCGCGAAGGTACGTACTGCTCGAAGGCGGCGGCGGCCGCGCGGCGAGTGAGGACGCAGGCGCCGTAGGCCGCCCACACCAAGGGGCTCGCGGCGAGGCCGGCGTCGTCGGCCACGAGCTCGCGGTCCTCCGACCGGTTCGCCCAGACGGCGAGGACGCTCGCCGAGCCCGAGAGGATGTCGCCGATGCCGCCGCACCGGCGGGGCGCGCCCATCTGCGCAGAAGCGTCGCGTTAACATCAAACACATCGTACTTCGTCGACTGCCAGGATGGCGCGACCGTCGGAGATGAGGTCGACGCGTCCCTTTTTGACGACGGTGACGCCGCCGAGCGCGCGACAGACGTCTACGAGATCTTTGGCATCGGCGTCGGGGCCCGAGCGTTCGCCGACGCGCTTCAGGACGCGTCGTTTGAGTCTCTCGAATTCGGGGGCGTTGGGCGTGAGCATCACGTTGGGGCAGCCCGTGACGAGCTCCGGCCGTTGCGCGACGAGAAATAGACCGTCGGCGTCGACGACGACGGGCATTCTGCGTTCGCGCGCGGCGATCTCCACGAGACGCGACACGCCGTCCATCACGCTGCTTCTGCGACCAAGCCCCGGGCCCACGACGAGCCCGTGCAGCCGATCGAGCCAGGGCTCGACGGTGGCGACGAGCGTCGAGCGCACGCTCGCCTCGTCCATTTCGGATTTGTACGTGGGCAGCACAATGAGCTCGGGGCTGTAGCTTTTGATCGGTATGGCGGCCTCGTGCGCCGCGAACACCCAGCTCAGGTCCGCACCGAGCTGCAGGGTCGACGCGGCGGCGTAATATGGTGCGCCCGTGTACTCGAGAGACCCTCCCACGACGCCGATTCGCCCAGCCTGGCCCTTGTGCTTGCTGTAGCTCAAAGAGGGCACGAGACTCTGCACGACGGCGGCGCCCGACCGCCAGGGTACGGCCACGGCGCCGTGCGCGAGAGTCGACGCTGCCTCGCTCCTGCTACCCTGGAGCATCACGAGGGCAGCCGCACGAAACATGAACAATACTTTACTTAACCCCCCCAGAGCAGAGAGTCTCTAGGATGATCAAAGAAAGGGGTGTTGTAAAAAAATACCCGGATACTTACTTTGTATCCTAGAGGAGCATGGCTTCCGACCTGCGGTTTTTGGAGGCGGCCGAGACGGCGAGAACGAAAAATTGGTTTTCTCGGCGACGACGCGTGCCGGTTGTGCGCGCGACGCCGAAGAGCGCGACGAGCTTGGAGGCGACTTTGAAGAGGGAAGCGAAGCGAAGATACGCTGTGTTCGCCGAGGCGACGGTGCAGTACTACAACTCGCTGCGCGCCAAGGGTGACGTTTATAGTTTGGTGTTCACGCAGAAGGGTGACCTCGATTTCACGCTGGCGTTGAGCCGCGATGGGACCGACGGGCGGACGATGATCACCGTCGATTGGGTCTCGGAGGACTGCGAACATTACGGCAGTCTCGAGGGTTCGGACGAGCTGTTGATGATATACGACTGCTTGGTGGTCCAGCCCTCGCGCGAGGACTTTGCAAACATCACCGACCGCATCAAAAAGGCAATGCGGCCGCTAAAGTTTACGTTTGGCCGGCGTCGCAACGACGAGGGAGAGACGAGATCGTTCGTCGCTTGGCGCGGGGCGGAGGATTCCGAGGCGGCGTTCGTGTCCGAGCTCGCGGAACTCAAGGAGCAAGTCCGCCGTGCTGTGCTCGAGCAAGCCGAGCGGGAAAGGAGAGCGCGCGTCGAGACGCGAAAGGCCCGCGAGAAGGTCGCTATGGAGACGGCCCTCGCCGCGGCCGCGCCATACTTCGTCCCCGAACGGAAGCGAGCCGAGGAAGTGGGTCGGCGCTCGAAACGCCGGGCCGAGAAGTGGCGCGACGAGGCTGTCGCCCTTCGTGCGGCGGCGACGAAGCGCGACGACGAGTCGCGGCCGGTCCCGCCGCCACCGCGGCCTCCGACGAGACCGGGCGTCGGTTCGGTCGTGCGAGTCGTCCGAGACCATTTCGCGGGTCGCGTCGGCGTCGCCGTCCGCGTCCAAGAGGAGGACGTCGTCGTCGTGAGATTTACCGACGCCCCGCTCAACTTTTCTCACGCGACCCATCCGGCGATCATCGCGAGCGACGGGATCACCCAAAGCTGTCGTTGTTCCGCGCGTATCCTCGAGGTCGTCGACGACGTGTCGCGTCGAGAGGCGTTCGAGCGCTCGGAAAATGCCAAGCTCGCCGACGACCTCGCCGAGGAGGCGCGCTACGAACTCGCGAGTAAAAGCGACGGCCCTCTCTCGCCCGCCCACATCTTTGTGGCCGCGCCCGCCGAGGTGCGCTCGGGCGACGACGTCCGACGCCGCGCGTGCTTGGATACCGAAACCGAGCGGAAACGGCGCGTGGAACAAGTACCGCCGTCCCCGGATAAACGCATCGTTGCGAGCATCTTCGCCGCCGTGCCCGACGAGCCTCAAGACCGGGCCGCCGTCCAGTGCGACGTCGTGGGCCAAATGGAAACCGAGCGTCGACGACGACAGTGGGCGTTCTCGCCCCCTAACTGCGGTTCCCTCGTCCACTATTTCCCGGACGATCCCCACGGCGAACCACCAAAAACAATCCGCACCTACATCCTTAGCGCCTTCCTGAAACCCGACGACTCGGCCTCTTTGTCGAGAAAGACGGCCGCGATCCGACGAGCGCTCCTCGATAAGCGAGCTCAAATACGACGCGACGCGACAACAGACGGGCGCTCCTCGATGATAAGCGAGCTCAATTATGTCACGTCTCGACGCGACAACGCGGGCCGCGCGCTCGACCCCTCGCTGATCGACGACACGACTGACTGACGGTATGACGACGAGACACAGCACACGGGAGGTGGTGGTGGTGGTGGTGGTGGCGTGAGTCGACGAGACGTATTTCCTTTCTTGTGGAGGAGGAGGATCTTCGGCGCGTGCGCTTCAACGAGCGCGAGCGCACCACCCCCGCAAACAGCATTGGTGCAGCACAAGGTCCTGGTGGTGGTGACTGGCCACTCAGGAGGGCAAGCAGGCAGGCAGGCAGGCAGGCAGGAAAGTGAAAGATGTTCATTTGTTTCGAGGGCGGTGGGCAATTTCTCGGTCGTGGTCGGCACCTTCCACGGTAAAATTCGGTCGTGGCCTGTAGAGTAGACAGGAGAATGGTGTCAACAAGCACGGGCAGAAATGGATCGAGATTGGCTTTGGCACGTTAGAGGACCGCAGGGAGCATTATCGCGAGGATAGGATCGGATCGGATCGGATCGGATCGGATCGGATAGGATAGGATAGGATCGGATCTACCTGAGTGGAATACGAGATCCTGTCGCCAGCCAGCCAGCCAGAGCCCGCAAGCTAGCCAGCGAATAAAATAATCTGTTGAAAAGGAAAACGACGACGACGACGTCGACGACGAGGAAAAGACCAGCATCATCGTAGACTGCCGCGTATGCTCTCACCGATGGCGGAGAGGACGTCGTTGGTGTTGAAGGCGCCGATGCAGGTGGTCGGCGTTTCTACCTGGATTCGAGAAACGGAGCTTAGAAAACGACAACGATTTTTTGACGGAAGGATTGCGACGCGCGTCGCGCGTCATAGCATAATTCGTGTGCATCACGCGTAATAATAATATCAAATGCGTGCATCACACAAGGAGCGCGAGAGAATAAATTATCGAAAAACGGTGTCTCAGACTTCTGAGGGAAAGCCGGCGTTCATACGGTCTATCAGGAGGTGGAACTCGTGATGATCGAGCGAGCCAGAGCCGTCTTCGTCAATGTCCTTGATCATGTTCTGCGCGAAAACAAAAGAGGTGTTAGAGAAAGAAACCGCCGCCCAAACGAGGACTTACATAGACGACGTTGAGGGAGAGGTCGAGGCCGATGTCGGTCATGGTGGTGTGGAGCTCTTCGACGGTGATGGTGCCGCCGCGATCCTTGTCGATCATCTTGAACACGTCATCGATGAGCTGCTTTGGGTGGATGTTATTGTGAAAGTGGTGCTCGAGCATCTTGCCAAACTCGTAGAATTCTTCGAAGCTAATCTCGCCAGAGTCGTCCTCGTCGAGCGCAGAGATGATCTCGTCGATGTGCTCGGCGCTGTCGTCGCTGATGGAGAACTTGGTGAGCATCGTCTTCATCTCGCCGCGATCGATGGAGCCTTCGTCGTCGGTGTCGAAGAGCCTAAAAATGTTGTGCCAGGAGCGGCGCCGGCGGCGCTCGATCGATTCGGCCTTCTCGAGCTTCTCGACCAACTCGTCGTCGAGCTCGTCGTCGTCTTCGCGGTGCCGGTACTCGACCCTTTCAGATTCTTCGACGGCGGCCCCACCCCCACCGCGACCACCACCTTTTTCCAATTTGCGGGCGTTGAGGATATTGGCGAGGAGCTCCGAATGCTGGAGGCAGGCGACGACGCGGAGCGCCTGGAAGGCCGCGACCGTCTTCTGGTGCGTCAAGACTTGCTCGACAAAGCGTCTGTTCAAGAAAGCGCCGACGTTGGCCGCGACGGTGAAGTCCTCGACGACGAAGGGCAGCTTGAGCTGGAGTGCGACGGGCGGGATGCACGAGATGGTGACGAGGAATATGTTGAGAAGGTGGCGTAGGACCGTGTTCTCGGGGTCTTTGAGGCGGGGCACGTAGATGAGGCAGAATACGGCGATGTAGATAGACATGAAGAGCGGAATACACCGAATTACATCTTGCGTGAAGTGCGCTCGACGCGTCTCCCCGAACCAAAACATTCCAACGTACGGGTCCTTCTCGGGCTCGCCATGGTAGTGCTGGTGACCTCCTCCGTGGTGCGCGGCGTGTTGGGGGGCCTGTAGCAGTCGCGCGTTCGACGGCCCCCGCGTCGACGACGCCACGAGATCCCGCGCTTTGTCGTAGACGACGTTCGCGCCCGTCGCGACAATAGCGACGAGGTACTGGACTTTTTCAAATGCCATGGTCACAAGTTCTGCGAGCCACTCGGCCACCTTGAGGACCCACTCGAACGCCGCGTTGCCCCATACTTCTAATCGCGACGGAGGAGTCTCGTCCACGTCTCGCGTCGACGACGACGAAGATACCGCGCCGAGTCGTCTCCGAGAAGTCTCGTCGTCGTCGTCGTCGTTGTCGTTTTCGGCACGATCATCATCCGCGAGTCTCCCAGCGGCGGGTCCCACCAAAGGCATCTCGACGTCGGTCGCGGCGCGGTGTTGGTTCGCAGCCACGATGGCTATGACTTGCGCCGCGACGTGCGCCCGGAGAACGGCGCGCAACTTGGCGTGCGTGATAAACGCGACGCCGAGGATGCAATACCCCAAAAAGACCCACAAGGCAAACTGCATGGGTTTGGATATGGAGGAGTCGATGAAGAAAAACACCAACAGACACGCCTCCAACCCCAACCACGTCTTCACGGGAACTTCGACGATTTCGGCGAACGTCCGTCCCAAAGCTATGGCGAGGTAGTTTGCGAAATCAAACTCGTCGGTCGACGACGGCAAGTGCTCGCTCTTCAAGAACTGCGTGCGCGTCGCCGCAAAAATCAAGGCCCGGAGTTGCCTCGGGTGGGACGGCCTCAACAAAAAGTCCAAGTACGGCGCCTTGATGTATTCTCGGGCCAGCGACCGCGTCTTCCGGCTCAACGTCGCCCCGCTCCGCGCGTCCCACTCGGTCCACTTCTTCTGCGTCGCCTCGCCCATCCGCGCCATGGCGACCGCTTGCCCAAGAAACAGGACCATCACCATGAACAATACCATGTGCACCACTTCCCCAACTTCGTTGAGTTCGTTCTCTTCGCCGTACAGCCTTTTCGACAGCGCGCCGACCCACCTCATCTGGAAAATCAAGTAAAGCGACAACCCTATGAACCCCAGGAGCGTAAGTTCCCCGAACAACGAATTTATTATCGGCAACATGTTATCCGAAGTGTGCTCGAGGAGGTAGTCCTTGAGGGTCTCGAACGTCAGCGATATGCCCACGAGCGCCGTCACGGTCAGCACGATGATGTTCAGCTTCAGCTTGCGTTCGTGCGCCTCTTCGGCGTACTCCTCCTCCTCCTCGCCGCTCACGACCTGCACCACCAGCACCACCACCATCCACGCCGCCGCCATCACGCTCGATCTTCTTCAATCGATCTCACGCGCTCCTTGATGATGGTGCCGGAATCGCCACTCTATTTCTTGCTTCCGGTCGTCACCCATACTACTACTAACCTCTGGCGGCGACCGGCCTGATTTTCTGAACCAGAAAATTTTAATTTATTTATTTATTTTTTTATGTATGATACCCGCCTTCTTCTTCTGCTTCTTCTTTTCGTGTCACAAAAAAAAAACGGCTGCCAGTAGCACGACAAGTCGAGTCAAGTCAAGTCAAGTCAAGTCACACGCGCGAGACAGTACGGGAAATGGGACTGACGGCTGGTCAAAGCTATTTTACCTTCTGGCTCCGCCCGCAAGATACTATTATATACCTTGGTGTCTGTCTCCCTTACTTTGCTATGAACACACAAACACACACGCATGACCGTGGTGCGGAGACACGGTGGTGAGTGAGTCCAGCCCAGCCCAGCCCAGCCCAGGACAAGGGGCGGGCGGGCCTTTGACGACGGGGCTCAGCTCGATCAATCGCTTCCTTAGCGGCGGAGGAGTGATTTATTTTTTTGATTAGCGGGAGTTTGAGGACAAAAGTACGTCGTACATGATGATGGCCTCCCGCGCGCGTGGAGATCGCGTGATTGATAATAATCACATCACCAAGGCGTGAAAGGAGAAACCGGGTCCCTTGTCGCGGTGGTGGTGATGGCGGCTTCCCCGAAGCCAGAATGATATGATGCAGCCCCGTGTGGTCGCATCCATGAATGGCCAAGCATCTTCTGATCATACCCACATCTTGACTAGATCGTAGTTTGACACCAACGACAGGGCAACGCCGGTGCGTGTTGTTTCGGGTCGGCTCAAAAAAAGTTACCGATGGTGAGCTTTGACGGATCCTCCGAAGGCTTTCAGAGTGAGAAGAAGGTAGCCCAGGTCGTATAAGAGCGTAGATGTTATCGGTCGCGTCATTTTTGATGAAGTTCAAGTCGCAACTTCAACGTGCGTGGCGACCGGCTGTTCCGGTGCGTGTGTTACTAGAAGAGAGGACACCCCACCCTGCTGCTGCGAGTGTGTGAATGATGGCCACCTCGTCGTCGTCGTCGTCTGAGGGGGCCGTCGCGGAAGCAGTCGCGACGGAGGACGGGTGGTGCGGGGTGTGCGGGTCGCCCCACTCTGAGGAGGGCGACGCGTTGGTATTTTGCGATGGCGAGACGTGCCAGGTCGCGGTGCATCAACTGTGCTACGGGCTGAACGAACTGCCGCCCGAGAGCGACCCGTGGCTTTGCGAACCGTGCATGGAAGCCAAGGCGGCGCGCAACGGCCAAACCAAGGACGAGGTGGTGGGTAAAGAAGAGGAAAAATCAAAGTGCGTCGTGTGCCGGCTACCGAGTCATCCGGCGTTCGCGATGAAGCGGGCGACGCTCCTGGAGCGCGACCAAGCGATGAAGATCGACAAAAAAGTCCGCGGTCGCGGGACCGAAATCAATTCGTGGGTGCACGTGACGTGCGCTTTGTGGATTCCGGAGACGAGTTTTATCGACCACGACAACCTCGAGGTCGCGATCGCGGGCGACCTCAACAAGGAGCGCGCGACGCTCAAGTGCGAGCTGTGCGGCCTCAAGGGGCAATGCGTCCAGTGCTGCAAGAAGCGGTGCGCGGCCGCGTTCCACCCCATCTGCATTTTGCGCGAGCTCATCGGGCCGAAGCAGTGGAGTCTCTCCGAGGCGCGGTGGCGCAAGGGCTCGTCGCGCGGGCTCGGGGAGGTGTTGTGCTCCAAGCACTACGAGGGCGCCGAACCGGCGCAGCCGACGCGGAAAAAGCGGGGCCGCGGGCGCGCGCCCGCCGAGCCCCTCGTGGAGCGTCCCAAGAGCGAGTACGAGAAGGAGCGCGACGAGCGGATCGCTCGGAACGCGTCATTCCTCGAGAGCATTGGATTGGGCGAAAATTCGGGGGCCAAGCTCGCGTCGTCGGGGCGCAAGTCGCACAAGAAGTCCGATCTGCCGCCGCCGCAACAGGTTGTGGTGGCGCCGATGCGGCGGTCGCCGCGCGAGAGGACGAAAAACGTCAACTATGCCGACCCGGGCGGCGGCATCCTCGGGCCGCGGCGGTCGCCCGAGGAGGTCGCCAAGGAGAAAGCCGAGCTCGAGGCGAAGCGCCGCCGGAAACTACTGGACGCGGCCGACCGCGCCGTCGCGCAGGCTTCGGTCGACGACACGAGATACTATCTCCGGGCGCTCGCGCGGGACCGGAACGAGGCGATTCGCGTCGTCCACTACGCGCGCCTCTACCTCGACCGCGTCGACCAGCAACGGTCGTTCGACCGCCTGCAGGACGAGAGACGCCGGCAGGCGGAAGTCGCCCTCGCGCAGCAGCGCCGCATCATGGAGATCCAGGTGGCCGAGCAGCGCCGCATCCACGAGATCCACCAAGCCGAGCGCCGGCGCCAGATGGACGCCTCCGAGGCGCGCCGCGCGGCCGAGCTCGCGATGCGCGAGGAGGACCGAAGAATTCGAGAGATTTCGAAAGACGTCGAACGCGCCAAGCGCGCGATCGAAAAGGCTATGCTCCACGAGAAGATGCGCGAGGAAAAGCGCCTCGAGAAGGCGCGGAAGGAGGACGCCAAGGCCGCCGCCAAAGCGGCCAAGGACGCCGAGCTCGCCGGGCAGCGCCGCGCGGCGGCCGCGATGCGCGAGGGCCTCGCCGAAGCTCGGGCCCGAGAGAAGCGCGTCAAGCAGGGCTCGCGCGCGACGGCGCGGCCCGACGCCGTCGCCTCCGACGCCAAGATTGCCGAGCTTCTGCTTCTCGACAAGGCGAGAGAGCAAGGCGTGGGGGCGCCCCCCAGAACGGCCAGGAGACGCGCGTGGCCGTCGCGACGCTCGTGTCAAACCAACGGCGAGGTCGTCTCGCCGCACCGCGCCGAACTCGAAAAGAACTCGGCGACGATCCTCGCCGAAGCCCATCGCCTACCCCCCTGCTGCTTCTGCGGGGAACGCGCCGACGACCCCGACTCGGCCGCCGGCTCCTTCATCCAGCACGTCTTCTTATGGCCGCCCTCGGACGACCGCCCGCTCGGCGCGCTCGCGAGGGCCCACGTCCGCTGCGCGCGCCTCTCGCCTGAGGTCACCGTCGACGACCACGGCGTCTACTACAACGTCCTCGTCGCGGCGAAGCGCGGCGAACAGAACGAGTGCGAGGGCTGCGGGCGCCCGGGCGCGACGATCGGGTGCCAAGTCCCCGGCTGCGGAAGCGCCTACCACGCGCCCTGCGCCGTCGCCGCCTACTGGGTCTTCGGCGGCCAACGCAGGTTCTGGTGCCCCTCGCACCGCGACGCCTTCTGCAAAAAGGACCGCTACGGCGAGCGCTTCGGTGACCCCACCGACAATACGCGCGTCAGCGACGTCCTCCTCGGCTGCGTCTCGGGCTCGTTCTGCCCGAAATGCCAGAAATACGACCCGCGCTCGGAGGACGATTACGTCGGCTGCGACGGCTGCCGCGCGTGGTGGCACCTCGCCTGCGCCGGCGTCGAGGACGTGTCGTCCCTCTCGCCCGAAGAGCCGTGGTACTGTCCGACCTGCATCGAGGAGTCGCGCGAGCTCCAGCAGACGACGCTCTGCGTCTGCGGCGCCACGTCTGCCGACTGCGTCAACGAGCAAATGCTCCTTTGCGAAGCCTGCGACGTCTGGCACCACCCTCGCTGCGTCGGCCTCGACGCGGCCGAGTTCGCGAGACTCTCGGCCTCGACAGACCCCTGGTTCTGCCCCGCGTGCCGCGCCAAGGGCCTCGTCTGCACGTGCCGCCGACCCCCGAAAGACGACGAGCGCCTCGTTGCGTGCTCGCAATGCGCCAATCTCTTCCACCCGCTTTGCGTCGGCCTCGAGCCCCACGAGGCCGCCGCCTATTGCGGCGAACAAAGCACCCGTCTCTTCATCTGCCCGTCGTGCTACGCGCGCGAGAAAGAGGAACGCGGACGCAGGCAACGTCGAGCCAAACGTAGGCGAATCGAACAACAACAACAACAACAACAACAACAACAACTTGGCCAGGACAACATCCCGCCCGACCACCAACAACCACCACCCCAAGACGAAATGCACCCGTCGTCTACCTCGTCGCTCCAGCAAGACAAACACGACGACCAACGCCCGCTCATGGGTGACGCGCTCGCCTTCCTCGACGACGACGACGACGACGACGACGACGGCGGCGGCGGCGGCGGCGCGCTCCGCGCGCTCGTGCCGACGGTGGCCCCCAGCCCTGAGTGCTCCGTCGAGTCCCCGCACAACGCGCATCAATTTCACCACCAGCAACACCACGAACACCAAGAACAACAACAACAACAACAACAGCAGCACCACCAAGAACAACAGTACTACCACCAACGGCAGCAACAAGCGCGACTCAAGCCGTCGTCGTTCTCTCCCGCCATGTTCGCCGACGAAAATGCGCTCGGTCCACAGCCGCCGCAGCAGCTAGTGGACAAGGGCCGGAAGAGACGAGCACCAACATCAGTCCCCGCCGCCAACAATCACTACTTTCCGACGTCCGTCGAGCACGAGCGCGGGTATCATCACCAACAACAAGGGACCTCGATGCTGATGGTTGGCTATCCGTCACAACCGCAGCGTCAGCCACAAATGGCGATGCCCGCGTACCAGCCCTCCGCCGAACCAATGCAACGAAGCCAGCACGCGGCATCGATGTCGCGTCGCGGGCGTCGAAACAACGCGTATCATGCACAACAAGCGGGGCAGCAGGCAATGTCGATGGAAGCCCTTCCCCATAACGACTTTCTTTTTGGTTTTGATGGTGAATCCCCCAATGCGATCGGCGCGCACGCGGCCTTCTTACAAGCTGCCGCGCCCGACTTCCATCGCCCGCCAGCCGTGCGCGTCGTACCCTCGTCGACGGGTCCGAACGGCCATCCCCAAGCGATGGTTCGCGATCAAACGCCTCACCACCAATCGTCCCGCAATGACTACGCCGTCGACTTGAGCATGCAAATGGGCACCGCGCCGCGCGACCCCAACGAGATGCCGAGACGTCCGACGAACGGACCCCTCGCGCAGCCGCCGCCACGGCATGCCTTCGTTCAGGTCCAGGTCGGTCATCACGCGGGAGTTGCCATGGCGAGCTCGCCTTTTCCCAACATGGCCGCGGCTGGAATGCTGCAACATCCGTACGTCGAGCCCTACGTCTAGGCTCCGTCGCTTCGCCCCAAAATCTCCGCCTTGTTGACCAACCGACCGACCGCCCAAGGTACGGGGCGCGTTGGCCGTGTCTCTACGAACGCCCCTCTCTCGGGATGCCCCCCCCGCGTTCGTGCAGCACGCCGTGTCTTTTGCTCCTCCCAGCTACTTTATGATTATGACTCATCATCTCTTCGCCCTACGCGCGCGGCGGCGGACTGAACTGGTCTCGTCCTCAAAAACCATGTCGAAAAAAAGTATAGGGTTTCTTTCCTAGGGTTTTCCACGAATTTAGTAGTCTGACGACATTCAAGCGAGATGAAGGCTATTGTCTCGGTGTTGTCGGTCGTCGCGACCGTGGATGGTCTGGTCGCACCCAGTGGATTGGGAGGAACGCGGACAAAGAGGCGATGGATTGCGATGCATGACTTCGACTACGACGTGGCCATCGTTGGGTGCGGCGTCGGTGGCCACGGCGCGGCATTGCACGCCCGAGCGATGGGGTTGAAGACGTGCGTGCTGAGCGGCGGCGACGTCGGCGGGACGTGCGTGAACCGCGGCTGCGTGCCGTCGAAGGCACTCCTGGCAGCGTCTGGTCGCGTCCGCGAGATGTCGGACGAGAGCCACTTGGCGTCGATGGGCATTTCGTTGCCGGGCGGCGCGACTTACGATCGCGAGGGCGTCGCGGCGCATGCCGCACAGCTCGTCGCCAAGGTGCGTGGGGGCCTCGAGGGATCACTCCAGCGACTCGGCGTGGACATAATCCCCAAGTTTGGGGCTTACCACGGCCCGAATACCCTCGACGTCGGAGGCGGCGAGAGGGTCACCGCGCGAGACATCATCCTCGCCCCCGGGAGCGTGCCCTTCGTGCCGCCCGGGGTCGAGGTCGATGGTGAGACGGTCTACACCTCGGACGAGGCGCTTTTGTTGGACCACGTTCCGGAATATGTGGCCATTATCGGTTCCGGAATTATTGGCCTCGAGTTCTCCGACGTCTACACGGCCCTCGGCTCGGAGGTGACCTTTATCGAAGCCCTCGACAAGCTCATGCCGGCCTTCGACCGCGAAATCGCACGCCTCGCCGAGCGCCTTCTCCTAACGCCGCGCGGCATCGACTACCGCACGGGCGTCTTCGCGTCCAAGGTGACGGCAGGAAAGCGCGGCGAGCGACCCGTGATCATCGAGACGATCGACGCGAAGACGAAAGAGCCCGTCGAGACGATCGAGGTCGACGCCTGCCTCGTCGCGACCGGGAGAGTCGCCAACACGAAAAAACTCGGCCTCGACCAAGCCGGGATCGAGACGGTCAGGGGCGTAGTCCAGGTCGACGACAGGATGCGAGTCCTCGACGGCCCCGACGGCGACGTCGTCCCCCACTTGTACTGCATCGGCGACGCAAACGGCATCCAAATGCTCGCCCATACGGCATCCACCCAAGGTATCTCAGCGATCGAGAATATATGCGGCCGCGACAACGTCGTCGACCACGAGTCCATCCCGGGCGCGTGCTTCACGCACCCGGAGGTCGCCCAAGTTGGCTTGGACGAGGAGGCGGCAAAGGCCCGAGCCGACGAGCACGGGTTTGAGCTTGGCAAGGCCGTCTCACACTTCCGCGCGAACTCCAAGGCTCTCGCCGAGGGCGAGGGCGAGGGCATCGTTAAGGTCCTCTTCAACAAAGACACCGAACAAATCCTCGGCGCCCACATCATCGGCATGCACGCCGCCGATCTCATTCAGGTCAGTAGCGCGTGTGCGACACATTTACTTACCGTTTTCCTTGCAGGAGGTCGCGAATGCCAAAAAGGCCGGCACCTCAGTCCGGGACCTCGCGTTTACTACCCACACGCACCCGACGCTCTCGGAGGTCGTCGATGCCGCCTTCAAGGAGGTAACACTCGCTCCTGTGCCCTCGCCTCCTGACGCCCCGCACCGCAGTGCGTTGGAATGTTCGCGCACTGATTATAATTCATCCTCGCCCTCATCATCGCGCCCGCGCGGAGCTCCGCCTCGTCCCCCGAGCTGCTCGCAGCCGCGCGCCATTCGCGTGCACCCTTCTCTCCCGAGACATCCCTCTCCCATCATCACAACCATCAAGCCCACTCGTGAGGCGCCAGTCTCCAGGACCCTGCCGCCGGGGGCCGGCGGGCCGACCCATCTTCGGCTCGTCGTGCACCTGCGCCGGTGTCGTCTCTTGTTTGTTTGTTTGCTTGTTTGTTTCACGATGGGGGCCTCCCGATAATATGCTTTGGCGGATGTGGCACGATCGACGAAGATATTATCGCCCGGGTCGCACTGTACATGGAGGGGGAGGGGGGGCTCCTGTGATACACAATTACGTACTACCAATACGGACCCGGGGCGCACTTCTTATCGTAGACCCTGCCTGCCGTATGGGCTTGACGACTCGCTGTCGTAAGTCCCTAGGACCCGCGTATGCGGCCGGCGGCCGCCAACCATATCTCCATTTACCGTCGTGCACTAGAGGGCTTTGTTGCAGGCTTTATGATGTAATTCTCCGTGTTGTATTGAAGAAAGACTCCGGAGTAAACACAGCCAGCCTCGAAACGCCGCCGCGTTTATTCAAGTTCGTGCACAAAGTCACTTTCACGTACGCGCGGGGGGGAATGCACGCTCCCCTCACAGGCTCATCAGCTGTTGCCTTTGTTTCGTTTTTGTGAATGCTTGGGCTTGGTCTTTTTTTTTTAAGGCGACTGCCAAATAAAGTGGGGGAGTTCTGTGGGAGGGGCGACGGGTATCCGGAAGCCGGTAGGGCTGGAGAGGGCAGTACTGAGTCGACTGCTAGCTGGTGTAATGTGGTGGCGAGAAGAGCACGCAGTGCGCTCAGAGGTTTGAGCGGGATGACGACCGCGGAAGGAAGGGGCAAGCCAAGTGCTAGCGATAGCGACCGCAACGGCCGCGACGGCACGTACGGGTTTTTTTACGTCGACTGCTAAGAGGGGGTTGCGAGCGAGCGGGGGCGTGGGCGTTTGTGGATTCCGACTGCCTCCGTGATTCCTTTATTTATACCGAAAAATAACTGAGCCGTGGTTCTTTCGCAGACCCCAGGTAGGACCCTAGAGTTAAGACTAGATCTATTGGTGCCGAACGGCGCCTAGACGAACTGGATTGCAGATGATCTGCCCGGTGCGACATTCCAGGGGCGTGGCTGACCTGGCCATATGGAGCGCTGATCCTGACGAGGCTGCTCTGTTGCAAAGTTGATGTTGCCGACCTTTTCTGATTGGACTGCCGACGGGTGCGCTGCAAGCGCCAACCGGTTATAGAAAAGCCAGGAATGGCTGGAGTCAAAGTCGTCGAGGTAGATGCCGTGCTTTGAGCGATTGCTTTATCGATAAGCTCGTCTGTCCAGTGGAAAGGTTGTTGTGCATCATCCCCACCCCTCTCGAGTTTCAAATGCCAGGCTTCCGTCTTTTGCCTACGAGTTCCGACGACACTCCACCTGTACTTCGTCGATCTTGGGGTCGTAGCTGTGCGCTTCGACAATCGTCTCAACAGCCCTCACACATGGGTTTGGGCGCCAACTTTGGCGAAGAGTTTGAAGATTCAACGAGGTGCGCTTGCTCCATGATGCGCTTCCTCATCAATACCTCGACCATAGAGTCCAAAAACGTCCAAAAACTCCGTTAAGTGACCGTAAAGCCATTCCGCACTTTTAAATACGACCTAGAGCAGCATGGTGTGTTTCATCCCGAGGTCAGCCTCGTTACAATCGACGCCGTTGAGCCTCGAGTGGGAGTTCGTATTGATGAGCCACAACAACACCATTTGTTTTAAAGTGTCTTGGTGCGTCAGTCGCCCGTTTTGCCGGGCGCTGGTCAAGGTGTCTGAGGCACGACAGCAACTCTGCAGCCTCTTTGTGCAGCTTGGACACTTGGTCGCGACTTTCGATGTCAGCCGCTTGGAGCGCGGCCGCTTCCGCTCGTTAGACTCCTGTTCTTGGAGTCAGCCACACATCGCCATCACCTGCGCAGCGCAGCACGGAGGCGTCTCTACAGCCAGCCTTTATCATCGACGGGGTAAGCGTCTGTATCTAATAGGGATGTGAGCGAGTGTCGCTGCAAGCTCCGGGTAAGACACACACCCTCGACACGAGCCAGAAGTGTTGTATGTCGTGCTGTCCCCAGGTTGGGCCTCGTCCTTGTCGAGGCCGTATGAGATCGATTGAGAGTGTCGATACTCATCAGCGTGGGGATCAGCACACTTCTTATTGTCGGTTTTGGCCCGCTTCCAGAATTCCAGCACGTTCTTCGGGGTAAGCGTGGTTCTTAATCGTTGAATGCAGAGCGATAAAAGAGCGAGGCGCGAGCCGGTGCCTCCTTGTTGTGGCGCGTTGTCGACCCTGTGAAGAGAAAAAACTGTTTACCCGGCTGAGATGCTTTGTGCGGATTACTGTACT
Organism: Chrysophaeum taylorii; assembly: GCA_029834535.1. Classification (NCBI taxonomy): domain Eukaryota; class Pelagophyceae; order Pelagomonadales; family Pelagomonadaceae; genus Chrysophaeum; species Chrysophaeum taylorii. The sequence goes on from JAQMWT010000421.1 coordinate 142,553, forward strand.
GCTTGGAAACCTGTGTTTCTGAGGGTTGCCGACAATGACGAACTCCCTAAATTGGACTAGAGTCGCTGAACTAAATGTCGATTTTGTGGTCTTGTCCGAGTCACTTCTCAGGTCATTTCCCGTGTCCCGATGAGCGAAGCAAATGGGTAATTTACATCTGAAACCGTGATGTCTTTGTGCCACGTGAGGGTCGCACGACTACGACTACCACCGCAGGCTGCTCGAGCTCCGCGCGACGTCTCCGCCGGCGTCTCAATGCAGTAGCTAGAACCGGTGCATGCTCGGCGATAGAATGCACTGGTGTTTGTATCCTGCGAGAACGAATGTTGCCACGTCGCGGCATTAATTTGCTGCGTTCAAGCGTTGTCGTCATGACCAACGACGTGTGACGTGGGTCTTCCGAGGCAACAACTTCTTCCTCAGGTCTGCTTGGCTTTATTTGCGCGAAACTTGACCCACGATGTGGATAGAGAGACTGCGCACGGCGGTTGCATTGTACGTGTGTGGATGTGGAGCCATCCCTGCAGGGACGTTCTAGGTGCTTCAGGCACGTGTATATGCATGTCTGTAAATTGCGTGGCGGGCAGGATATAGTGGATAGGTTCTAGGAGCGGAATGAAGCGCGGTGTACGTCGGCGGAATTTGGTTGGGTGTCGGTTGCAGCTTGACGGTTGACCCAACGCGAAGAACTGATCGTTGGTATCAAAAGGCCATATTTCGGGGTTGCAACCTAATAATAATGTCAACGACGTATTGCATGATTTGTGCAATCCGAAACCCAGCTCAGGAGTGCGCGTCTCATAAATTTCGCGAACTGTCGTGCCACAAGAGAAGAAGTCCGAGTTTCCTCACAACATTTTTCAGATCGTAGGTTGGCACCTGTTCGCCTCCCGGGCGGGCCGGTTGGCAGCCGGGACGTTCGCAGTGGGACGGGGTGTGGCCGGGGGGCTCAAACGGAAGGTTATCGACGAGTTGGTTGTCAGTCACGTCGCGGTCTCCTCGTCGCATGGCGACAGGCCTGATGATCACTCTCCGCCGACCCACCTTTCGGCGCCCCTCGTCTACAGACCCGTGATTTCGGACTGGCTCCTGTCGCTCCGGCCTGGCTCCCATGCTCGGGAGAGGTCTGAAGTTAGTTAGTTAGTTCCAGATCGAGCAGCCTGCGAAACGACATGGGGCAATAACGCGAAGTGCCACGTTCAGACACGTCATCGAAACGAATAATTCGGTTTCAGCGATACTGAGGGCCACCGAGCCGTTTCAGGAGCCACGAATGCCTTCGTGCCTACGGCGCGCTTACTTCGACTCTCTCTTCGTGAGTCATAAACTCACTCCAGCGAGGAAAAACGAAATAGATTATCTTGCACGCGAGATCGGTCCATCAACGAAATGCTGTTCGATTCTAGTTGCAGTGCTGCGGGTTGGATGAAGCATTCACGAAATAATGGGAAACAACACACATTGTGATTGTGCATGTGCGCCGTTTCATGGGTGATCATGTAGGCCTAGTCGCCGCTACACGGTCCGAAATCTGACTGACATCACATCGAGAGCCTTGCGGAGCGAGCCGCGTGGCTACGACTCCATGCGCAGCTAGATCTGTCGTGTGAGCCCGCGGAAGGTAAAGTGCGACCGGAGGCCGAGAATGATGCTTTTTTTATACCCCCACAGTTTGGTATGTCTCGCGCTCTTGATTTTGCAGAAACGAAGGTTCACATTGCTCTCGAAATATTATAATTCGACTTTCGGCGAGTCGCGCATACCTTGGCTTGGTAAATGAGCTTGATGGCGACTGCCTTTCCACGATAGCTGGCGCGTTGCAGCAAGGCGATGCTTCAAGTCCTAAATAAGTAGTTCAATCATTCGAGGATTACCTCGCGTTTGTTTAGCACCATCGTCATGTCCTCGCGTGCTCGTTCACGCTTCGATTTGTGCTCAATGACCTCGTGGATCTTGGTCATCTCAGACTCAAGGTTGCTCTCGCCCACCTTGACATCGAGTGGCATTCTCGAATCTCGTCGCTGAGCTCCCCTTAACCAATGTGCACCGTCCTTATGACTGCCTTGGCGGCGCTGTCGTCCTCGGCGAGCACAGGGGTGGCGCAGTCCTCATTAAGTGACTTCTCTCGCATGACGCGACGTAGCTCCGTGAGCATCGCATCTTCGGCGCCACGCCACCAGGCGCGACATGACCTGGCGGGTGTCAACGGCACTCTACGAATCTCACGCGGCGGTCGCTCAGCTGATGCGCGAAGCGAAGTGAATCTGTGTGGCTGATGAGGGCCGCATTGAGCATCCACTTGGCGCGAATGACCAAGCCGCTTCCGTCGTAACCTCGCCTTGTCTTCGAGAGATCCGACGTGTCGCCTATAGTCGACCATCAGATTGTGAAGCTCTGGAAAAGGCCAGGCGCCTAGCTCCTCGGAGTTGGCGTCCTCGCGAATCTTTTCGGCAATGTCTACGAGAATGTTTCAGGACTTCGAGCGTACTGGCGACCTGTTTGCCGCCTTTTTCACGTCCGAGGCTAGAACAATAGAAGATGAACTTTAGTGCCGAGGAGAGCCTTGACCGCCGCGCACACCGGCACGATTTTCCCCCGAAAGGAGGCTTTCGCGCTTTCTTTCTGGACGAGAATTTTCGGAGGTTGGCGACTTATGAGTGCACTTTGCTCCGCGTCCAACGACGCGGTGTTTTCTATTTTTTTTGAATTATGCTTTTTGCGGTGCTCTATTTTCACGCACTAAGTAAACCCAAGCAAGAGTTCGTCACGATTGACACTGATGAACGATGAGGCTCCCCAAAATCGCTAGACGCTGTAGTTCTGTTGTTTTCCGCCTGCAGCGTCGGCGAGCTGGGCTTGATCGACGAGAGGCATCATCGCGAAACACCATAAAGGAAGCAGATCACAGTGGCGGGGTTCAGACCGTCGAGCGGAAAGGAGAGCTTGGGTGAGTGGGAGGAGACAAGAAGGCGAGGACGCAGGCCAATTGACGTCAGCGTTTGCAGGGGACGGCGTAGCGCGAGTCTAAGCCGTCCAGGCGCAGGTCAATTCCAAAGTAAAAAGGGCAGATGGCTGGAGGGGGTAAGACTTCGATGCACCTCTAATATTTTGCGGTTACCGTTGTATTTGGTCAATAATGTCGACGTTGACCGAATAATTTTTGTTCGTAGCCCGATCGGCGGCGCCACCACCTTCGCGTTCTCACCCCTCCGACTCGGCAACGAGAGGCAAAATATCGCCCACGAGAGGTGCTCTGATATAGTTATGAATCAGTCGTTATCAATTCAATTATATCGTCACGTTGAGGTCCGGAGTCTAACGTCGGTTGCCATAGAGTGGTTAGACAATAGGATGCTGGGGTCCAAGCACGACACCGGGCATCGACAAGAGCAGTCGAAGCTTTGAGTCGCATTTCCTCGCCACTCGGGTCGACTTTTGGACGGAGGCTTCACCAACAACCGCGACTCGGCCTCCCCGTTCGGCACTGAGCGTTACGCACTAGACTGTCCGTCGTGTCGATCTAACGAAGGGCCTGGGCAACTAGCCTGCCGCAATTCATAGAGCTCAACTCGCCGCAGCCTGGTAAACACGCTACATACTAGCGCATCAAGTGAGGCAAAGATGGAGAGGAAGAACCTGAGTAAAAAAGGATGTTGGGGTTTGGGTCGGGGGCTGTGCCGCCATGCTGCTGGCACCAACCGTCGAGTATGGGGCAATGCAAGCCCGCCGCAGTGCTCAGACAGGAAAGGAAACCTTCCCAGTGCGCGTCTTGTGGGAAGCGGAGAGGAAAACAACCTAAAAAATTAAACGGATGAGACGGGCCCAGTCCGCAAATTGCCGCAATCAAGCAGAGGCAGCCTCCGAGGAAAGCCGGCGCACCCAGCGGGTCATGCGCAAGCGCAGCGGAGAGTCTCTCACGTTTTTCTTCCGATACTTGCCACTACCCCAAATTTTTGGCGCACGTGCGTGCAAGTCGCTCCCGCATAATTCCATTTTTTCTGGAAGAAACGGTTCTAAATAGAATTGTTATTCGGCGCTTTCTTTCTTTTTTTCCCCTTTTCGCTTCGGTCGACGCGTAATCATCCGAAAAGCAGTCGCGTCTGTCGACCCGAACCCTGCACGCAGAAGTGTCCGTTAAGGTAAAACTACGAATACATCCTCAAAACGAAAGAGAGTGAGTCAGTATGTGGTGAAGGAGGGCTTGAAGCGGCCGATCGGTGTGAGACCCAAAACAGCCGAGACAGATATAAAAGAGGGTGGGTGGTATTGGGACTCTGGACGCTTCGCGTTCGAAGACGGGACTCTGGACGCTCCGCGGTCACCTTTGAACCACCAGAAATCTCGAGGAACGAGGCTGGACATGAGCGCAGGACGCACTGGCGTCGACCCCCGGGGTTACTACGTACACCGAGCTGGGTGACCAGTAACCAGTATGAATATAAGAGAAGCTAAAATACGTCGCCATTTGATAAACTGGCAGGCTTTACTGATCGAGATGCCACAGCTGGAACATCGAACGAAGCGAAGTTTTTTTTTGGGGGGGAGCGCGCGACCAGCGCAGACGGGGTCGGGCTGTACAGGCCGAGTCCACTGAGATGTTGTTTCGTATTCGACTAGCGCAGCCGGGGTCGAGGGGCCATGTCGCCATCATCGTCGGATTTGCGCACAGCACATCACCCCGCGTGGTGTTGGTTGATTGCACCACAACGCGGGGAAAGCGACATGATGGTCGTCGACAGGCGCCGCGGTGGAAGGTGGCGCGGGGGTCGCACTCGGCTCGAACTCGTCGGTATGGGCGCCGCCGGTAGGATACGAGGGCCAGCGCGCCTCGCGTGGTCCATATGGGTCTTTCCGGGTAGATGGAGCAGCGCGAGGTGGAGTCGATGATGCAGCGAGCGACGCGGGATTGTAGTTGTTGGTTGCTTTTTTTTTGTTTGTTGGCCACGGTTGGTTGTATACACGGGAGCACCCCATGCATGCTAGGTGGCTGCAGGGGCGCGGGAGGAGGTGACGCGAGGTCGGTGGAAGTAGACTGCGATGGGCGAAGGGTCGTGCACTACCTATTCTTGGAAAGCGTCTGACGAGAGCGCTTTCATTTTTGGGCGCGATGGTGCGTTTGATGTCTGTGCAAAGAAGAGCGTCCCCGGGCAGGGACGCGCGAAGAAGGGAAAAGTGGGCGGGGTTGGCGCGTGCGGCGGCGCGCCGGCCTCTCTTCGAGAAGAAATAATGAAAGAAAGAGACGCGCGCTCGGCCTCTCGCGGTCGAGAGTAAAAAATAAATCATAGTCGTCGTCGTCGTCGTCGTCGTAGCCAAATGATGAAGACGAAATATAAAACGAGCTTGATGACACTCTTACTCTAAACAAGAATGTCATACATGTCGGCGATCGTCTCTTGGTCGAGTTCGATGAGCTCGCCGCAGTCCTCCCATTTTAACTCGCCGTTGCAGTTCCTTTCGGTGGTCGGGTGCGTGAGATGTCCGTCGATGACAAAGTCGATGTGGTCGCCGTGCGAAACCGTGGCGTACTCCATCAACGGGACGTCCATGTAGGGATGCATCCCCGTCGCCTTGCTGTGGTTGCCCGCGTGGACGTCGCAAAGCAGATGTCCCGACGCTGCGCAGCAATTGGCGCGGCTCATGACGAAGCCGAGCGAGGTCGTGCCCTCGGTGGAGAGGACTTTGACAGGGGTGTGGCCGCATTTGAGCGAATGGGTATGGTGGTCGCCCGGCAAGACCGCCATGCGGTCAGTCGGCGAGATACCGAGACGCGCGGCCCAGTCGCGCGCCGAGCCGCGGAAGTGCGGGACGGCGAGAGGTGCAGCGCCGTGGTGCGGGTGGACGCCCGGCGCTGACAGAGGGGAGCCGACCCCTTGGTGCACGTGCTGCTGGTGCGCCGCGCCGTTGCTCGTCATCTGCAGCAAAAGCGCGAGGCGACTCTGCAACAGGTCGTCGTCGACGAGCCTATGCCGCGTTCTCTTGACTCGCTGGTTTGCCCACTGCGTCGCGCTCCGGAGGTGGCGCTCCTGCTGATCCAAGGTCGAGTGGCGCCACTCGTCCCCAAGCCACCAGGTCATCACCTTGTCGACGACCTTGAAATCGGGACTCTCGCGGCGCGGCCGCCGCTTCCTGTTTGTCCGCAGACAAAACTCAAACAATGCCTCGAGCGCAACCTGCGAGATGAACGATTGGGGTCACCCTCGCCAATACCACCAACGGCGTTTCGCGCGATTGAAAGAAAGAAAGGAAGAAAGAACGAACGAAGAGATAACACATCAACCACAAGAAGCCACCAAATAAAACGCGCGCCGAAACAAATGGTTGCGGCATTTCGCGCCGCCTGCCCACCTCCTTGCGTCGCGCGTCCTGCGCTCTCCTTGCTCCCTTTGGCATGGCTCCTCCCCTCGGCGCAGTGGGTGCACCCCCCGGCTCCCTCTGTTGCGTCTTAGAAGGTTGCAGCGAACTAAGTCTACCGCAGAAGCATAGAGCCCACGACTATACACCACCAGCAGAGCATTCTCCAGTCTTCAATCGTTAGATTCCAAAAAATTCTCAGTGTTGTTGAACTGACGACTCTCGTTTCCCTGCCTTCTCAGGATCCAGCATTCCAGATCGGGCCGTTAAGAAGCCTCCCGATACATCTACCGCAGTATTCAAATTACGCCACTGCCTTCCCAAACGGGCTCAAATAATTCATATACCCGGTAATTGAACAAAGTCTGGGTCTGTCAAACTTTCAGAACACCGGGTATTCCAGGATATCTTCAAAATTCACCCACACACAAGAAGAAGAAGACTTATTATTATTATTTAGTAGTACTCAAAGCCGTCTTTCTCTCGTTGCCCACCACACTCCCCACGCGGCGGCCCAACGACGTCGTGACGATGGGTTTGGTTTTGTCCAGGCGCGCTCGGCAGCGATAGCGAGAGCGCGCCGCCGGCGCATCGAACCACGACGCCGCGTCCACCCTACCGACGTCGTCAGACTAACAGACATAACAAGCTCCTTCCTGCGTGACTTACTACTTACCCTCACTCCCTCCCGATGTGTTTCGTCCTCGCGACAATCTCCGACTCTGTCCGCGTGGCGCCCCATCACTTCGCGCGGGCTGTCGAGGAGGTGTTGCGCGAGGAGATCGACGCAAAATACGCCGGGCGCGTCGTGAGCGACGTAGGGCTGTGTCTCGGGGCTGTCAGCATCCAGCGGAGCGAGGGCTTAGTCTTTCCGCTCGAAGGGTGCGCAACCTACGACACGACCTTCCAGCAGCTTGTTTTCCGGCCCTTCATGGGCGAGATCATCGTTGGAACGATCGTGGGATCGAACAGCTCGGGTCTCGTCGCCTCGCTCGAGTTCTTCGAGGATGTCACTATCCCCCGAAAGTTCCTCCCGAAACCCTCGACCTACGACGAAGCAGCGAGACTATGGAGCTGGAAGTACGACGACGCGACCGAACTCCACCTCGACATCGGTCTCGAGATGCGCATTAGGGTTAAGAGCGTCAATTTCACCAGAGTAACCGCGCACAAACGCGGCCTCCAGGCCACCACTACCGTCACCGAGGCGACGAGCAACGACACTCCGACGACCCCGGGTGTCCGGTGTCGCTCATCGAGCGTCGATCTCGACTCGGCCTCACCAATGCCTTCGGCTATGCAAGTCATTGGCGCCATCGACGACCAGGGCCTCGGCCCAGTAGACTGGTGGAACGACCCGGACGACGACGACGACGACAATGAAGATAATGACGTCACCATGGCATAACATACGTGTGTGCGGCCCTGTCAGTGCAATTTTCGATCCGAGGGGCTAGCTCTGCGGAGTCTCTACTGTGGGGTGGACAACGAGTTCTTCTCCCCACAGCCAATAATAATATCCGCTGTCCCCCTCTTCGATCCGAGGGGCGCGCTGCACCTCGCTACTATACCCGCAGATGCTCCAGTGTTGTTCAGGCGCTCCTTCCTTCGGTACGGGCGCTCCTTTCTCTCTTTTCTTTCTTTCTTTCTTTTTCGAGGTCTGTCTTCGCGTCGTGGTCGACCGCTTCCTTCCCGAAAATCGGAAAGATTGAATAGTTCAAGGGAAAGGTCGCGATTTTCGGGTACATTTCTTTCTCTCATCAACACCACCACGAAAAGACTTGGCCTTGAATTCTTGCGGGTGGCAAAATTTTCTTCTCAGGGCTATAGCCGCGTTGATAAATTTGAACGCGCCGTGGGGCACGCGTCCCGCCGCCCGCGACCGTGGCTTCAACATTGCCACGTGCCACTCATTCGCGCCGCTGTCAAGCTCGGGCTGCAGGCCTTCATTCAGATTTGTGCGGAGAGATCTGCCGACGATCCTGCGAAAATCGCATTCATTCCGTAATGCCCTCTGATCAAAATGAACAGCGGCCTCGTTGGTGGCATCAAGAATGACATCGTGATGCTGGAGAAATATTTTTTTCACTTTCGTAATAAGAAGCGCCGCCCGTGTCTTTGGATGAATCTTGGCGAGCTTGTGGGTGCATGTTTGAAGCCTACGACGGCGCCCTAAAGGACCGTGGCGCGCGAACGTCCGCAAGCGAGAACGGGGGATGCTGCCTTGAAGTGCGCGCCAACATACTTCGCTCACACATAGCCTTTTCCTTAGCTCACCACGCGGTGTTCTCATCATGCCTACAATGGAAGTCACACTGGCTCTGTTAACTTCGTAGCTTCCCGTACCGTAGTGATTGGCAGGAATGGCAGAAGCAGGCTTCTGCGACTCACCTTGCGGGGTGCCTTGCACATGAGGATCCGTGGTTTCCCGTCGGTCAGTCATCTGCGCCCGTACTGTCCGTCAACCGTTCTTATATTCCGCATTCCCGCTCGCCGGCGCTCTGTCTCTGTCCAAACAGTGGAATCAGGGATGTCGGCAATGGTTTGGGAGCACGCGGCTTGTCGGTGGCACGCACGTATCGACGACTTCGGCGGCGATGTGCGTCAGTTGTCGGTGATGCGCGCGTGACCTCGCACCTATACCGAAGAACCACGCGTCCGACGCAGTGGCGAGACGCAGGCCTGCGCGCCGTCACAATTCGCAACCGTCGATCGAGAAAGCGCGATTCGAAAGCTCGACGCGATGTTTTCGGGAATCGAGGACGCAATAGACACCGGCGCGCTTCTGTAGACTATACAAGTACTCTATAGACCGAGGTTCGCTTGCACTGTCGCCGCCGTCGTGGCCGTTGCGGCTAGCTTTGGGTTTGCCCCACACGCGGTCACACATACTGCGCGCGGACGAAGACGAACAAACCTTTCCTTTTTACATGACATTGTGTTTCTCGTCCAAAGAGCGGAATTGACGCAGACAGTATCGCTGAGAATACAGTGCAGGACGTCAGTTTGCGGTTTGGGAGCTTTTTTCTTCCGTGCCACCCGCTGGCCGCCTCCTGTCGACGTTGCGCGCGCCGGTGACCGTTGTAGCGTGAAGTCCAAGGGCGGGCGGGCCAGGAGTTTGGTGGGCGACTACGTGATCACAACGCACAAGGGCGACGGCTCGTTCGAATGGAAATGCGCGGTACGCGGCTGCACGCGCCCACGCACAGGCAAATATATTAAGTCAGCTCAACGGGTTGAGCGGGCGTCCTCGCCGAACTCGCCACCATTGTCGACGTCAAATTTTGGAAGCAGAAGAAAATGACTTCCATTGCCTCCGACTGGAACGTCCAAGGCGCTGACCAGTTTCCTATGTTCGCCCCTATCACCCTCCGACTTGATCACCTCGCCGTTTAGTCCGCCAACGTCGAGCGCTGCCGCACGGCTCGCAAGATTGTCCACACAAAGTCCCGACACACCCTTCACACCAAGACCGTTCACCAGCTCGTCTTCACATACAACAACCTTCGCCTCCTCAACAAATGCACCGAGGAGCTTGGCGACTTGCGCTTGCAGTGCGTCGATGGCTATGAAGACGACACGCCCGACGACGACGAGCCTGTGTTCATCGAGTTCCTTACCGCCCTCTGTCGCCGCCACCGACAACACCGACGACACTTAGCCAGCGCCGAAGCCGGTCGCAAACCGCAGAAGCCCCCGCACGCCGCGCCCCGCCCGCACGCCACTCCGAGGTTCGCCCTGTGCCTGGCGCTCAGTTTTGTTTGCCGAGAGGTTTTGGGGTAGGGGGCAAGCCCGAATAGGGGGGGTTGAGAGACGCAAAAAAAAAGTGTTTTTTACCAGAAGCCGATGTTCGTCGCGTGGACGAGAGCCAAGGTGATGTTCGCGTTATCCGCTGGCCTGTGTCTGCTGGAGGTCGGACTAGGAAGGTCGCAGAGAATCCAGAGGTCGTTGTTGGCGAAATCTTCTTCGAAACCTTCTGGCGGCGTGGTTCTGTGGGCCTATGGACGGACGGCGACGGACACGTTCGCTGGGACTGTGAAAAATACGGCGGACTGGAAGTACTGCACAGGCCACAAGGAAGCGTTTAAGACCCACGGCCCGACGCGAGAAGTGCTCGACGAGTGTATGGCTCGAGACGCGCGACTCACGCACATCAAGCCCCAACAATTGCACAGGGACAACAGCACCCTGCGCACCTCGTTCGACTTCTTCGCGGCTTCCAAGGCCACGGGGTTCACGATCGTCGTTGCCGTGTACCGCGAAAACGAGGTCCTCCGAGAAGTATCGGGTTTTGAGCAAATGACAAAGAATGAACCGCGAACAGAAAAAGACAAGAATGCGTTCGATGCGTTTTGTAAAAAAAACCTCCGCCACCAATTTACCCAAAGCCGCGAGAAATGGATGCGCGGCGTTGAGGATGCCCGTAAACTTTCCTTCGAGGTCCTCGTTTTCACGTTCCGTGACGTCGTTACCAACCTTTGCGGGACGGTCCGCTCGACGCTTGCCCTGTACTCCAAGGACGTCGCCAACGAAAAGTGTCGGACCTTCCGAAGCCCCCACGTTAACACATCCAAGTATTTGCTTCCCATGCGAGCGCGGGTCGGCGACGTCGCTTATGACTGCATCCTCGCTCAATTGGGAAACGACCCTACCTATTCCTGGATGCTGGAGCCGCGTCAAGAGACACCGCCACCACACCTCGAATGGATAACGGAATTCAGGTCCAGTTTACAATAGAATTGGCATGGCTAGACAATGTATGACGGCGAATCTCACCGTCGCCAGTGGGGGGTCGCTTGAAGTCCCTCCCTCCTCCAGGGGATATCTCTATTAACGAGATGTTCATTTGCTCTACACACGGTAACTTGGGCACTGTGGCAGTTATGGCGGCACAGAAAAAAAAAACCTTCCCGACCCCCGGGTGACAAAGGGGGTACTCACCGACTCGTCCTAGGCCTCACTGAACGAGGAAAACACGGACTCGGGGTCGGGTATGCTCGCCACACACCTTGCTCACGCTCACCAAGCATCTCAACAAGATGGAGAGATGGTATATGATAGTGAGAATACAAGTACAGGCCAGTAAGTTCACCTAGTCCCAATCTCTAACCCCAGTAAGTTCACCTGGTCCCAGTAAGTTCACCTGGTCAGTAAGTTCACTTAGTCCAAATCTCTAACCCCAGTAAGTTCGGCGTAAACCCACTCGTGCTCACACCCACTCCTTTGAGCTCGTCGCTCTCACCCCCGCCAATCCAAGCTGCTTTGATCCGCACGCGCCGCCAACCCTTGAGTTTACTCTAAAAACCCCAGTAAGTTCACCTGGTCCCAGTAAGTTCACTTACAGTGCGCGTGTAGACGCCGGGAGGGGGCTTATCGGTATTGCGCAGCACGTGTGGGGTAGGGTGGAGTCGCCGACTCAGAAGAGCATATCCTCGGGGTTGCCGATCGACAGAGAGCCACGTAGAGCTGGACGTGACAGAAGACGGGCTTGGGCAAGAGGACGCCGACCTCGCGGGGCGTCTGGCCCTGGCTCTTGTTGATCGTTTGGCGTCGGCGGGCCTTAAGGGATACAGGTTGGAGGAGCCTCGGTGACACGACACGATCGATCATGTATCTGGTACCGTTGCAGTGGCCGTGCGACGGGTCGAGGTTGCGAAGACTTTAAGCTCGCGATCAAAGTCAGCATGCCGTTGGTTGTCAGGGAGTCGAAAACTCGACTGTAAAGAGCGAGGCGTCGTCTTCCGACCCAACCTAGTCTGCCGAAAAGAACGAGGGAGTTCTTGGCACACTAGATACGCGTGGTTCAAGGGTTCACCAAACTCGTCCGTCTCGATGACATGATCTATAGGATTGCGAGAGAGACAGTCAGGGATGCTCATTCCCGGCGACTTCCCTGGCTTGTAACCCAATTCAGGATCAAAATTGGCGAGCCGCATCGCCCATCGAGCCAACTGCCCAGACGAGTCCTTCGCCTTTCGTAAAAAAGTCAAGTTGCCACGATCTGTTTCAAGGATCGTCTTGTGACCTTCGATGTAAGAGCGGAAATGCTCAAGAGAAAGAATAACTGCCAGGAGCTCTAGCCGGCGAGGCTCATAGTTCCGCATCTCTTTCGGCACAGCTCAGCTCCAATACTCAATTACTCGTTCCTCTCGTGTCACCTTGCCGGTTTCGTCCTTGATTTCCACGAGCTGAAAAAGATACGCACCCAGACCATCCTTGGAAGCATCCGAGCGGATCTGAAAGGGAAGATCGTAGTCAGGATGATAAACTCCACGAGAGTCCACCAAAGCTTCGATGATCGTGTCCCATGCCGTTTGGCACTCAGGCGTCCACTCAAACTTAACGCCTTCAAGACACAATCGCCTAAGCGGCTCCACAATCTTCGAATGATTCTTCACATATCGGCGGCAATAGTTGCTCATACCAATGAAAGATCGAATCTGGGTCTTCGGGGGCGTATTGGGCAACGTACCGGGAATCGGCATCTGCTGCAACGCTTCTAACGTCTTGGGATTCGGCTTCAAGCCTTCCGGAGTCGAAATATGTCCCAAAAACCCGATTTCATCCTTGAGGAGGTGGAACTTCGAAGTTCGTCCACTATATCCTCGCTGTGCTAAATGGCACATCACTTCAATCAAAACTTGTAAATGTCGATGGAGTTCATCCGATCCCAGCATAATATCGTCGACAAACGCGACCAAGTCCTTATACATCCATGTGGACAAATCGCTAGCCATCTGCTTACAAAAGAGAGCTCCTGCTGTTTTTGCTCCTAGAGGCAAGCGCAAGAAACTATGGGCTCCAAGTGGACTAACCATCGTAACAGCGTCCTGGGCAGCGGCGTCCAAACGTAAGTTATGATAACCCCATCGAATATCAATACACGTCCGCCAACGGCGCATGGCAAGAAAAGCCAAAGCATCATCTTGACGAATATTCGGCCAACTGTCATTGACCAGCTGATCATTGAGCTGACGCAAGTCAACGACAGCACGAAAAGCATTCGACGTCCCGGCCTCGGCTCCCTTCTTAGGCAGCATCAGTACAGGGAATCCCCACGGGGAGTTCGCCGGTCGGGTGACTCCATCGCGACACCACTCAGTGATCTGCTTTCTGAGACACTCGAGCTTTGCTGGCGTCAACCTATAAGGCGTCATCTTGATCGGTCGTGGGTTTGCGTCTTTAAAGCGTAGAGAAACCGGTGGCGAGTCCACGGGTCTCATAATCGGATCAAAGAAAGCCCACGCGTATTGCACGCAATGGCTCAACATCATCTTCGCATCATCATCCAGATGCGGGTTGTCGGGAATTCCTATATCTCGAACAACCTTTTCAACTTCTTCCTTCGTCGGAATTACGACTTTCATCGCATCATTGTCCTTGACGTGCTCGGGAATCTGCGGTAACGGTACACCGTCCGCATCGCGCGGCGCATCCTTCCATGGCACATCGAACTTTTCTTCGTATTTGAACCTCACCTCAGGGTGGCTCTTATTGATCTTTTCACCTTTGACGCGCACATTCGGCTCGCTCCTTACTTTCGGCTCCTGTTCAGGTTCAGGATCCGGCGGAACGTCCACTTTTGATTTTCGGGGGGGGGCAGCAGAAAAAGCATGAGCCGTCCCCGGCGCATCTGTTGGGAGCGGAAGCATAGGAACTTCTGGCGGTTCCCATCTAGTGGGATCCTGGAGATCATCCTTTGACACCCACTTAACGACACGAGTACGCGTATTTAACAGCGGAATCTCTACGTGACGAAAGGTGGTGTCGGAGATTCGTAAATACTGCTCAAAGGATCGATCTGTCGGGCTCAACGCGGTCGGCAGGACTTCACCACTTTGGCCGGAACCTCTGGTCACGGATTTGTGCAGATCGACTGCTAAAATCGCAAGAGTATCTGGTGGGACGACAGATGCTAAATGTTTGAACGAATCTGTCTCAGACAAGCTAGCCCAATCATGATCCACCGGCATCGTGAGCAACTCGGCCGTCATCTTGAGAGTCAAAGGCTGAGTGTCCGAGCGATGCGGTCCCAAACGAAGAGGAACCCGCGTAACGGTGTAAGCCGTATCTGTTGCTTCTCGGGACGAGCCAAGATTATTCAGCTGGAGAAGGTGGTGTTCATGAGCATAACCTAAAGCTGCAGCAAATTTTTTGTTGCATGTTCACACATGTCTTCGGAGCCTCTTGCAAGTGCAGTGGGTGACTGGAAACCAACAATCGCACGCGAGAGCTCATCAGAGTAGGTGTGATATCATGAAAATTGACGACGTACACGTAAGGGTGTAAACGCGCTATATACGAAATAATGGACGCCTCCTGTTCAATCAGCCACATCATGAAGCCAGCCATTTTGCACAGCTTCATCGTCCAGTTAGTGGCCGTAACACCCTTGCCAACATCTCTGGATGTCAAGTTGCAGAGTGCTGAATGAACGCAGGGCGGCGACGCTATACACATCGATGATGACCATTCCGCTTCAGGCAAATAAGCCTTGATCAACCGGAGGGTCGAGTCATATCGTCCACAGAGCGTGTGCTGGACCACAGGTATCTTCGGAATACTCTTCTGATGAACCTTGTTGGCAGCTGATGACGAGCCAAGAGCAAGGACGACTCGAAACGACGTCCTGCACAACTCGTTCGCTCGTTGCAGTCCTAAAGTACTTCCTCCGGCGCCGCTGAAGCATCACAACCTTGCGATGCGTGATCGGCACCCAGTGGACCTTTTCAAACCTTCGGCGAATTTCGCATTCTGTAACTTCTCGGCATTTCTTTTCCTCCTCGTCAGTTCGTCGGTCGAAATCGTCGTTACCGAGCGATTCTTGACGAGAATTCTTCTTCTTATCGGCAGAAGGAGACGCCTTCTGCACTGAGCTCAAAAGCATCAGTTCGGGAGCCGCATTGTCTTGAGTAAGATGGCTTGCGACCGAAACAGTGAATGATAGGTTAACTTGTTAGATTCGGCTTCACCATCCTTCGTTAAATCGTCGACCGTCTCAGCATTCAGCTCGTCATCAAAACGAACAATATCGCCCAAAAGCAAGGACTTCACCTTGAGTGATCACGGTCGGCACATCCTGGGTAGAGGATATCGCCACTCGAGCTGCGAACTTATCATGATCCTCAGGAGAAGAACACATTCCTTCGACTACCCCGAGTTATGAAAACTTGCCCAGTTTCCACGGGGTCTGAAAGAGCGACTGGCACGCAGTAGGTGCGCCCAGGCTCGACCTTCATCGTGCGCGCAGCATAGGCTATCACTTCATAGGCATCGCTGTTCGAACTTTGAGAAGGCGTAACTGGAGGAACTCCCCAAGTCGTCGAAGCTCCCGCTCGTTTCGGCGGTGGACGCTGGAGGTCTTCAATCTTGCACAAGCGAGCGTAGACTCGGTTCTCAACTGTGCTCGGGCTTTGTTGCATCGCATGGTGCTGTTGCCCATAAACCTGAACTACCACGGGATTGCTCTCGTCATAAGTTGTTCTGAACGTCAAAATCGGAGAATCTACTCGTCGATCCTGCACCTTTAACTTCTTGCGCCCGTAAGCGACTTGTGTGCGTAGAAACGCAATGCGATTCCGCGGGTAGTCCACTATGGCTCCAAACACCCGAATATCGCGCGCTCCCAGCAAAAATAGATGATTAGTATCGGCCACAATAGCAACAACTGGAACGGCTACGTCGTCCGCAAGCGCAATCCGCAATGCGACCCATTTGTGGATAGTCGTTTTGTTCAATCCTGACCCATACAAAGTGCGCTCGACTGGAAGATCGCCCCGGTCAAGGATGATGCTATCCTTTTCCAGTTTTTCAACCATCCCACGACAAATATAAGAGACATCAGCCATTCCATCCACGCCTAAAGTCGTTGCAAACTTCGGCCCGTCTCGTCGTCTATAAATATGACCAACTATAAACGTAAGGGTACCAGGGTCCAGGCAACCGATGGTGATGAGGTCTTGCTCGATCTTTTCCCCATCGCTCGGCGACAGTGCAGTGTGATGACATCGTATCTCCGGTTTCGCATCGCCCGGCATCTGCATCGTCACCGCTGCTATATCTGGCGTTCTACATCTCGCCGCTGAATCTATATTGGCGCTCGCCGCTTCGGTTGCTTCCTCATTCCCCAGTTTCGCTGACAACAAATTCTGACACTTCTCAATCGGAGGCACATATATCTCCTCCTTTATCTCTTCTGGTAATCGTCGTTTCTCGTCCATCAAATCGGACATTCCCGTCAACTTCTCCTCCATCGGCGCCGCTGTGGTCTGCTCTGCTGCGACCAAAACTGTATCGGCTAGAACATCGGCTAAAACGGCTAAAACGGTCTCGGGGGGCCCGTAGGAAAAGAAGACGTCGTCCCCGACGTCAACTCAAAAGGTCTAACGCCATCATCGTGAACTGCCCTGCAAGACATGCACATTGACGAATGGGGGGACACTGGAACCTGCGGCATGGGTTCGTCGGTCTCCGAATCTGTGTCTTCCCAGTAGTGCGGAGAATCCCAAGTAGCATCTGACATTGCTTCCACATACGATGTAGAAGGCCACCGAACGACCCGAGCGTTGGTGGTATTTTGATCCTGTTACAAACGATGGCTGCTCGTTACAGCGACATCGGCAACATCATCGGAGACTCGGGCAGGGCGCGCCGTCGGGTAAAAGACAACCCCCGACATTGGCGGCGCGTCGCATAAAGATTGGAACGCGAAAGTTGCGCTCGAATGTCCCGAACTATCCTGATATCTGCCTCCGTCATACTCGTCATCGTAATGTCGATGACGTCGACGCCGGCGCGAATTGCGACTAGAGCTCCGGTGACGGCAAGGACTCGGGCTGCTTTGAGCAGTATGGGCTTTTCGATCAGGGCTCTGGCATCGATGTCGGCGTGACGATCGTCTAGAAGGTGATCGTCCGTCTCGCTGTCGTGTAGAAAACGACGTAGTATCCTTGATGCCTCTGACCTCGCTCACCATGGTCGCCATTGTGGTTCCAAGATCGGTGAGGGCCGTTTGAATTTCATTAGAAGGCCCCGATCCGTGCGTGGCGTTCGCATGAGATGCATCATCACGCTTCGCCCAATCGGACCGCGATATGGGCTGCTTCTTCTGCTTACGAATTCGCTTCCACATCGCACAGTAGTAACGATCCGGATCGCGGTTGCAAACTACGCGACTTCCGTGTTCATCTTCATCATGGGTGGTCCAGAAGAACCCACAGTGCGGGCACGTTCTCTTGCCCCACAAAAAAGAATCTCGTAAGATCAGCGGATCCGTATTCCCAGACGGCTTATCCGCATCTTGCTTGCCAAAACGCTCAGCTAATCGTTCATTTTCGCGACGTCTCCGCTCGAGGTCTTCACGAAGTCGACTTCCGGCTGCAGATCCGCGCTCAATAGTAACACGCTCGCCTCGGTCCGGAGTCGTTGGACTCAACGGCGAAAAAATGGCAGTATCCGGAGGCATATCAGGGGGCACGTCAGCAACGTCGACTGCCTCGGTCTCTCTTAATTCACCTTCCTCGCGGCCTATCTCAGGGGCGGCGGGAAGAACTGTAGGAGACTCTTCCTCACGCACGTCTGCGTTTATCTCCATACTGTATCAAATATCGATCAAGAATCTCGAAACACGTCCGGATCCGATCATTCGAAGTAATTCACGTCGATTCCAACAACGCTATCTGTCGCCGAAAAAACAGCACTCGCGGAATTCCAGTCCGCTGGCAATTCAAAAATGCCCGTGGGTAGCGATCCCACTCGCTAAACAGCATCCACCGTTCGGCTATACCAAAATCAATTCCCGGGAGAATGCGCTGCGTTTTCCAACTCGCACGCGCGTTCGTCGTCACTCAGATCGTACGAACACAAACAACGTTCGCGTATATTCTCAACGCAAACCGGTCCAATGGAACTCCGTGTGCTTGATCAGGGCGCACGTACAAATCCGGACCACGTAATACAACACGTACGGCAGCACTCGCTCGTAGGCGACCGATGTAGTCGCACGATCTCATATCCTCCACCACGTATGGCGGCACAGAAAAAAAAACCTTCCCGACCCCCGGGTGACAAAGGGGGTACTCAACGACTCGTCCTAGACCTCACTGAACGAGGAAAACACGGACCCGGGGTCGGGTATGCTCGCCACACACCTTGCTCACGCTCACCAAGCCTTCAACATCACGCTCACCAAGCCTCTCAACAAGATGGAGAGATGGTATATGATAGTGAGAATACTACAAGAATACAGCAAGAATGCTTCTCACAAGAGAGAGGTATGATGTCACTAAGAAGATAGGGAAAGGTGTCCCGTTGAACGGGTATCAAGTCTCGAGAGAGGGGGGGTAAGCCTTAGCGGTCAGGAGTTGCCGCCACAGCAGTAATGCCCATTTCCCCCACTTGCCTGCCAGCCACCTGACTTACCCTGATTGTTGCCCTGGTATTGCCCTTGCACTTATGGGGGGGTGTCATCTTGACACCCTCACCTGCGCTTCTACTGAACTGAACCCAATGTACCAGGCATTTGTATTGCTTTCATGCTGTCTTCTTGATATTACCCTCATTTGATTGTCCGATTTCGTGATGGCGTGAGGTATTACGCTGAGATCGGGCGTGTGGTGGTTTCACCCGCGGTTCGGGTTGGGAGAAAGGGTTGTTGAGGCCCCTGGTCCGGCCAGGAGGGGCGGGTATCTGAGAAAACCACTACAGTGGTCTCAGAAACGGGAATCGATAGTCCAACTCCCGGACTATCGATCTCCTGTTTTTCGGCGGCGAGTCGGTTCGTAACGGTCGAGTGAGTGCGAAGCCGACGCATTTGTGGGTGAAGATCCAGAGGATCACGGGTACCGCCGCGGGGTTCATTTTACGTGATTCGGATCGAACGGGGAGCGGAGTCACTACGACTCATTGAGGCAAACATCGTAAGACCTACGAGGCAAAGACAGAGTAAGACCTAACTTAGCTCGCGCGAGGCAGACCACCTCCCTGACGGCGAGCGACAGCACCGGGAAGGCCGTCCATAGTCTTCACGCGCAAGGCAAATACTTCCGTAAGTCCAGCGCACCGGTACAGCGCGCAGTCAGACGGCTGCCGGCAATTGTCGTCTGACGAAAAGAATACAACAAGTGAGTTGTGAGCGTCCGGATTAAGCCTATTATCCGGGCAAAGCGCGGTCATGGCAGAGAGGCCAATGACAGAACGACCGCAGTGGTTTCGGGACGCACAGGAGCGTCTGCAACGATTCAGTGCAGGGACTCCATTTGCGTCTATTGGAAGAACACCGTTCAGTACGCCCTTTCAACGGCCGGAAGCCGAGGAAAGCGGCATCGGAAGAGAGGCAAGATCATCTGATAGCCTCGACAGCCCCCCAAGCGTGGTCATCCTTCCGGATCCACGCGCCGGCGAAGGGGGAGCTACGGTTGCGCCAGACGCAACTTCAAGACCGGGTGAGCCGACGTTCCCGTACGCACGACCCTACGAACGTGCGATGAATGCTACGGAGTCATCTCGAGCGGAACCCGGACCGTTTACGGCGATGCGTGGACCAGAGGAGAGTGCACCTCCTAGGCCACCATCTGCGAATACGAGAGCGACAGATTTTCGCGTGGATGTCGACCCCGAGGTTCTGCAGACCATCGCCGAACGATTCGAGATGTACCAGTCGCAGATCGAGCAAGTCATACGTGAACTTGAGAGCACCCGCCGCGACGCTCAACAACAACGCTCAGAAGTGGAGCGGCAGCGGATCGACAACGATCGACTTCGACGAATGGTGGAGGAATCCATGCGGGCGCATGCTCGAGAGGCACGGCCAACCTCTCCGGATGCTACTCGTGTTACGCCCGACGATGATGACGCTGTATCGGCACTGACCGATGATCAGCCACCGCGAAGTCGACCGGAGCCTACCCCGCACCATCATACTGACCCCGGTTCGGCGCGTCTTCGTGACGAAGAAGAGATACTTCATGTCAAGAAGGGAGCTGCTGGTATGACACGTATCACGTTTTCGAATCTCACTGGGCAAATTACTAAGGACCGTGATGAGGTGGACGCGTGGTGGATGCAGTTGCGGCGTATGATGGAAGGCAAGATTGGTAAACCCTCAATAGCGATGAACGTGATTGGAGGCGAGTATCAACTCGCCACTATGGAAGCTTATCGCAAATGGGAAGCTGAACGGCCGCAGATGTGGAAACAATACAAGGATAGGACCATCACACTGAGAGAGTTGCGCCAGCATGATGATGACTGTCTGGATGCTATGCAAGAGGCGACGAAGCTTCCTTGTCCACCTCGGGCTACGGTTGAGGAGCTTGAACGTGAATGGTTCAATTTACGGCAAGGGAATTTGTCATTGAATAAGTATATCGCGCGATGGGTGCAGAAATTCGGCCAGTGGAGAGCAATGTCAGGTCGCGATACTGATCCGGCTGCGTTCCGTTCGCACTTCATTGCTGGGCTCAATTCTGAGCGCTTGCGGACGAGCGTCGAACTTGCTCAGGCCTCACCGCATATGAAAGCATCTACTCTCACCCTCAACGATGTCATTCAATTGACCATCCAGATTTCCAAGATTCTGGAAGCCAACCCTACTGCCAACATCGAAGAGGCGATTAAGAAGGAGAAGGGAAAGGAGCGCGCACCACGGATGAGGAGAGAGCAGCAGCAGCAGAGGCAGCAGTTGCAGCCAGTCCAACGGGTTGGTTATGTTACTGACTCGGGAGTTGGAACCTGGCTACCACAGGGGATAGATAACCATACGCGTCAAGCAATTACGACGTGCCTCAGTTGCGGCCGGCATGGTAGTTTTAACCACGACAACGGTGTGTGTCCTGTGCCGGACAATCCCTCGAGGAAGAGGCGTGCTGCTCAGACGTTGACGAATGCGGGTTTTCCAGCAACGCCAGAGGGACAGGAGCAATACCGACGGACGCTTTTAGCTGCAGCAGGACAGGCTTCAGTGACTCAGCTAGCGCCGCGCGTTGTGCAACAGCCGCAGGTGGTCTACACAGCAGCACAGGTGCCAGGTGCAGGTCAACAGCAGCTGGTTGCAGGCACTCAACAGCGTTTGGTTGCAGGCATTCAACAGCCGGTGGTCCGAAGGCAGCCCGCAGTGCAGCGGACCGCTCAGACCTCGGTGCGCCTGGAGGATCTGACTACGACTCTCAACACGATGAACTTGATTCGTCAGGCACAGCAGACGGCTCCACCGGTTAGAGAGCAACAGTCTCAGAGAGCGAACCCTAGCCAGCGCAATGATGGTGTCGCCGCTCCGTGGCTTGAAGTGCTTGGCGAAGATCAGGATGACACTAAGCGAGCGGACTACTGCACTGTGCAGTATTCTGAGCTCATGGAGGGCAACGTGTATGACGATGACGATGTTGGGGGCGATGATGATAGCTTCTCTGCAGAAGGCTATTTCCCTGGTGACCCCATGGAACCTCCTTCCTTTTTGGTCATCACTGAAGATGCATGGGTGGAGGAGCAGGAGCAAAGTACCGAAGTGACTGGAGTAGCAGCTAGAGTTCTCTCGGAGGACGAAGATAATCGTGACGAATTGGGGTATACGATTGTTCGTGTGGGACAAGATACCTTGGTTGCCATGGATATAGTGCCACCGAGGGACGACTGTGCCGAGCGCTATGCCGCTCACCCTTCCATCTCTTCGGATTTCGAGAGTTTCTGCCCTCAGACTGCGTTGAATACCACTCAGGATCCCGACCATCGTGAAAATAAAGCCGTAAGGTACGATGGCACGAGATCCGCCTCTTTGACGTATGTGCCTGTGGCTGTCTCTTCGCTAGATGGTTCGAAATATTCCATCATCGCTGCCGGTTTGGATGGCATGGCTGATTCCCCCTACATCGATCACCGCTTGTATCGCAAACTTGATCGTGACGGCAAAATCATCTATCGTCAGCCACTCCCTACGATTCGTACTCTAAATGGGTCAGGAGGTTCGGGAGCTGCTATTCGAGAATGGGTCATTCTCCGGATCTCCTTGGTGCCGACGACATCCATGCTGCTCATGTTCTTCGTTGGTCAAACGAATGGGCAGTTACTATTAGGAGCACGAGAATTACGACTCTTGGGTACGATTTTGGATTATGCGACAGAGAGAGCTATTTTTCGGCGTTCTGAAGTGACCATTGGAGTTCTCAAGAATCGGACTTCCGCCTCGCCACAAGACCAGCATGGAATTGTCCTTTACAATGATGCATTCGATGCGACTCCGCAGGTAGTGCAGATGTTCCCGACAGCTAAGCTTGCTGTGCAATACGGAAATATCCAAACTTGGACGCCAGTTGGTAAACCGTGGAGTTATGACAGTCTACTGCGCTCTATTCGTATCAGAGCGAGTCACCATCACGTTCCTCCCGGTGATCAGACTGCTGAAAAAGCGGAAGACCAACTTAAATGCCCTGCAGACGAGGAAGATATCATCCCTCATTTCGCGTACGTGACGAGTACTCGATTTCTTCTTCCAAGCCAACCGTACTTCTTGGAGATGGAGTGCGATGTGCCGCTGGAAAAGGGTCACGTATTCCGACCTCATCGGTCACTCCTCCAAGATCTCCGCCTTGTACCTGGTTCCTATTCATCGTATTGCGCTGACGAGCCCAACGAAGTTCATGTGGCTGTGGAGCACATTGGTGACGAACCCATTGGTATCGACCCCGAAGTCCCGGTGGTCGAAGGCGAGATCATGCCGCATGAAGGATGTGTCAACATGCAGCTAGAAGCCACTGATGACGTGTGTCATGCAACTCTTACGGCTGCTGTTGACGACGATGAAGTCGAGGAGGATGTCTTGAGTGACAGACCTCCTCCTCAGCCACCTCCAGATGAAGAAGTGAAAAAAACACCAGAAATGGAGATGGAGGCGACTGCTAAGGAGCTGCTATCTAAGCACGCCTCCTTGGTTTGGATACCCATCACCTACACCTTTGTCGTCGTCTACTTTGCTGGCGCTGGAGGATCAACGTTGGGTATCCGGCGATGCAATGAGCTATATGGCAGTTCATTTCGCATTGTCCTGGCTTTGGATGCTTGTCCTCAAGCCCGAGCCACCTTTGAGCTCAATTTTCCGAAGATTCCCTATGTTTTGCATGAGTTGGGGAAATCTCATCGTCGTACATACGACTTGGTGTTGTCGTATTTACATTCAGATTTTTGGAAGCATTCTTATTTTCACGCCAGTCCGCCGTGTATCTATGGGTCGACTGCCAATTTGCACTACAGGGACGCACGCAAGGGCGCTACTATTACTTCTTGGGTCCTGCGTCATTTCCGCAACGCACCTTATGTGATTGGACGATGGACGCTCGAGCAGGAACCATCAGTGATCCCTTTTGTGCATCACCAATTTTATGTGCCGCGTATTGTCGATTTCTATAGTATCACACCAGAGTTGCTGTGCTCGCGCACGCGCCTACTTGCGTGCAATGTTCGCTTGAACCTGCCGTTATTATCGCGTGTACCACCGAATTTAAGGGACCGTTTTGGGCCAGCGTTGGGATTTACAGGTGGTCACCCGCTCATTATAGTGAACAGTTTCTCATCTACGCGCCCGGCTATCGGCCCTGCCTTCACGGTGACGCGCAATAAGCTCCACCTAGGACCTCATTTCTCGAACACCCGTCCACTCACGTTGCAGATGCACCAGGAAATTATGACCGTTCCTGCTACGTGGCAATGGGGTGCGACAGTTTCAGAGACAGCAGCTATGAAGATGCTTGGCAGTATGGTGCCACCCGCGACTATGACGCGGATTGCGCTAGCAGTGCACAATTCGTTTGACCCTTCACTTCGAAATTTGGGTAAGTTGCGGAATATTGCGACGACTACGCTAGCCCAACCTGATCACCATATTCTACGGTTTTCACCTTTTGCTGTAGAGTCGCGCATTCCAACGCTCGACCCTGCCACTCGAAGTGTGTCATGGATTGCGCCCGATGAACTCTATTCTCCTGCGAGTCCTGCACCATCAGCTGCTGCCCCCACCACCCCGCCACCACCTTCAGTTACATCGCCTGGGACGGCTTCATCTTTTGCAGGGGGCACCGTCGCCACTGCTGTTATGCAGAGCAACCAAGTCGACAACCAGCCCTCCGCAACTGCTGAAGAAGAAGGCACCGCGAAAGAGCGACCAGCGTATTTCAATAAGTACGACGTTCCGTGGGCGGACGCGCCTCACGACGAACATGGTCAACCTTTACCGGTGATGCCTCCTCATTTAGCGGATCAGGAGAGCATGCAGGTCATCCCTCCGACCGTCGCGCAGGTCGAAGAGGTGATGACTGAATTGGGTATTACAGAGCATCCTGCTTTAGATGATGACGAGAAGCTGATGATGAAGCATTTAATCTCGTATTCGTGGGCATTTTTCGATGATGTGATGAGACCTGTTGATTCACCTGAAGTGACGCTCCGGTTCAAAGAAGAGAACCCGACTCCCGTCAAACTCTCGCCATATCGGTTGTCGAAAGAAAAGATTGAATGTTTGCGGATGCAGATTGAAGCATGGACCCGAGACGGAGTTATTCGTCCCGCGAATTTTCCGTATTTTGATGTTGCCTAAGAAAGGTGCTGAGCCTGGCACTTCCAATGCTGAGAGCAGCTGTCGACCTACGGCGCCTCAATGCATTGCTCAAGGATGATAGCTGGCCGAGTGTGAGCATGGCTGACGCGTTGATGTTTCTCATCGACAAGTTTTGTCGTTCCAGTTTGGATATTCGTTGGGGCTATCACAATTTACGATTGTCGCTAGATGCACAAGATGTGGTCACCTTCACTAGTCCTCTGGGAGCGTACAGCTACATGCGTCTACCTTTGGGAGTCAAACCAGCCGGAAGTTTGTTTTGCAAGCAGTTGAACACTGACTTGTCGCAATGGCTATATCGTGATCTCGTGGCATATATCGACGATATTCTCGCCGGTCACGCAGATACAAAGAATCACTTGCAGTGCCTTGTGCAAGTTATTCCCCATCTCGCCTTGAAGGGGTACAGCGCCAAGATCAAGAAGATTCATTTTATGCAAGAAGTCATTGAGTTTTTGGGTCATTTATCTACCCCGAACGGACTTCTTCCATCACCAAGGTCTTTAGAAGCCATCAGACACATGCCAATTCCTGGCACTTTGTCGGATGCTGACCCTAAGAAGCAAGTGCGATCTTTCCTTGGAATGGGGAGTTTTTGCCGGCGTTATGTAAGGAATTTTGCGAAAGTTGCAGAGCCATTAAGACAACTGACGTTGCCGGACGTGAAATTCAAGTGGACGAAAGAGTGTCAGGAAGCTTGGGATGCCATCATCGAGGCTATTGTCACTTCGAAGGGCGTCTATCATCCTGATTACTCGTTACCTTTTTACATTCGAACTGATGCTTCCGCGCATGGGTTGGGTGCTTACCTATTTCAAAAGTACCAGTCGTTGACGACGATGGAAGAGAAAGAATCGAAGAGAGAGTTATCGAGTACTGGAGTCGAACCGTGCCTAAGTCGATGAGGAAGTACGATCCTCGGCGCTTGGAACTCCTCGCAGTACTCTCTGCTCTCGAAAATTTCCGATTTTATATCGAAGGTCATCAGACGAAGTTAGAGACGGATCATCGTAATTTAACGTTTCTGCGGGATTCGAATCATACGTCTGGACAGTTAGCACGATGGGCTATGCGGCTTGCTGCGTTCGACCGGGAGCTCGGATACAAGCCTGGAAGCTCCCCTGGCATGCGTATTCCGGATTGTCTGTCGCGCAACCCTATCGACAAATTGATCGAGAAAGATGAAGACGGGGAACCGATCAATGAAGCTTTTTTTTTCCAAATCCCCACCCCCACCGACAGCTTGCTTCACTTCTCTTCTCTTCGGTGACGATGCCTACCTGACGGACAGCGGACCCACCGCAGCTAGTAGCAGTTAGTACGCGACAGAACGTACAGCCAATTCTCGAACGAGTCTTGACTCCGATCAAGCGGAGGATCGGAGGATGAGATAGCGAAAGATAGCGAAAGAACAAGCTGAGGATGAAACATCAGACGAAAGCTCGACTCTGAACAGAAAGATCAAGACGAGCAGTCATCCGTACCATATGAGGTTGATGACAACGTGTTGTATAGGTCGATGATTCAGATTCTCAACGTCTTATTGTGGTCCCTCAGTCTCCAGAAGCGTGTGATCGCCATGCATCACCGAGGATTGTTCGGAGGCCATGTAGGACGAGACTCCACAGCGAATCAAATCTTAGAACGGTATTGGTGGCCAAACGTCTCATCATCAGTTAATGAGTTCGTCAATGCCTGCATTATTTGCCAGAAGATTCGATCCACCATGCCTACGTCATGGCTTGCTCTGTCAACCGAATCGCGTCGGAGATTGCTATGTCCTAGGTATGGATTTGATTGGACCTCTGCGAGGCGCTGACCTGTACACGTACATACTCGCAATGTACGATGCAGCATCGCATTTCTTGAAATTAGCTCTGATCAACACAAAACATGACTATTCGATTTTGAACGCGTTTGTGGACAAGATTTTACTTGAGGGATGTCTCCCACGGTGCATAGTCACGGATAATGGAAATGAGTTCGCGAACAGGTTATTTCGCACGTTTGTTCGTCAATTCAACGTACGTTATCGTACTACCCTTCCGTATCACCCTCAGAGTAATCATACTGAGCGTGTCAATCGATTCATCAAAGCCTTCTTGCGAGCTGCGATCGATGAACAGCGTCAGCCAGATTGGTCGAATTTCCTCCCATATGTGTCATTCATGTACAATAGGATGTACATTCCGGGAACGAAGATTTCACCTTTCATGATGCGTACTGGCAAGCAACCCCTGTTACCACCCGATTACAATCTTTTGAGTGAACAGCGTGATCTACCGCAATCACGTCATCAGATTTTGGTGGACTTTAAGAACAAGTTTGAATTTTATAGTCGACTCGTTACACGAGCTCACCAGAAAGCACAGGAGAGTCAAAAACTCAACTATGATGCCCACCAAATTGACATCCAGTTTTCCCCAGGTGATTATGTTCTGCGTTTCGTGCCTAAGACACGCCACAAGCTACGGCCCATTTGGCGCGGACCTTACATGGTTACTAGAAAGATCTCTCCCGTCGTTTATGAAATTCAAGACGTCAACGACGATCATGCTGAATCGGTTGTAGTATCTGTACAACAGATTCTGCCTTTGAAAGTGCCAAACATCGACTCTTCTTCAGCCCCTCTGCATTTACCTTCGGACCGCGACCGGTTCAAACATGGTAAGTTCGTGATTTTCAGGGTGAAAGGACGATCCAATGCGTGGAAGAAGCGTATCTATGTTGCCGAAGTCTACGAAGAATATGACCACGACAATGATACAGTTGCGCTTCACTACTATACCGATTTGGGACCGCGCGATGATCCTCGCGTCTTTGATCCTACTAAGCCTCTGGCTGAGCGACGCTTAAGACCAGAATACAAAGATGCGGACGGAGGTAGCTTCACATGCCTACGACCCAACATGGAGGGCTGTGAACCCTGTGTGACTGATTTTCGCCCGGATGAAATCGATGTCCTCGTCACTAACTTCGGTCTCCACAGCAACAAAGTTCCTGCTGATGTAGCTGAACGAGCTTATCGTACCATTCGTGAGCGTGACCTTTGTCACCCTTGAAGTCGAGGACGACTTCATCTCAAGTAGGGGGCTCCTGTGGCAGTAACGCCCATTTCCCCCACTTGCCTGCCTGCCACCTGGCTTACCCTGATTGTTGCCCTGGGTTTGCCCTTGCACTTATGGGGGGGGTGTCATCTTGACACCCTTACCAACGCTTCCACTGAGCCCAATGTACCAGGCATTTGTATTGCTTCCTTGCTGTCTTTTTGATATTACCCTCAGTTGATTGTCCGATTTCGTGATGGAGTGAGGTATTACGCTGAGATCGGGCGGGTGGTGGTTTCACCCGCGGTTCGGGTTGGGAGAAAGGGTTGTTGAGGCCCCTTGTCCGGCCAGGAGGGGCGGGTATCTGAGAAAACCACTACAGCACAACGGTCGCCTTAATAGCTTAGATATTCTGGAATGTCCGGCAATCATAGCCTGCACGCACGCCTGCCACGAGATGCGGAATCCGGGTCCCTCGGGGCAATTTTGCGTGCAGAATGAAGTCTGGTTTCAGATATTTTTCTATGGTTCCTCCTACTCAAGGCGGGTCTTAGTCAGACGCTTTTGAAAAAAATCGAACTTGCTCAAGGACTTGGAGCAGACCCTGTAAGCACTCGAGACAGAGATATCGAGCACGCGAGGACCTCAGGCAAGCTCCAGACTCCGGCCTATTTTGTTATTCAGCTGCCAGCGTGAGTCCTTGGCCCAACGATGCGCTGGTAATAAGACAATGACATAGTACACCAAAGACACGACATTTCAATCGCCCCGGTCCACTGATAAACCTCATTTGGCGAGCACGAAAGCAGAAGATGTTCCAACTTCGAGGATGAAGGCAAGCCTCTTCTCCACGCTGTGGTAAAAAGGCTGCCGGAGATTCAATCCGCCGGTCGAGCCGTTCAGGCGCATCTTATGCGGTTGTCTCGCTGCTCCTTCGCGTTCGAGAGCCATACGGGTGACGCCTACACTACGTGGATCGGCTGCGCTTGGCACCGGCGGATTGGCGACATGGTGCGCACTCAGCTCGCGCGCTGCGCTGCTCTGTCTGGGTGCCATCAGATAAGAGCGCGTCGGTGTTGCCCACGAGGAGTCCGGCCGGGAAGCCGGCGGGCACAAACGCGTTCTCATAGACAACGCCCCACAACGCCCGAGGTCTGGTGGTTCAAAGTTCACGAAAGGCAATAAAACAGAAACTGCACTCTCGCTCATCTGAAATGACAACAGGAACAAGTAAGAAATATGAAGTAAGCCGCAGCGCCGGCGTGTCGCAGGTGAGACGCAAGCTGCTGTACTTCAAGCAGAGGCGGCGCCCGACGAATGCCGATGGAAACGCTTCCTTCTCTGCTGGCCTGCCCTATACCCGACTGCACCGATCCTTGTCCTGTTTGCGCGTGCTCTTCGGCAAATCGACGTGACGAGTACGTCGTCCCCACAACGCACCCTCCCTCGGTCGGCTCATCTATTCTCGGCTGCTCAGCGCCTCGTTTTGTTGTCACCCGTCGTCTCGAGCCATTCTCAACCTTAGGATAGGACAAGATGAAGGTCAAAGGGGCGCGCAAAAGAAATCGCTACAGGTCAGGAAAAGCGGCAGACTGGCACGCGCGATTGTGGTTGCGGCCGCGGAACGCTCGCTTGACGGAAAACAAGACACGACGCGCGGCACGTCCAGTTGGGTTAATCCGAACTCGCGGGGCGATGGGTAGCGGTAAACGACAACCGAAAGTGACAAGAGTGGATCGTGGCACAGCTCGAAGCGATTCCGCAAGAACCTGGTACGGCGGGGGAAGATTCGGCAATGGCAAACGGGGACGAGAAAAAAAAGTCCAGCGCGCGCATTCCGGCGGATACGCCGACAAGGGATAGTAAACGCTGCGCCAAGCGCACAGACGGCGCAAAAGAAAATACAGAAGCAAGGACGTCACTGCGAAAGGGTCCAGATGCCCAGCAGGAGGGGAGGAAGCGCACGGGTCCGTGTCGGCGAGAGCGGGCAGACGGGAATATCGAGGACGAAGGGAATTTCAACGAGTGGCATGCGGATTCAGCAGGCGAGTCGGATGCGGAGAAAACGTCAACGATTACGTAGAGTTGGAACGTTGCCATTGGACAAATGTGTGCGCGGCGCGCGAGGATAAAATCCAAAGGGCGACGGATTTTGCAGCACGTAGCCAACGTAGCCCGTGCACCGAGGCGGGTACGGAGAAATTACAAACGAGAAATGAGTATGCCCGACACCTTGGGCGCGACGCTACTACTATTATTAGCGTCGGCCGGCTCTTTCATCGACGCCGACGTGAGGTCTCCAGCGCAATGAGCAAGTGTCACATGGCGTCGTTAAAAAGAGCATCGCGATGGGCGAGAATCAAGTTCCTTACTTAATACCCATCGTACAGATAACAAATCACGAGCGCTTCTCTGGTAAGAGCCCAAAGCTTTCCTGATCGAACATTTTCGCTGCATCCACCTGCTCAAGTCGACGACTTCCGATGAAGCCCAGCTCGATTGTGAAAGAAGAGCGTGGAAGTTGGAAGCGAGCGACGGCACACTTGAGACCAAACTAGGGCACACGAGTGACCAGTCATCAATTGCCCGAGATGTCTTTGCTTCAATCGTACCTGGTACGCGCTGTTCACCTTCATAATTTTCACGTAGTCAGCTTCTTCTCTTGGATCCATAACTACGAGGTGTTATTTAAAATCTCTCTGAGGGTCTTCCCGTTCCTCTCAAGTTATTATTATTATTAGTCGTCCCCCGCTGGTAATTATTCGGTCGTTCTGTTGCGTTGCACTCTATTCTCAACTCTATTTCCCTCCTCGCTAACTTCGGTTTATTACGAAAATCACCAAGGTTTATTACGAAAATCACCAAAATGAACTTGAACTTGTCTACAATGAATCGTGACCATTCTACGGCTGCCAGTTAGTTTGTCTTTAAATGTCGACTGTTAAGAGGGGGGGGGGTGTGGGGAGCATGAAGGGTGTGGGTGGTGCCAGTTAGTTTGCAATGAAAGCAACGGGGTTTCTGCACAGATGACGCGAGCGACGTGCAGCTATTTAATAGAGTAGTGTTTTAGAACACATCAAGGGGTGGTGGTGCCGTGGTGCTCGGCGGGTCCGAGGGACTCTCCGCGCCGTCACAGGAAGACGGCGTGGTCGACGTCGATGTGAAACATGCCTGGGTTTCATTGGCGGTTGAATCCGGCATCGGGCTAGGTTTCAATGCAGGCAACACTGGGAGCATGGCGTCGAGCGCAGCTCCCAGTTTCGGCGCATCGTTGGGTGATTTGAGGGTCGCACGTTCGAGAGCGCTTCGATAGTGTTCGGGGAGGGAAGAATCATTCTCCGATTCACAGGACGGCCTGCGGTGTTGAGCCGACGAAGGTAACTCGAGCTTGCGACGTTGCACGAGTTCTTTCTCTCGCCGCTGCCGCTGCAGAAACACTGCCTGCTTGTTCGCGAGCTCGACAGCTCTCGCTTCAAGGCGCCGTGCCTTGAGGAGTGTTTTCGTCCTTACTCCGTTTTGCTTGCACTTCTCGTTTTCGTACTCGGCGTTCTCCCTGGCTCGTGCGAGCGCTGTGCCTCGATCCACACGGGCGGCGTTGCACAATGAAGCCAGCGCCGTCGCTCGGGCCTTGCGCAATTGACTAAAAGCAGCTTGCGCGGCGTGACGGCGCGCGAGTGAAACATGCTGCGCTAGATGATGCGCGAGAGCATTCTCACTCTTTCGTCGAACGACCGTCATTCGGGCATCAACCGCGCTGGCGCGCACAGCGGCCACTTGATTCTTTCTTTCCTCCAGTGCCGAGAGTTTGGCGTGCGCCTTTTGTTCCTGGTGCTCGCTCTTGGTGACGCGAGCGCGTTGGGTGTGTCGTGCACGGGCCAAAGCGACGCTCTCTCGCGACGTAGCGTACTCTCGTCTTCCGCGATCGACCACCTCCTTCCTAAGTTGGACGTGGCGCCTCTTGCGCTGCTCGAGCATGGCCGCTTGAAACAGACGCTCCTGGGCCCATAGTCCGGAAAGTTCGGCAGCCCGATGCGTAGCAGCGTAATATACCAATTGCGTCACTTCCGCATCGCGGCTTTCGTTGTCTTTAGCGTGGCTTGCGCACTCGAGTTTGATGGTGCTTTGTTCCTTGATCGAATCGGAACTTTGTCGGTCTTCCGTGAGTGCCATGCTCGTGTCGTTCCAAGACGCGGCGTCGGCTGCCGTACTTCTATCGATGGTGCCGTCTTTTTCGCACTCGTCGATTGGCGAGACAGTCGGGATGACGCCACAAAATATGGTACCCGACGGCCAAATATCTAAGCGACGAGCATTTCCTGTGTCTGATGGCCGACACACGGATGACGGGCTGCGAGGACCCGCTTCTGGCAAAGAGATCGCCTTTAAAGCGTGACAATCGTCGTCCTTCAATATGCGACTTCGATATAAAAACTGGCCTTTCAATGGAGGGGGCGTACTGGGTGGTTGTGGTTGTCTCTCTGGCCTATCCGCGATGTTTTTGTCTGACGAGACGACGCTCATTATCGACTTCCATCGAGGGTGCTTCACGGTGTTTCGAATCTCTAGGTTCCGCATGCGTCTATCGATCAGCGCATTCTCCATTTGTATCTTTCGAACTTTCTCGTGCATTATCCTTTCAAACTGCGCGACGGCGGCACGGTGACGCGCGTTTTCGACTGTGTCTTGTCTGGGATTGGAGCTTCGGCGGTCGCCTTCTTTTTGGCGCACGAATGGCCCGGGTGGCACGACGGAGACTTCGCTTTTATCCAACTCACAAACCTCGGGATCGCCACAATTCACGTCCATCTGCGCTGAACAGTCATCGCAACCGCGAAAGGGCAACGGCACGTGCGGGCAGAGTCTTTGGCAGAGTAGCTCGATTTCAAGGTGATCGCGGGCAGTAATCTTGCGCTCAGTCGAACGCCACGTTGACGGGAGCGTGCCGTGGAAAGAGGTGCAG
Source organism: Chrysophaeum taylorii (assembly GCA_029834535.1). Classification (NCBI taxonomy): domain Eukaryota; class Pelagophyceae; order Pelagomonadales; family Pelagomonadaceae; genus Chrysophaeum; species Chrysophaeum taylorii. The sequence goes on from JAQMWT010000421.1 coordinate 175,512, forward strand.
TTGTCTAAATCATGAACTTCAGCCGAGAGCAGAGGCGCATGGTTCCCGCGACGTTGATCCCAAGTCAACATGAGCACCGCCGCGAGCCGCGAACGGGCCTCGACGTCAGATGCGAAATCCAGCGCCACGAAACGCTGCTCAACCATTTCACAGCCACTATCTGTCCATTTCGAGAAGGCTGAAGTTGCACCGACATAACATGCTGTACCATGCTTTCGCAGAATAAGCCTCGGCTGTGCCGCCGAAAATTGCTCGTCGTCGTCATAGTGGCGGGTGGTACAAACGCGATGAACCTCAATGCTCGGTCGGACGCCTTCCGTAAGCAAGGTCGCGATGTCTACCAATCGGCCATGCTCTGGCTCATACGGCGGCAAGAAAGGAAGCGTCCATCGAGGTGGTCTTTCCCTGGCATCCTTTGGTATTCGACTCCGCAACATCCCGGGTACTGACCTCAAAGTAGCACACGAATCCTCGTCGATTCCGAATTCCAAGGTCATGGGGGCGTGCGGATTACTTGTAGCTTTCCTAATCCCAGTCCATGGACTTCGCGTTGATGTAAGCAAGTAAAACAATTCCGGCTCCATGTACAGGCGAGGGGATTTACAAGCCATCGCGGCTCTCTTTAGAGCGACCAGCTGTATATGGCGGCGCCGCATTGAGTTGAAGCCCCATGCTCGCCACCAGCGCGCAATCGCAAGACAAGCTCGCTTTTGAATGGCCGCCGCGTAAAAGTGAGTGCTCAAAGACTTCCTGGTGGCCATACCGCGCCACGTTGCTTGGATCCTAGAAGCTGGACCGTGAAGAGAGTGCCACAAGATTGCGGGGAGAGGTCGACCTTCGCGCATTGCCCTGGCTCGCGCGTGACGAACAGCACGTAGCAGTTCCGCTGCGGAAGGGGCGCGAGCCACGTGCCACCAGATAACATTGCCAACGTTGCGGGCAATATTGGGTTTGATTTGTTCTCGAACTGGTCTACAGCCGCGCCGTTTGAGCAACGCGCGCTTGGGCATCGTCGAAAACAATGCGCGGTCGAAAGCAAGCTTCGCGGCTTCTGGAGAGCCCCGTGAGACAGCGGGCCTCTTACCGTTTGAATAATGTGGATCGCTTGCTCGCGAGTAGAAGCAGACCTCCCCGCCTCCAGATATCGTGAATTGTGCGATGGTGCCCTTGACCGCGTTTGCAAATGAAGGGGCGAGACGCGCCTTTAATTTGACGTCATCGTTTGTTGAGAGCACACGCCATGAATAAGCTGCGTTCTTGTCGATCCACTCATCCAGTTTCATCTCGAACCTTGCCGAAGGAGAAACAGGAGCGGCGATATCCATGCTATCTCTAGGAGTATAGCAGGTTTCTTTTGCACACTCTTCGTTTGTCGCTGAATGTCCGCACGGCGCGTGGCATCGAAGGACAGCCTTGAGGGAAGACGGCAGAGCGGTCTCGTCTGCAGAAAACAGCACCCCTGCGCCAAACTTGCCACCGACACCCACCGTGGTCAGCGTTGCTTCGAGCCTGCGGAGCTTTCCGGCTGCTCGGCGGTACCATCGGCATAGTTTTGTGCTCGCGCTGGCATGCTTGGTCAAATAGAATGTCTGTCGTTTCGTCTGCGTCGCCGTTTTCAGTAGAATGACGCAAGTATTTTCGGAGCCCTTCCGCCTCGAATCGTTCACTTTTGTCGGATTTCCATCATTGCCACATCCCACGTCGAAGTATATATTTTCATAGCCAGCTTCGAATTGCGCTAGCAGATTAGCGGCGTCCTTCGAAGACAAGAACCCGCTGGTGTCGACGTAATCGACGAGACTTCGTGACTCGCCATGCTCGATGAGAATGGCGCGAAGATGCCGCTCTGCGACGGCGCGCAGATTATACCGACGCGCAAACGACTGAATTATAGTGGCGGCGTCTCGCTTGGAATTCCGTTTACGTATGCGGTCGAGTCGAACGAGATTAAGGGCCGTTGCCACAACCTTGAGCCGAAGACGGCGCTTGCGCTGCTTCCCATTGCGTTTGAGCCACGCTTTAACCAGACGCTGAATTACGGAGCTCGGGCTGAGAGAAGCAGCCAATCGTCGGACGACAGTCGTGATCAAATTCGCGTGGGCGATGAGTGCGCTCTCGCCTCCGAGGCGGGCAATCGCGCGACCAATACTCACAAAGTCGAGACTCAACGGAGGTTCGGACGAAGACCAGTGTGTGTTGCACGCCTGTCGTCCTCGTGCGGGTGCTGAGAAACGGGAGTGCGCGAAGCACGCCCCTTCAATCAACTCCTCGTCAGCCACTGGATACTGGTCGAGCAACGCGAGCGCTGGGGCTGCGTTGACGACTCCACACCTGTATCCGATCATGTTGGCGATCGGATTGTTGGCGAGGGTCAAGATCGTCAGCCACTGTGCGGCCTCGAGAGCTTGGCGCAGGTTGTCCCACTCCGATATGAAGTTATGGTCGAGCAGCAGTGTCCTCAGGTTCACAGGCCCAGGCTGACCTTGGAAGAAGGTTGGGGAGGGCATCGCGCGTACTCGGTTGTAGCTCAGGTCGAGATATAGAAGCCGCTCGCACGAACGTAGCGGCGAGAAGTCGACGATATCGTTGCCACGAAGCAACAACACTTCTAGACCTGTGATACCCAGAACGCTCGGGACCATCGAGACGCGTTCGAGCACGTGGGTTATCGCGCGCGAGTTCTCGAGTTGGTCGTCGCTCTCACTTGAGGCGCTACTCTGCGTCTCAATGTTGCTGTCGTCTCGCTTTATGACGCTTTGTTTGTCGTCTCTCCTTCCCACGCACTCCGTGATGTCATTCGAGCGCTTCTTTGGCGTGTTCGAGTTCGACGCGCGGGGGGCCAATCGGCTTGGCGAAATTGGCTTTTGAAGGTCTAACGCAAAGCTAGCCGCGCCGAGGTCGGGTGAGCGCTTGCGCCCGCGGAAGCGAGAGACACCGCTGGGTATCCGCCGCGAGTGCCAGCATCGGCTCGGAACGCGGTATGGCACGCGCATGCGCTGCACCGTGCCCCCAACGACGGAGCCGCGCACCGCCGTCGCGCTGTAGTTGGCGTTCCCGTCATCCGCGTACACCAACGGTATGACAACGCTGAGGCGCGCCCTGGCGCTCGGCGGCGCCATCGTCCGCTGAGAAGACTCAGGACATACCTCAAGTCACTTCAAGTATCCAATCGGTGGTACGTTAGGATCCACCAAAATCTGCTGACACTGTGACAGCACGCGTGGTCCGCCGTGGACAGGGTCGGATAAGAAAGTTCGTACGAGCCGTTAACTATGTTTCAGTTTGTACTAAGACATACTCAACGGATCGCTGAGCTATGTTCATTTGTACTCAAGCAGTATGTGCCGCCACGCCGCGAGATCGTCGCGATGGAACTAGTCCCCATAGTGAAGTCGGCATCCTTTCGTCCCCTCACGCAAAAAAAGGAAAAAGCCCACGCGTTGTAGGACCCGTCGTTGCGGCGCGGGCTAGTCTCGTTTTCTTATCCGACCCTACCGTGGAGGCGGCCTTATTATTCGAATAATAAGCGTGCAAAAAACCTGCCGAGTTGAATCAAGAATGGTGAGAACAGTGAACGCGAAGCCAACAAGCTATCTAACTATAGGCCACCCAGCTCATGGGGAGTAGGCTACTATTCCCTGCGCCGTGGCGCGTGGGCGCAAAGAACGGTCGGAATAATCGTCCACAAGAGGCGAGCGAGCTGGGGGTGCACGTGAACATCACGTGCGTCTGTAATCCCCGCCATGGGGCTATATACGTAACACGCACGGCACCTTCTCGAGCGGTGATGTGCCTGCCGGCCCCGTCCGCCCCTACGTGTGCGAATCGAAGAATGGCGCGACGCGCATCATGGCGTCTGTCTATTCTTGTGGACAGACGCACGGAAGGGGGGCACAGCACAACATGGCCGGCGCGACGCGCGCAAGGTGGGTTTGCGACGACGATGGGGAGTGAAGGGTCGAGAGGGTGGCGTGGCTTAGGAAACCAAGAGGGCGAGGACCAATATTGAAACGGTAACGGGCAGCGGCGTGTCCGGAAAGAAGGAAGGCACAAAGGGAAGGCACTTCAGTGAATAGTGGCGGAAAGGATAAGGGAGCACATCGACGCAGTTTAGATCGGCATCGAATAAAGAAGAAAGAGGCGCGCTTTCATCATCAAGCTTACTCGATCATGCAGATCATCTCATTGAAGCGCTCGACTTCGTTCGTGGAGCCGATACAGAGAGCGGTGCGTTGGTCGACCGCGTTAATGACAACGTCGAGAACAGAGCCGCCGGAGACGCCGTCCGAGGTCAAGCCGCCAGCCTTCTCGACGAGGTTGCCAAAGGGCGCAGCTTCGAACGCGAGGCGAAGCTTAGCGGGGGAAGCGGGCGAGGTCGGGTTGGAGAAGACGCCCTGCTGCTTGGTGAACTGTTGGTAGACGTCGGGGACGAGACCGCCCGAGTACCGCAGCGTGTATCTATTTTCCATGTAGTGGTCGAGCAGCTCCTTGTAGCCCGGGAGGTCCTGCGCGGCGCGCATGTTTGCCGGCGCGAAAATTTTACAGTCGGGAGAGATCTTGACGCGCGCGCGCGAGCAGATCCAGTCGGCTTCCTGGCCCTCGGCGCCGTACGTGAACTCGTAGACGCCGTCGTCGAGGGCGACGAGCACGGTCGTACGCGGACCGTAGAGCGCGACGATCGACGTCACTTGGTCGCGGCCGGTCGCCCCGATGAGGCCCGTCGCCTTGTCCCAGATACCGACGATGGTGCCGACGGCCCAGTTGTTATCGACGATCGAAGAGCCGTCGAGGGGGTCCCAGCATACGACGAACTGGCCGTCGGGGTTGCACTCCTTGATTTCCGGTTCTTCCTCCGACGCGCCCTCGAGCACGACCGCCGAATTCCGGCAGGTCTCCCACATAATCTCGTCGGCGATCACGTCCACAGTCAGCTGGACGTCGCCGAACGTGTTGGCCGAGCCCTCGACGGTGACCTGCGTCGCAAGCTTTCGACGCGGAGGCAAATCACGAGACGTACCAGCGCCGTACGGAGCGCTTCCGTGATGCGAGCGACGGCATCGAGCATTTCGTTCACAACCGTCGAGAGCTTCTCGTCCTTGCACTTCTCTTTCAAGATGTACTCGAGCGCGTCGTAGCTCTCCTGCTTCTCGGCGGTCGTGTAGAAGCTCGTGTGGGAGGCGCCGTAGGCCGCGTCGTCGGTGGCGGGGCCTTCGGTTTCCTCGGTCGTCGATCGAGCGACGGGCGCCACGCGCCGCGCGCCCATCATCGACGGCGCGATGAGCGCGCACGCCCCGGAAACCAGCGCCGCGAGCAACACCTTCATCATATCTACGTCACTACAGCCGTGGTGCTGGGTGCAGTGACGTTGGTTCGATGGGTGGTTCACCGACGTCACACTTACCCTATAATCTGGACCTCGATGGGGTCCTGCGGGGCTTTGACGTGGTGGGCCGCTTTGTCGCCCTTGGGCTCGGAGTAGCGGCCGATGATGGAGGCGATCTCACGGACCGTGATCTTGGTAGCGTCCTTGCCCTCGGACTTGAGTTTGGCGACGGCCATGGGCGCCAGGTCGAGTAGACTGACCTGAGCAAAAACAAGGTCCCAGATCGATCGCCTTTGGCGCTGCCGCCTGTGTGGAGGTAGCATCACGGACGTCTGTTCGGTGGTCTTCTCGTCTCTAGAAGTCTCGATTAATAAGCCGAGTTCTTATCTGAGAATTAATTAATTTATTTAATTAATTAATTATATAATAATAATTAAATAATATATAATGTGAAGAAGCTATGACACTTACCCCTGCACCACGTATCCAGTATCCTTACGTCTTTCTCTTATCGCTAGTCTAACGCCTCATACCATTCGTAACATGGTAGCAGCTGGTGTCCGTCACGGTCACACGACCGCTTGACTTCCCGGACAACAGCGACTCCTCCTCGGCTTCAGTTCATTGCTACGTGTTCGGTTCGTTATCGTTTATCATGTCCTCGATCGAAATTAAGGATAGCAAGCTTTCGCAAAAACTCGATGCTTTCAGTGGTGAGCGACATCTTTTTCACCAATGGACCCGGCGCCTGGAAAACATGATCATTTCCACCGGTGATCGCATTATCTTGACCACTGACACTTGGACTAGCATTTCCGCTTCTGGCTGCTCTGAAGAAGACTTTCGCGTCAAGCAACAACGTTGATATCCATGACAACCGCGACATGAACTTCACGCGACTTTACAAGCGCATTACCGATGTCTACATGGGCCGTGGGGATTGCGTAGTGAACTTCCTCAACAAGTTCATCATCGGAGTATACAAGTTGCTCAGCATTGTACCTATTTCGCACCGATGAATGTGGTTCTACCCTTGAGAAGTTCAACAACAACGATGAATGTGGTTCTACCCTTGAGAAGTTCAACAACAATCAATTTCGATGGCATGCACAACCACTTCCGCCGCGCTATCCGCCGCGTCGTCAGCCACGACTTCAGACTCTTCCAACTGACCTACCCTAGACGCTCCCCTTTCCCAACAACCTGGCTCTACTCGATTCCGACGCACTACCCGATGTCTTTTTGGCGGCTGCAAGGATTACTTTAAGGGGGACTGCCGCAAGTTTCAAAGTTCCTAGCTATTCCACGACAACGCCCTACCCACCATCGCCGTTCTTCTCAACAGCGCAGCACTTTCAAGATAATTCCAAGTCAGCGTGTGTACCGCCGAATGTCTGATGCAAGCACATCAACAGCCCCATCCCACGGAAGCCCCTCGTTTTTGTTTTTAGCTCCCATTGCACAGGCGCCTCGTTCTGTATTTTCCCCTCGTCGTTGCTCCTCTCCTCGTTCTGTCTTTTCCCCTCGTCGTTGCTCCCCTCCTCGTTCTGTATTTCGCCTATTCGTTGCTCCACTCCCCGTTGTACATTTTCAGCTATTCGTCGATCCACTCCTCGTTGTGCTTGTCGGTTTTGGTAAAACCAGCGAATCACGTTCCATCGCTCATTTCACCTGCCACAACTAAGCTGTGCCTGTCAATTTTTCGCGTGCGCATTTTTCGTGCTTCCTATGTGGTTGGATCGCTTATCTTCGGGATCCTGGACAAACGCTTCTTTGCTGTGTGATTTGTGGTTCTCCTTCACGCACTTTTTCGCCGCTTTTCTGACCTTTAAAATTCGGTTTTGCTATCGACGTGAATTCCGTGCTCAGCACCCGCGACGCTATCTGCAATGTTCTTACGTGCCACTGCGACGCTATCTGCAAGCTATCTGCAACGTTCTTACGTGCCACAACTGTTTTGCCACTGTCGCCAACTTCTGCCGCAGTCTATTCGAGTATGACGAGCGAAGCTCGCCGCTTGCTCCTCCAACGTTGGCCCATATGGCAATTTCGTTCTTGCGACTGCGAAAACGGGCCACTTTCTTATCTGTCACAGCAGGCTGGCATACAGCAGCCTGGTCTACCTGTGTTCGTTCCTTACACCGCTGGCGCGTCCGAAGTCTTCCATCTTCGCGTACAGGACGCGGTCGTGCCCATGGCAACTTGCTCGCGCCACAACAACCAAACACCCAACGTTCGCATCAACCCTGTTTACGCCTGTTTTTGCTTCTGTCGACTCCAACCATCGTCATAACCTGGTCACCATGCACCATGCAACCTATCTGCCCAAAGGCAACGTTCTCATCAGACGTCTGGTACACCGCCATCATATGTACCAGCCTGTGTTTCCGCTATCTTTGCCCCGCTGCGACAATCGTCTAACGCTCGTCTAAGGCACGTCATCCCAGGCACTTTTGTCGCTATTGTTCTTCAGACCTCGATTTTGCTGACAGTTTCACTTACCGATTTCCTGCAATGTCAACCACCGAAGGAACTTCAACGTTGTTCTGACTTTCTCGAATCACGCTTCCAAGCTCTCGTCTATTGTTCCCCCATTGTCCGCTGTTCTTCCGCTGTTGCCCCCTTGTCCGCTGTTGCCCCCTTGCCCCCTGTGTTTGATGAGAATGCGCCGGTTTCACTGGGACTGATCACCCCATCACGTGAACCGACCATTCTACGAGCTCGAGAGAAAAGTACAAAAGAGCACCAAAGAGAGAAAACAACAGAAAGTGCACAACAAAGTCGCGCCAAACGGAGCCGACCGCGCAAAGTCGACCAACCAACAAACTTTTTTTTTGCGGGCCATTCTGTTTCATCCTGTCACAATGTTGATACGGGCCATTCTGATGTTGATACGGGCCATTCTGATGTCGATACGGGCCATTCTGTTTCCTCCTGTCACGATGTTGATTCTGTTTCCTCTGTCGCTTCTGTTTCCCCCTGTAACTCCTTGTATGTCTCTTCTGTTAGCTTTTGTTTGTTAGTTCATTAGGTCTTCCTTCCCCTTTGTTTAGCTAACACCCTTGTTGATCCTCATGCACACGTTTATTACTCTGCTTCCGAAGAAATGTCTCAGTATCAGACCTTGACGAAACGACTATCCGACCAATCCTAAGCGTCCTGGCTGGTTGCAAGCCATCGCTAAAGAATACAGCTCTCTTGGTCAGCTTGGTTGCTGGGATGTTATGCGCCTTCCTTCGACGTTTTCTGGCAACATTTGTACCCTCAAGTGGATCCTCCGCAAGAAGTATGATTCTGGCCGCTTCAAATCGTACAAGGCTCGCCTTGTCGTCCGCGGTTACACCCAGGTTCACGGCATTGATTATCATGACACCTACTCACCGGTTGCCAACATCGTCACGATCCGTTTCTTTCTGACCTTTGTCGCTGTTCATGACTGGGATTTGCACAAGCTGGATGTCAGCTCCGCTTTTATTCAAGCTCCCATTGACGAAGACATCTATGTCTGGCCACCCGAAGGCTATGCTCCTCGCCAACCCACCGATGGTTCCAAAATCGTTTACAAGCTCCGTCGCTCTTGGTATGGTTGCAAACACGCTTGTCGCAATTGGTGGCTTTATTTGGTACGCTTCCTTCTCAATGATTGTGGCTTCGTCCGCGGATCTGGTGACACTTGCCATTACAAGCTCGTCCTCAATTCTACCGTGGTCCTCCGTCTTGTTTTAGTCGTTGATGATCTTCTTGTGGCGCACCCTCGTCATTGCATTGGCCATTACCAAGCCTTTTTCCTCCGTTTCCGCGCTTTCACTGACGTCAATGAACTCGACCTCACCTCTTACATTGGTCTTCGCATTACGCGTGTCCCTTTTCGCCGTATTGTTGGCTGTGTCTTCTTCATCTCCATCATGACTCGCCCTGATATCACTTGGTCCGTCAATCAGTGTGCGCGTTTTTCCCACAATCCTGGTAAACCCCACTGGCACGCTTGGCACGCTTTATCCCACACTCTGCGTTATCTCAACGGTACTCAGGATCTTGCCCTTGTTCCTGGTCGCGATTCTACCCTTCGTCTCTGTGGTTATTCCGACTCCCGCTGGGCCGACGACCCTGATGACCGCCACTCCACAACTGTTTCTTTGTTTTCTCTGCTGGCTCTATGATCGCCTACTGCTCCCGATCGCAGTACTTACTTGCTCGCTCTTCTTTTGTTGCTGGCTCTATATAGCCTACTGCTCCCGCTCGCAATACTTACTTGATCGTTCTTCTTTCGAAGCTGAATTGCTTGCTCTTTACGCTGCTACTGCTGAGCTCTCTTGGCTTCTCAAACTTTTTGATGACTTTGATCTCCCTCGTCACACGGTCCCAATGTATGTTGATAATAGCACCACCGTCACCCAAGTTCGTCTCCAATGTCTCACACGGCGCACCCGCCATATTGACATTCGCTTTTACAGTACCGCCGAGTACCATCGCAACCGCATCATCGATCTCAAGCACATACCCCGCCTTAACAATCTTAGCGACATTTTCACCCGCAGTACGGAAACTCCTTCCTTCCTCCGGCTTCGTGCTCGTTACCTCACTTCGTGATCTTCGTCCTGATCTCTGTTGTCTCTTTTTCTTGCCACAATGCCTCTGTGACGTCTTCCTCAAATGTGACGTCTTCCTCAAAGAGGACCTCACTTACCCATTTTTTTTTTTTTCTTTTCCTTCTTTTCCAGCACCTGTGTGAGGACCTCACTTACCCCTTTTTTTTTTCCTTTTCCTTCTTTTCCAGCACCTGTGTGAGGACCTCACTTACCCCTTTTTTCCTTTTCCTTCTTTTCCAGCACCTGTGTGAAGAAGCTATGACACTTACCCCTGCACCACGTATCCAGTATCCTTACGTCTTTCTCTTATCGCTAGTCTAACGCCTCATACCATTCGTAACATATAATAACACGCCGCCTTTGGGGGGGGGGGGGGCAATTGCGTGTTCTTTTAGTAAGTTTTACACGCAGTCGAAGCTGCGAGTCTTTGCGATTGATTTACTACCTGCGCGTAGAGCGGCCCAAGGCACGTTGTTGTTTTCGCTCTTAAAAACTACCTGGTACCCACACACCCCGAATTTTAGCAGCGCGCTTGGCTGGTGCTTATAATAATTTCGGGTTTATTACTCTACGCCCGACCTCAAGTGCACGTCTGGTTCTGGTCTGGTACATACATGTCTCGGCACCGACGTGTGAGGCGGGGCGATCATCAGCTCTGGCCTGCCGGCGCTTGGGCTGCTTGGTGCTCAGCAAAGCGGTAGCCGACGCGCTGCGGACAGGCAGTCGCCACAACCACCACGCACGCAGCAAGCACGCACTTACGTACCTGGGTCATCTTAATGTACTTCTCGGCGCAATTTGCGACGCAAGCCTCCTCCTTGGAGTCCATCGCCTTGGACCGAAAGCTCTGCGCAGGCGCAGCTCACGACGTTTCGGTTCTGTCCCACGAGATGCTCACCCGTACGCAATCCGTGAAACAGATTTCGACGAGGTTGTTGTACATTCGCAAGCTATCGCGCATCTGCATCGTCTCGAGCGACCGCATCATTTCCGGCTTCTGGTGCTCGGGGATGTTTGCTAGCGCGTTCATCGCGCTCGGGATACACAAAGGGCGAGCCCTTACTTCCGTTCAACGGTCTCTGAAACCGTTGATTTGGCGTTTGAAACGAAATAATAGCCCCACAACAACAAAACCCTATCGATGCAAATATAGGTAGCAGAACACAACCGGCGTTTTTTTTTTTGGGGCGCCATGAGAATCATCACCTATGGAAGGCGACCCTGGCTCAGGATCAAGCTGTTGCGGAGGGCTCGGTGCTGAGGCCATCGAATGCGTGGTTGGCATTGATGAGAATGATTGTTTCTGAGTCTCGACGCGCGACGCAGTTGGAAGGCACGCGGACAGTCTGTTCGCAGTGGGTGGACATCGCATCGAATGGTCCTTCGACCCAAAGCGAGCAGCAGCAGCAGCGTCGCGGGGTATTGAAGAGGAGCGATACGCTGCTCTGGGAGTGCGAGATGTATGTGCGATGGATTAACTCGCGGCTGCGCGAGCGTCGCGAGGCCGGAATGGTCGCTCTCGTCGAGGACCTCGCTACAGATCTCAGGACGGGCGTCGTGCTTTACCATTTGCTCGAGGCTCTGAGTGGCCAGTCGCTTCGCACGCGCCTCAATGTCCGGGGCACCATGAAGATCCACCACATCAGCAACTTGAACGTGTACTTCGCCGCGCTCCGAAACGCTGGCGTCAAAACGGTCAACGTCGGTCCCAACGACATCTACGATGGGAACGTCACTTGCATCCTCGGGCTCATGTGGACCAATATCTGCTTCTTTGCATTGCGGGAGTCAAAGATCGCGCTGCCCGTGGCCGGTGGGAAACGCGACTCGCCAAACAGAAGTAACTCTGCCGGCGCGTCGCGCGACGACGTCCTCGCTCAACTCCCGATAATGTCAGGCGACGCCGTCGCGGAACCACCCGAAAGCGACGACGAGGATGACCTGGTGACGCTGAAGCGAAGTCTTCTTTACTGGGCCGACGAATTAACTGTTGGTGCCGAGGAGGTGCGGCCGCTGCCGCGCGATCTGCGATCCGCGTTTCGCGACGGTCGCGTCTTAGCGGCCATGCTTAAGCAGCTAGATCCGCGAGCTCCCGACTACGACCCTACCGCGAGCCCGGCGGAGAACATGCGACGTTGCTTCGAGCATGCGGAGACGGTATTTGACGTTCCTTTGCTCGTGGACGCCTCGAAAGCCAATCCCCTCGACGACGAGAAGGCGCTCGTCGCGTACCTGTGCGAGTTCAAGCACTGCGTCGCGCAAAACTCCGTGCCACGGACGTTCATGGGGCTGCCGCACGAGTCGGTCGAATCAGATTTTCAAGGCTCGTCGGCGGTCGATATCGACGACGCCGACGACGACGAAATCGCCGCGCCGCGAGCCGAGGAGCTCGAGTACGAGGCGCTGCAGCGAACGTGCAGTGATTACGAGGACGACGACGACGATAAGTCGCTGGGAAGCATGCAGCACGAGGTTGCGACGCTGTGCAAGAGTCCGCCGCCGAAACTGCGGAGGCCAGGCGTCGTCCTGGACGGAGACGACCGAGTAGTCGTCGACGAAGGCGACGACCGAGGAGATAGCCGGCGGAACTCGCCAGTAGTTGAGCTGTCCCGCTGTCAGATTGCCCAGGCCTCCTTTGAGCCCGAAAGCATCAAAATCGCCGTCGGGCTTCACGGGGCACGTGGCCTCTTCGGTGGCCGGCGCATCAACCCGTACTGCGTCATCAAGTACGGCGACGTCGAGATTAAGACGCACCACGTGGACAGCACTTGTGATCCCGAGTGGAACCACACGCAAATCATTGAGATCGAACACCCGCTCCGCGACAAGACGGCGCTCATCGTCGTCTACCTCTTTTCTGCAAACACGCTCTTCGCCGACTCGCTCCTCGGCAAGGTCGAGCTCTTGCTCTGGAACCTCCTCGAAATCGGGGAAGAGGAGACGAACCACCAGTTCGGCCCGTGCTGCCTTATGAAGCGATCCTACCTCGCGGTCACGCCTTGCGATACCTCCGAGCAGGATGACCTCAGACACACGCGCTTCTCGGGCACTCGAAGCGTCCAACGAAACGTCAACTTTTTCCACGACAACAAAGTCCTGTTCAAGAACGCGGGCTTCCTTGGCGCCATCGAGGTTTCTGTCTTCTCGATGGGCCGCTCTCTTGACCACCACCACGCCAGTTGAGACACAGCCATTTTCATCATCGTTTCCTGCGCGCTCGTCGGCACCACCAACTCGCGTCGTCTCGGGACGAGCGCCACTCTCCTCCTGCCCGGGCGGAAGTCAAATCCGCCGCCCGCATCTCTCCTCGCCACGGTCCCCTCATCCAAAGGATGCTCCGACAAGGTCGAACCGCACCTAAATGCCGCCGACCCCCAGACCACGATGGTCGACGTCTACGTCCCCGATCGTTAAACTGTTGGTTTAAGATCCCGGGGAATTGGAGAGTCATCAGCCACCAGAGACCACCAAAGTTATTTCTTTCTTCCTTTTCCCCCATAGCATTGCTCCACAAATAATTAATTGTGCGTGGGTGCGCGCACCCCCACATCTACACAGAAAGCAACTCTACCTTTATATTAATCAAAACTAATAACCTTTCACATTGAGAGGGACGCCCTCTGTACGTCGAGCCACGCATCAAAAGGGAGACAGACGCTCAAAAACAGAAATGCTGGCGCGCATACATACATACAGAAAGAAAGAGAAAGAAAGAAAGAAAGGTAGGAAGGAAGGGAGGAAGGAAGGAAGGAAGGAAGAGCCCAGTGTCCCTCGATTTTTCCGATTTTCGATTTGATTGGAGTGGTCGATCGACAGAAGACTCGAGAGCGGCCCAGTTACCTACTGGGGATACATATATAGGACACTTGAAGGGAGCGGAGGCCCGAAGGAGCAGGCGACTTAGGAGGAAAAAAAGTACAAGCCGCACGTCGTTGTCGCGCGCTCCGAAGATGGTGAGGAGGAGAGAGTCAAGCTGCGACAGCCTCGATCTGCACGAGGATATTTTCTGTGGCGAGGGCGACGACGTAGACGATAGTGACAGCCGGGAGGGCGTCGCGCGGGATATAGCGAGCTTCGACGGTTCTGTACTCGGCCAGGCTGCAGCGGCCGTGCACGAGATAGACCGTGAGTTTCGCAATGTCGCGAATGGTGCGTCCGCCGTCGCGGAGCGCGCGCTGGAGGTTTGCGAAGGCTCCCTCGACCTGCAGCTTTGCCGTCGGGAGGAGAACTCCCGACTCGTCCGCCCCGAATTGCGCGGAGACGAGGTAGAGTGGCGATCGCACTTCGACGGCGTTCATCCATCTCACGAGGGGGACGCAGTGGCGTCGCTGGGCTGCGGCAACGTCGCTGTCGATTCGGCGCGTTTTTGCTGGCGGCGGGGCCTCCGGCTCGGCTGGGACGAGGGTGGTCGTCGTCGCATCCTCCACGGGGGGCTGGTGGCGCCGCACGAGCAGCAGCGCGCCAAGCGCGGCGGCCGCCAACAGGACCAGCGTCGGCGTTATCACGTCGTCGTCGTCGCAGAGCATGATTGTGACGGCGGCGGCGGATTTCCGGGTAGAACAACAACAACAACAACAACAACCTTCGCACGCACGCGAACCCTAGTTTGTGTCCCGATCCCCCAGTCAGTCAGTCAGTCAGTCAGTCACAGGATGACAGAGAGAGGGTGGGAGTGATTCTGAGGGAGCTTCTTCTCTTCATGGCCCAAAGCGGCAAGCAGGCTTGGGCGACTCCTACGAGGAGGAGGAGGAGGAGGAGGAGGGGGGTTGTTTGAGGTCGAAGAAGGAGGAGATATATATCAATGTCGAGCGAGGTAATCGGGGGGACGTACACCCTCGGTGGCGTGATCGGTCGCGGGGGGCAGGCCGTGGTGCACCAGGCATGGCAGCGGAAGACGGGGGCGTTCGTGGCCATAAAGAAGCTCAAGGTAAAGGGTCCCGACGGCGGGAGCCTCGAGTCGATCGCGACGGAGATCGAGCTGTTGTCAAAGCTGGACCACCCGAACATAGTCAAGTACTTCGACGTCGTGGACGACGACGGGCACCTCCACATCGTGCTCGAGTACATGGAGAACGGGTCGCTCGCTTCGGTCCGGAAGCACTTTGGGAACTTCAGCGAGCCCGTGTGCGCCATGTACATGCGGCAGGTCCTCGCCGGGCTCGACTACCTGCACGCGCAGGGCGTCCTCCATCGCGACATCAAAGGCGCGAACATCCTCACGACCAAGGACGGGGTCGCCAAGCTCGCCGACTTTGGTCTGGCGGCGAGGGCGGCGACATTCGGGGACGCGTCGGTGCAGGACGAGGTGATCGGGTCGCCCTACTGGATGGCGCCCGAGATCATCGAGATGTCGGCGGCGCCCTCGGCGGCCTGCGACATCTGGTCGCTCGGGTGTACGATCATCGAGCTGACGGCCGGCAAGCCGCCGCACTTTGACCTCGCGCCCATGGCCGCGCTCTTTCGGATCGTGCAGGACGACGTCCCGCCGCTTCCAGGCGGCATCTCCGAGGCGTTGCGGGACTTTTTGCTCCAGTGTTTCAACCGCGAATCGGTGCTTCGCGCGGGCGCGCGCGCGCTCCTCGGCCACGCGTGGTTGGCGCGCGCGCGGACGTCGTCGTCGGCGAACGCCGGCGACGCGGGCAACCCTCCTCCTCCGAGGCTCGCGGCCGTCGAGGAGGACGAGCCCCTCGGAGGAGCCTCGAAGACGGCCTCCTGGTCGACGGCGCGCGACAAGAGCGAGTCGATTCCTATCGTTTCGCTACGGAGCTTGACGTCCGACACGGCGTACGACGACGAGGCCGCGGCCAAGATGCCCGCCGAGCTCCGGCTCTCCGACTCTGACCTGGACGCCTTCCTCGACGACCACCGACGGGCCTCGGGCGGCCAGCACCTCGGCAGCCTGTTGTCGGCATTTTTGGAGGTCACGGCCGCCGACGACGACGACGAGGAGAACTGGGCCGCCGCCGCCATGGCCGGCGCGTCGGCCGACGTCGAGCCCCGCCTCCCGAGCCTCAGCGTCGTCTGCGACGAGCAAAATTTGCTGGACAAGCTCTCGGCGCAGGTCGACGAGGGCCTCCTCTCGCCCACCCCCTTCTTGACGACGACGACGATAACCTCGACGACGACGACGACGACGGCCTCGGCCGACGAGCCGCCGGCGCTGGCGCGGGCGGGGAGCGCCGAGGCGCGCACGACGCGGCGGCGCGACACGCTCGCGCGGTTCCGGGAAAACGACGACGACGAATCGTTCGACTTTGGGCTCGACCTCGAAAAGAGCGTCGACGAGTTGGAGCTTTCGGAGCGGCTCGCCAAGCAGGTCGCGCGGCCTTCGATAAGCGTCGCGACCAAGGCGTCGTCGTCGTCGTCGTCGGCGTCGCCGTCGCTTCGCTCGGACGGCGAGTACTCGGAGTGCTCGGACTTTCCCGACGACGATTCGTCGTCCTCGAACGGCCGGGGGTCGAGCCTCGTCGACGAAGACCCCTTCGCCTCGTGCCTCTTCGACGACGAGCGCGACTTCTTGCACGACGACGCGCGCGAGCGCGAGACGCGGCGCCTCGACGAAATCGAGACGCTCCTCGAGCGCCTGCCGCTCGCCTTTGCCGACGGCGCGACCACCGAGGTCGTGCTCAACCAGAAGACCGAGGCGGCCTGCGCGGCGCTGCGGCGCCTCGTCGACCGCAAGAACGAGACGGAGCCAATCTGTTTGCGCGAGCACGCGGTCTCCTCGCTCCTCGAGGCGGTCGAGAGGTCGCTCGAGCGACGATGCGTCGCGACGACGGTCGCCGTGCTGCGCGTCGTGCACGCCGTGTGCCGGCGCGGCGATCTCGAGGCCGTCGTCGCCCTCGGGTTGACGCCGCTGCTCGCGCGAGTCGTCAAGGACCTCCTCCCCAACGACGCGGGCTGTTCGAGCGCCTTGGTCCACGTCGCGTCCGTCGTCGAGCGCGTCTGCTCGCACGGCTCGGACGACGCCGTCCGCCTTTTCATCGGAGGCGACGGCCTGGGCGTGCTCTGCCACCTCCTGCTTCCCGCCGGCGGCGGCGACGCGGGCCTTCCCGAGGACCACGCCGTCGCGGCCGACGACGGCGTCGAGGGGGTCGAGGCGGGCTCGGTCGTCGACGTCCACCGGTGGTCGGCGGCCAAGGTCGCCGTCGACGCGCTCCTCTGCGTGCTGCGCCGCGAGGGCCGCGCCGAGCCCAAGCCGCTGCTGCGCTCGGGCTCGAGCGATCAAAAGCTGCGCGAGCGCGCCGTCGGCCGCGCGAATTCGCGCGCCGCGCGGCCCTCGCGCAACTCGATCTGCCTCGCGCTCGCGCGCCTCGACGCGCCGCCGCGACTCGCCTCGGGCCTCGCCGCCGCCATACAGCTCGAGGACGCGGCGCGGCGCGCGATTTCTAAGACGAACGATGAACCCGCGCGCCGACGGATCGCCGGCGCCTCGGCGCTCGCCGAGCGCTCGGCGGCCGCGCTCTGCGCCTTTTGCGAGGCCGACGCTCACGTCCGCGACCGCGTCGCGCGATCCAGGACCGTAAAGGTTATCCTCGCCGTGCTCGCGGCGGCCCCGAAGCGCGTCGCGCTCATGACGGCCCAGGAGGAGCACGACGACGACGACGACGACGACGACGTTTTTTCCGAGGCCGACGCGCACACGCGCCTCGCCGTCGCCCTCGTCAAGGCCCTCAAGGCCCTCTGCATGGCCTCGGCCGAGGCCCTCGAGGCGCTCGCCTCGGCCGGCGCGATCGAGGTCGTCGTCGGCCTCCTCGCCGCCGCGCAGCGCGGCGACGGAGAAACCCTCTCCGACGACGACGACGACGACGACGAAGACGACGATCCCGCCGCCGCCGCGGCGACGGCGGCCGAGAAAAACTTCCCGCACCGCGACGAGCTCGAGGACCAGCTCGTGCCGTGCCTCTACTACCTCTGCCGCATCGACAGAGCGCGCCTCGCGAGGGCTGCCGCCTGCGGCGCCGCGCGCCGTCTCGCCGCCTGCGTCGCGCGCCGACGACACCTCAAGCAGTTCGCCCTCGCCATCCTCTGCGAACTCTGCCACGCGGCCTCGGCCGACTGCGTGGTTTCGGCCGACCCGGACGACGACCACCCGGACGACGAACACCCGGACGACGACTCGGGGAAGCCCGGCGACAACACGATCGCTTCCGAGCTCTGGCGCGCCGGCGGCGTCAAGCTCTATTCGCGCCTCCTCGCCGAGGCCTACTGGGGCGTGCGCGCGCTCGCCGCGCTCGCCGCGTGGCTCGCGCGCGACGCGACCAGACGCGTCCAAGCCGAGCTCGCCACGCCGACCTGCGCCGAGCGCGTCGTCGCGCTCCTCCGCGCCTCGCAGCGCGCCGAGTTCGAGCACGCGCTCCCGCCGCTTCGCGACGCCCTCGAACGATCTTCCCCCTTCGCCGCCTCCCTCCTCGCCGTCGGGTCCCGACGGCGAGGTGGTGGTCCCGACGACGCGCCGCCAGGCCAGCCGAAGAAACGCAAGCGCCGTCGCCACGCCTTCGCCCGGGAAATCGGACGACGCCTAAGACGCCACACCTCCGCCATCGTCCGCAAGGCCCTCCTTGAAATTTTGCGCGCCGCACTCAAGGCGGCTCCCCACCCCCGCGGACTCCTCTCTCAAGCCGACCTCGTCCTCACCCTCGAGCGACTCGCGGTCCGCGACGCCGATCAGGTCCTCGTCCGCGACCTCGCCCTCTCCATTCTCGCGGCCCGCTACGCCGACGATCCCCCGCCCCCGCCGCCGCCGCCGCCGCCGCGATTATCGGCCGCGAAAGTTTCTCCCTCTGCGCGCCGGGACCCAACGCCTACGACCTCGCTCTAGGCGGGAGCAGCTCCCCAACTTTCTGCTGATATTTTATCATCATCTAACAACCTCTGCTCTGCACTGCGCACCCCGTGCTTTTTTCTTCAAATTCTTCTTCGGAGGCAGAAGAAGCAGGGGCGTCGTCGTCGTCGTCGCCGCGCTTCTCTTTTTTTCTAGCCCGCTTCTTCCTGGCCTTCTTGGCCTCCTTCCTGAGCCTCTTCGCCTCTTTTTTTTTTTCGCGGCGACGCCGCTTCCTCGGGTTGTCGTCGTCGTCCTCCTCCTCCTCCTCGAGCGGCCGGTCGTTCGTGGCGTCGTGGACAAACCCCTGCTCGGGGGCGGTGGCGTCGACGAGCGTAGTCGGGTCGACCGCTCGCCGTCGCGCGGCGTCCGCCACCAACAGCTCGCGCTCGCGCCGCGCCTTCTCTTGTCTTTCGACTTCGCGCGCGACGCGCGAGTCCCGCATCACGTGGTCGTGGCGCTTCGCCGGCGCGGCACCGAGCCCCGCGACGCGCTCGGCCTCGAACCCGCCCTCCCGAGGCATCCCGCCCCGCTCGACGAGCTTCTTGAGCTCTGCCATCTCCACCTCGGCGCGCGCCTTGCGGGACCGCGACTCGGCCGTCTCGCCGAGGGCGTCCGCGAGGGCCTCGTCGTCCGCGCGCTTCCGCTCGAGCACCTCGAGCCGCCGCCGCGCCGCCAAAACCTCGGGGGCTTCCCCGAGCTCGCGCCCGAACGTATCCTTCTTCCGCGTGTACCAGAACCAGTCGCGGTCGAGGTCCCGCCGCCCGACGCGCGGCGCATTCACGCATGCGCCTAAATAGTTTTGGTCCCCCGCCACCTTCTCCCACGAAAACTGCGCCGCCCCGCCTCGAGTCCCCCCATCCCGGTAGTGCGTCTTCCCAAACATCGTTGCGTACAACTTTAATTAATCCGTTGACGAAAGACACGACACCTAGTAGGCCGCGCCGAGGTGGGCGTACGGCGACGACGTCGTCGGGGAGTCCCTCCGCGGCGGCATCCGGAGGCGCATGTTCCGCTCGATGGACTCGTCGCGGTACGGTCTCCTCGGGACGGGACTGAAGGGGTCCGCGTTGTCCTGGACGAAGCCGATGGCGAGGTGGGTTCGGAGGTGGTTGAGGGGCTTCTCGTCGATTCGGCAGCACCCCCGGAACCCGCGGACGTGGTACCGGATGGTGAGCTTCTTCCGCGTCCCCAGGCAGGGGTCGCCGCCGAAGAGGTCGGCGAGGCTGTCTTGGGCAGAAATGTAGATGCGGCGACCGCCAAACGCGTTGACGACAACCTTGATCTCCGCCGTGACGTCCCACGCTTGCGTCGGATCGGCCGCGTGGCCGTACGAGGCGTAACAAATCTCGATCGGCGGCAGCGTCGTGGGGGTGCCCAGGACGAGCGAGGCGTCAATCGTGCCGCGGCCGCGCGCGTCGTCCTCGACGACCGCCGCGAAACTCCCTTTTCGTTGCTTGATGAAATTGCTTTCAAAGCCGCCGCTCGACACGTTCTCCGGCGCGTCGGCGCGCCGGTCGGCGTCGTGCCCGACGATGGTATACTCGATTTTGAGCAACTTGGGCTCGCCGGGAAGCGGATTGCCGAAGATGGCGTTCAGGTCGTCGGGTTCGCGCGGCTCGAGAGCCGCGCGCGCCCAATCGGGGACGTCGTCGTCGGCGCGACCGCCGAGGTAAAGGATGTGCCCTCCTCCTGCGTCTTCGACGCGCCGCTGCAGGATGTCGGCGACGTCGTTGTGACACAAGCGAACCCCATCGAGCAGCTCGAGCGACCGCTCGATCTCGGGCAGCTGGCGCAAGCGCTTGGAGTCGTCGGCGCTCAATGGGAGGCCCATCGAGCGCCGGACCTGCAACGTCTGGACGTCGAACATTTGCTTTTGCACGGCCTTGCGTCTTTCCGCCAAGGACGCCTCGGTCCAGCCGTAGGTCGCGGCGTCGATGATAATCTGGGGCGCCATCGACGGCGCCGCGTCGAGGTTTATGTCCTTCGCGAGCTTGCCGCCAATTTCGTACTCGTAGAGCTCGCCCGCCTTGCCCGCGATTTCGTACTCGACCACGAGGTGCTTGGCGCGACCCGCGCACGGCTCGCCAAACAGCTTCGTCAGGTCCTCAAAAGCAGAAATGACGCACGACTTGCCGTGGGTCGAATCGACGCGATATTGGAGCGCGTCCCTCACGTCGAACGACCCTCGACCCTTGATCGAGCCGCGCGGGTGGCCGTACGTCGCCTTTTCGATCGACAACAGAGGCATCATCGACCGCGAAGCGAGCAACTGCACGTTGCGCGATAAGTGAAAGGGACGATCGGACTCGAAGGCCACTACCTCGCCGCGCCGGCCGTTAATCGCGTATCGAAGTCGCAACGCCTTTCTCCTTCGAGGACACGGGTCGACGCCAAACAGCTTTCCCAGGTTGTCGGTCGTCAGGATCCGCAGCTGCTTCGTTCTTTCCACGAGCCGCTCTAAGGTGGCCGTGACATCGACTGCCGAGCTCGCGTCGACCGGATGGCCGTAAGTCGCGGCCAGCACGTGCAACCCCGCCGTCTGGTCTTCGCGTATCTCGATATCGTCGGGATGCCGCAACACGTAGAGACAATGGTGGCAGTTTCGGTAGCACAAAATGAGTTCTCCGTTCTTGTGCGCGTTCCCGCAGTTCGGGCATCGAAGCTCTCCAGAGGTGCGCCACTGAGGATCCTCGCGTTCGACGGCTTCGGGATCCGCCTCGAGCACGAGGTGTGCCTTGGTTCCGAGGACTTGGTTGTAGTTTCGCTCTGCGATCGGCAGTCGCGGTGGCGGCCGAGCCACCTTCAGCTTGCGACACAGATCCGCCTGGAAGGCCACCTCCATCGAAAAGCTTTTGGGACCCCGAAAGATATATATTGATAATAATAATAATAATAAGTCTATATTGATTGTCGAAGGGGTACTATGCATTCGTCCCGGAAGGTGCGGCGCAGAGGGCTCTAAATAACCGCCCAAATAACATATTACTACACTCGACGTCCACAAGCAAGAAGGGTGAGGTGCGAGAGAGAGAGAGTGCGCGTGTCGGATGCGGGACGATGATGGGGTGTCGCGTGCATCGTCATGGAGGTCCTTCTCTCCGAATTGAATAAATTCAAGAATTTCCTATCTCGGTCCACGGAGGAGTCGTTTCCGTCTGAAGCCCTTCTTTTCCATAAGGGCGTGAAGCTTTGCTGAGGACAGAGGCGCGAGCTGGACCTGTTCAGTGTCTCCGTTGTCTTGGGTCACGATCAAGACGGGGGAATGACCGCGCTTCCACGTGACCTTGACGCCTTCGTAGGCGTCGACGCCTCCCTCCTCGCGCAAAAAGCTCTTTACCTCGGGGAGGCGGTTCAAGGTTCACCCGGGGCAGCTGATGATCTCGCCGCGGAGGGTCGCGACGAGCCTTGCCTGGCGTGCGAGGATGAAGAAGAAGAAGATGGGTGTTCCTTTCATCGTCGATAACCCTTACCCTGCCCCCCGAATCCCCCACGTTTAAGCGCGTCGAAATTCAGGGGACTGGACTGACTGGGTGTGTCTTTAAAGGGCGACTGCTAAGAGGTGTGTGTGTGTGTGGGGGGGGGACTAGGTGTTTTTTTTTAATGTAAACGACGCGCCTTGGGCCGCTTCACGCGCAGCAGCTAAACCGCGAAGATCCAACGACGGTGTTTATAAATTTCTAGTTCACGATTCATGACAGTGCTAGGGTCGGATAAGAAAACGAGACTAGCCCGCGCCGCAACGACGGGTCCTACAACGCGTGGGCTTTTCCCTTTTTTTTGCGTGAGGGGGCGAAAGGATGCCGACTTCACTATGGGGACTAGTTCCATCGCGACGATCTCGCGGCGTGGCGGCACATACTGCTTGAGTACAAATGAACATAGCTCAGCGATCCGTTGAGTATGTCTTAGTACAAACTGAAACATAGTTAACGGCTCGTACGAACTTTCTTATCCGACCCTGCTATCACGATGATTAATTAAAATCGCCTCGTCCGACGTTAATTAACTCTTCTTATCTCCACCTCCTGTCCACTTTTTGGGCTCTCCTTTGCGTCACTCCTTCTTGCTCCCTTCTTCATGCCTTTGCGTTCTTGCTCCATCATCGTTTCTCTCTGCGTTCATGAGATCCTTTGTATTCATGGTGCTTCCTTGCTTCCCTGCGCTCATCCATTCTGGCTCTTCGTGCCTGGGAGTTGCAAACCATAATAATTAACAGTTATTTGACTCTGTTTTATCGCAACTTCTAGAGGTGAGAAGACCATCGAACAGTCGTCAGTGAGGCCGTCATTCTATCGCCACACTGGCGGCAGGGCATCGGCCTCGAGATGACCGACGACGTGCAGAAGAAGATTCGATTCTCGAGCCCAAGGCCCTGACGTGCAGCGATATCATGAAAGACGCCCGCGGTGAAGGGACGACGCAGAAGCTCGCCGCGCGCAAGCTCTCGAGTCCCTCGGCATCATCAAGGCGCACTGCGGTGCCGCCAACGATCCAAACCGTATTGCCCTGCGCGAACGTGCCGCGAGACTCGTCTCTTAGGTCTCCTCCGAAATTATATGCCAAGCAAGCGGTCGAAAAAAGAAGCGCAGCAGGCCAGTCTACTCGAACTCGCGCCCAAGGCGATCGCCAAACTCAAGTCCAAGGGCAACGACGTTTCAAAGATCACGGTTTGCGAGATCACCTCCATCCTCGGCTGCTAGCTACTTTGGCGTGGCCGAGCCCAAGGGCGACAAAGCGGCCCACGTTAAGGCCCTGCAGGCCGCCGCCATCGAGGCCAAACCTGACGCTTTCAGCGTGGTCCAGTCGGCCGCAACCGGCACGCTCGGCCCGGACGCCGCGACTTCTCTCGGACTTCTCGCGGCGGTTCTTAGGATTGATTATTATTATACGAGTAAAAAAAAATATAAGTCTAACGACGGTTTTTCTTCCTTCATAAGTGTTAGGGTTCACTCTAGGGTATTATTTATATTTATTAATTATTGTAAAGAAAGGAAGATTCAGTGGTTGGTCAACGTCAGCAAGCGAATCTCCGAGAAAAAGGGAGGGACGAAAAAACTGCTAGGTGATGATGGTGTTCGCAACGGCGCTGGTCGCGTTCGTGGGTCGGTTTGAGGTCGGGAAGCGGGCTTTGCGCGCAACGGTCCAGGAGCCGCCGCCGTTGTCGTCGTGGTCGTCGTGCGAGCCGTCGTGGCGGAGCCCGGCGTCGTGGCAGCCCCGAGGTCCCGCCGCGAGCGAGAATTTTTTGTTCGACGCGCAGCGGCTGCGGCTGGTGGTGGCGCGGATGCGCATCGTGGCGACCGAAGAGGAGCTCGCGGCGTTGATGAGTCAGATCGACGCGGACGACGACGGCATTATATCGTTCTCCGAGTTTGTTAGGTTCGTAACTCAGAGCGGTTCGGACGATACCCTCGTCGGACGGCTTCGACGCGCGTTGCGCGACGACTTCGAGACGCGGGCTGCCGTGGACGAGGTTTTCGTGGTGAAGCCCGTGTCGGCGTCCGAGTACCTCGCGGGCCTCGACCGCGCGCAGCAGCCGGCGATGGCCGCTCTGAGGTCGGAGTTCGACGCTCTGTCGCGCGTGCAGCACGAGGCCCGGATCTTGGATGCAGGGGACCGGTACGCGTCGACCTACGACGCGAAAGACTGGCTCCGGGTGCTGTCCTCGTGGCCGAGCTCGTTCGTCGTGAGACGCATTCGGTCGCCGCTCGTCGCGATCTCCGCGTGGGCGCTCGGCGTCTCGGTCGTTCACGGCGCTGCCCTCGCCAAGGCCGGCGTGGTGTTTGGACTCTTGGGCGCGGCGGCTCCGGGGGTTGGGATTGCCAAGACGATGACCCTCGCCGGCTCGGCCCTCTCGCTCCTCCTCGTTTTCCGGACCAACACGGCCTACAACCGGTACGCCGAGGGACGCAAAGTCTGGGAAACGATGACGACGGCCGCGAGAGACTGCGCCGAGTTCTGCGGCGCGTACATCGAAGAGATCGGGGAGGCCCGCGTCCGCCGCGTCGCCGACCTCCTCTGCGCCTTTCCTCTCGCGCTACAGCTCCATCTCCAGAACCAACGCGTCCCCCCCGAGCCTCGCGAGGACGTCCATAAGTCGTTCCTCGAGCTCGTCAACGACAAATTTCGAAAAAACGGCGCCTTCCGGCGATGTTGGCGGTGTCGCGATGCCGCGCGCCGCCCCGCGACGACGGAGGGCTCTGTTCCCCTCGCCGCGTTTATCGCCGGGTGTAGAGCCGACGAACGCCTCGCCGCGTCGTTTTCTCTCCCCTCGGACGTCGACGCCGGCGTCGCCCTCCAGCAGCTCCACCAGCTCAAGTTCGGCTCCTCGCGCGAGCCCAACCGACCCGTTTCCCTTTGCGAACTCGAAGCCTACTACAACCCCCTCGCGATCGCCCGACTTCTACCCGCAGACCTCCGCGCGAGGCTCTCGAGATCGCGCTGCGCGCCCCTGGAAATATCCCGCCTCCTCGTGCGCGAGGCCAAGGCGGTTCCCTACGACGAGGATGCCTTCACCTCGAGGGAACGCATTACCCTCCTCAACAGCATTGCCCGCCTCCGCGGCTGCGTCGCCAGCGCCGAGCGCGTCGCGCAGACCCCCGTCCCCCTCCACTACGCCCGCCACGCCCTCCGGTTCCTCACCCTCTGGTCCGTCCTCCTTCCCTTTGCGCTCGTCGATCACCTCGGCCTCCTCACGGTTCCCGTCACCGCCTTTATGGTCTGGGCCCTCTACGGCCTCCGGGAAATCGGCACCCTCATCGAAAATCCTTTCTCCCGGCCCCTCCAGCTTCAAATCGTCTCCGATACGCTCTTCCTCGACGTCAGAGAGGCCGTCGACACCGCGGTCCACTTCGGCAGCCGCCGCTCCGTCTAACAACAACAACAACAACAACACCACCAGAACCCACCTTTTTTTTTTTTTTTTGTGACTGTGATGTGATGTGCGCGTGCAAAAACGCCAAAATGTCCTATATACCTACGGCGCGCCCAAGCCGGGATTATACAAGTACAAAATTTTAATAGTAGCAATTACCACCACCACCACCACCAGTGGCGTTGGTTTATTCGGATTGAAGCACCACCACCACCACCAACAACAACATTATTATTATTATTATTATTATCATCGCGGGGGCGAGGCGGCGTTGATTGCGAGGGCCGCCGCGAGAAAGGAGGGCGGGAACAACCCCGTCCGGCGGATACGTGGAACACACGCGGGGAAGAGAAATGCGAGGATAGGCGCGAGCATGTAGCGCTCTTGGCGCACAGTCGCCAGGTTCCGAGCTTTGAGCGCCGTTGCGTTCTCCTCGGTGGCGTCGAGGAGCGCGATGGCCGACTCGACGAGGCCGTCGTACGGAACGAAGAAGACCGGATGGTCGGCGGCGAGCTCGTTCTCGAGGAGCGTGTCCGAGCCAGCCTCGGCGACAACGGGAAGGCCCGCTTTCGCGTAGACGAGAATGCGCACGACCTCTGCAACTTTGCGATCGTGGTGGCGGTGGATAGCGAGGCCTAAGCGCGCCGCGGCGAGAGCTTCGTCGCGCGCGGCCCCAAAGTAACCTTCCAATACGGCCGCCGCTCTCGCGCGTTGTTGAAGAGCCTCGACGACGCGGACGCGGCGAGGGACGCCGATGCCCCCGAGGTGAACGGCGTCGAGGGTCGGCGCGGTCCGAGTCGACGAGGAGGGCGCTATAAGCGTCTCCGCGGCCGCGTCGAATAGGGTCGCGGTCACGCAGGCCGCCGTCGCGCACCCGGCGCCCGCGGTCAGGCCGCGGCTCGAAACGAAGGCCTCCGCTCTCCGGCGGAGGTCCTCGGGCGTATCGTCGGTTGCATACAGAAACGCTGGTTCCCCGACGCTTCCGACTTTCGACCGAGACGTCGCGGTGCCGACGCCCTTGGCGAAGACGCACGGGTGCCACAATACTCTCGCGAGGTCGACGTTGGCGTACGAGTAGTCGAGCCACGGATACGCCCGGGCCGCGTCATCGAGTGCCACAAAGCCGCGGCGGTCGTCGACGGTCGCGCCGATCGCGTTCCCGTCGGCCGCGGCGAGCGCCGCGAGCGCGCGGCGACCGGCTCCCGCGACGGCGTCGTCGCGCGCGTAGACCTCGACCGCCGCGAGCGCGGCGCGACGCGCCTCGTCGATCGACCTCGAGACGAGCTGCTCGAGGTTCAAAAGGACGAGGGACCGCGGGAGAACCTCGGCCCAACGCGGGTCCATAAGGTTGGCGTTCAGAACGAGGTGCTGGCGCGCGCCGCAGTCGGGGACCTCGCGGACGCAGGCGCTCGCGCGGCCCGAGACCACGTCCAAGCCCAATTCCCGGAGCGCGTCGCCAAGGGGCTCCGAGACGTCGCGGAGCATGGCGTCGCAGTTGAAGTGGTCGAGGCACGTCACGGCCCAGCGCGCCGGACATTCCCTTGACCGCCGGAGCCGCCGCACGGCCTCGGCCGCCGATGTGTTCGACGCCAAGCACCGCTCGGCGGCCGCGACTAGGTACCGCGCTTGGTTCCGAAACACCAACACCCCTCGACAGGGCGTTATGATCAGCACCAGGACCAACATCATGGTTACCCTCCCTCTATAGTTAGCAGTGAAATTTACCCTCACTCCTCCTTTCTTCCTGCGGGGTTCGGCCCAAACAAACAACAACGGGGCGGGCGCGGGAGTGTGCAGAAGAAGGTCCCAGTTCTTCTTCCCTTCGAGCGCACCTCGGCACCACCGGAATCCGGCACGGAACGGACCACCTGGGGCGCCTCAAAATCCTGTTGAAAAAGAGGCGGCACTGCGCGAGCGTAGAGAGTGAATGAATGGCCCCTCGACGAGCGGAGCGGAGCGTTATAGCATCAGAGCGCGAACAAGTGCGAGGCCGCGTGCCTTTCGCCGTCAGCAACTTAGCACGCTTTGACTCGCACTTGCGCTGGGGGCCGCTGGCTCACGTTGCTCGACGCGCTGGGGCCGAGGTCGAGGCTCTCGCGACAAACGTCCTCAAAAAAGAATGACGGGGGGCCGAGTGCGACCCACCTCGTAATTTAATTCCGCGATCACTCCTGATGATCAGAGTCAGAAGCTCAAGATTGCCAAGCAGAAGGAACTTGAAGAAACGTTTCTCGGAACGCCAGCACGGCCGGCGCGGAATCGTCAAGGTCTGGTATGGCACCTATTTTCTGGCGAGCACCGCGGCTGGAACTTAGGAACTATCGCTCCGCCGACGCAAAAATCCAAGCGGCGAGGTTCTACGACGACGGTGCCTCGAGGACCCTCAGCAGCGGTGCCTCGGACCTCGAGGCAGGCCGCAACCATTATGTCGAGGTCTCGTGTTTCGACGGGTAGCGTTGTTCGACGAAGCCCGGTACCTGGCTCCACCAAGACTTCCTTTCACCCACCCCTGCTGGGCCGACGCGTCGGCCCTAATCGTCGTTATTGACTGCTGCGTCGCCAGCATTTGCGCACTCTAAATAAAGTCAGGGCGGCGGGCAGCGCACCTTATCGCGAAAACAGCCAGTCTCGGAGAAGGACGCAACGACCATTTCTTCTTCTTCTTCTTCCGCATCGAGCTTATGAGGAGGCCAGGGTCCGAAAAAAATGGATGACGTCATTTTTATTCGCAGTATCCCCCAAGACTCCCCCCAAACATGTACTAGTTAGGGTTTAGTTTCAGGTAAAGGGACTACTAGATGGAGGTCCTCAAGAAGCTTGTCGCGGAGAAACGGGAGTCGCTCGGCGGTCGGCGGTGGGTGAAGCGGTCCGAACTGATCGAGAAGCGCGAGGCGGCGCTCGAAGCGAAGCGGCGGAAGGTCGAGCCCCGTCGTCGTCGTCGTCGTCTTCGGGACCCTCCCTCCCTCGGCCGAAGAGGATCATCACGAAAAGGAGGAGCTCGCGGCGCTGGTGTCGGCGCCGTCGGAGGAGGTGGTCCGGCGGCTGCGGGCAATTGGGGAGCCGGCGAGGCTGTTCGGGGAATCGGATGTCGCGCGGTGCGAGCGGCTGGCCGCGGCGGAACGCGCGGGACGCGACGAGGACGAGTTCAAGCTCGAGGGCGCGTACGCGATCCGGAACACATTCCTCGCCGAGGGCGATGAAAACGAGGACGAGTCCGAGTCGGAGGACGAGACGCCCCCCAGCAACTTGAAGCTGATCCGCAGCTGGATTCGCGCGCGCCTCGGCGACTGGCGTCGCGACCTGAACGCGCGATCAGATTCCGAGAAGCGCGCGCCTCGGGGTCGCGTGGAGACCAAGACCTTCAGCAGTGCAGGGACTACATCCGACCGCTGGTGAATTTGTGCCGGCGCAAGGAACTCGATCCAGCGATGGCCGCGGCATTAGCCAACATCGTATCGTTGTGCGATCGCGGCGACTTCGTCGAGGCGCACGACGCCTACATCCTCGTCGCTATCGGGAACGCGGCCTGGCCAATCGGCGTCACTTCCGTGGGCATCCACACGCGGACGGCGAGGGAAGCCGTCGAGCAGAAGAACGTCGCCCACGTCATGAACAACGAGATGCAGCGAAAGTACCTCACCTCGATCAAACGTCTCGTCAAAATTGCTCAGGATCGCCCCCGACGTCCCGCCCTCGAAAAAGGTCCTGGGTGATGCGCCTTCCTGCCTGCACCAGAGGAATATACTACGCTCCTCATTCTCCTTCGTCCTCCTCCTCCTCGATGCGTCGCCGCTTCACCTCGGGGGGGAGGGGGCCCCTCTTCTTCTTGAATAATCCTCGTCCTCGTCCTCGTCGTCAGTGTGCGTAATATGGTGTCGATCGTCGGGGTGATGAAGGTCTTCTTGGCGGTCCTCCTGCCTCCTCCTGCTCCTCCTCCTCGTCCACGATGAACCCGTCGTTGCGGTCGTAGTCGTCCTCC